>VWPW01021888.1:494125-540577 GCA_013389825.1 Crypturellus undulatus | reverse complement strand
CGGGGCTCGCGGCGCGGAGAGTTTGAGCAGCCGGGCGGGCGGCGGCGCTCGGGCGCCTCCTCGGAGCAGGTAACGCCGCCGGGGACCCCCTTCCCCTGCGCCTCGCGGGGAGGCGGCTTCGCCCTTCCCCGCTCCGCGGGACGGCGCTGCTGCCGGGCGGCAGGGAGCGGGACGGCGAGGAAGGGGAGCGGCGAACGGAACAAAAGGGGCAGCGGCGGAGAGAGGCCGCCGCCAAACTCCCCGCGGGGCTCCCCGGGCTCCACAGCCTTCTCGAGGTGCGGGGCGGGGGTGGCGCCCCGGGCTGCCGCCTTCTGGCGCCGCGCGCTCGGGCCGCTCGCAAGTTTGCGGGCGACAGTTGAGACCGTTGCGACCGTTGGCGCTTAGCGGCGGCGGCGGGAGGCGCCCCTCGGCGGAGCCAACGGCTGTTCGCGCTCCGAGGTGCGCAGCGAGTGGTGCACGGGGCGGCCCGGCGCTCCCGCGAGCGGCGCTGGCGGTGGCTGGAAGTGACTGGGTGGTGGTGGGGGAAACATACATGGAGAAACTTCCCGGGCAAGATTGAAATTTGAGCATGTGAAGTATTTTAATTAAGAATTTCTGGGGGAAATGCACTATCCGAGTGGCTACTGTCAGCGTGGTTGCCTTACGTTAAAGGTCTCGCTTTCAGACTCTACTACTAATAATAACCTTTAGCTGTGACAGGGTTTAGCCCCATTCTCCCCGCTCAGGAGCTCCATTCTCTGCCCGGTTTGTGCTTGTGTTACCTGCTCTCATCGGAGCCTTCTGAGATGGTCCCCAGGCTGAGAGGGGGCCCCGGTGCGGGGGGAGTGCAGCCTGTCCCGGTGCTTCCATGTGTGCGGATTGGGAATGCGCCTGGCTGGACACGACCTGGGAAAACACTAGGGCTGGTGTTTGCAAGCGGAATAGCTGCTGAGCAATCGATTCACATGGTCAAGTCTGCAAAGCCCAACTTCTTTTTTCCTGGGTTGTGCAAAGGCATTACATATAAAATTTCTAAGGGGGGTAATATAAAAAGGTGATATAAAAAAAAACAATATATAAAGAAGTTAAGCTTTTGATCCTAGTTTAGCTGAATGTGTATTCACCTGTCATTTTGGGGGGCTTGCTGATGTTTAGTTCATATTACGCTGTTTTTGCTACTGCTGTAGTGCACCCTCTGTAACCTCCCTTCCTTGCTATGTGTACTAATGCTTGGGAGTGAGACCACTAACAGCTGCTGCGAGAGCACCAGGGACACGGGCAGAATAGCTGTTCAGGCCCTGAACGGCATTTGGAGCCTGAGAAGAGACCTTTCCAACGGGGGGAACTTAGTGATAAACTTCCAGTCATGGGTTCATGGGTAAACTTGCAGTCTCATTATTTTCCCATTTACATATAACCCTTGGAGCCGTCAGAATGCCTCGTGTTTTTCACCTACCTGAACAGCTGTGCTTATAGTAAGGATATTTCGACTATGCTGTATATGTGATGGGCAGGACAATGAACATGGATTTCAGCCTGGAACTGTATGCTGATTTGTGGCCTTGATTTGAATTGTTGAGATTTAGGGCCTGGGCCTTCAACCTGTGTATATCCACTTTTGATGTTTGTATGAGTTCCCAGAATGAGCTATGTGCAAGTCCATATGATTTAATTCAGTTAATAGAGGAGGATTCAGCTTTTGCTATTGCTTTTCACCATTTATTCCTGGAATCAGTCTAATGTTTATCATTTTCTTAAGAGCTCCTGAATGCTCTACAGTCCCCCTAACACTCTAACTTTTTAGGTTTGAAGTGAATCAGTACAAGCAGAAAAAACAATGACTTGTTCAAAGTTTCAGAATTTACTTTTGTAGAACTTCCAGCTTATGATCTTATGGTCCAAGAATTTCTTGACTTTTGTCCCTGTGCTCAGATCATGGGAGACTGTGCCTTCCACCCCATCTCCAAATTTAAAATACCAAATTATATTTAGTTACATTTTGATAATTATGAACTCACTGAGACAGAATGTCGTGGTGGATGGTGTTTCATTCTCCTGTCCCAACTTCTTCTTGTGGAAAAGCAGGATTAATTTTGCATCTGTATGTTTCTTTCAGACTTGCAACCAACATAATGCTGAAGGTCCCATCTTGGAATGAGCATTTTGCAGAATGGCACAAACAGAACCTAATCTGGACCATGACGTATCGTGGTTCCTCCTTCCCCCATACTGGGCTAAGATGGTTGTGGGATTAATTTCCCTCCTCTGCTTTGTTAACAGCTATGATGGAGATTTTGTCTTTGATGATTCTGAAGCCATCATCAATAACAAGGTTTGTCTCTTTTTATTTTATTTTCCTTGATTTAAGTTGTAGTAGGAAAAAATGACAACAGTCAATCGTGGTAGGCCCAAAATATTACTCTTATTGACTAACTGCCTTTCTGTTAGTCCTTTTATTGATTTTTTTTTTCTTTTACTCTTTTTTAAAGTAAGACTTTTTTATATTTGACAAACAAGCTGTGCAGCAGTGTTCTACGGGAAAGCTAGAAACATAAGCATGTTTAACAAACTCTTACTCCCAAAGCTATTTGGATAACCTGGGTTCTGATGCATCAACAACAGAGCAGACAAATTAAACATCTCTCTTGGCTCAGAATGTATCTCGCTTAGCTCTCTGCAAGTGAGATTCCTTAAGAAGTGATGATATCTGGTCAAGAGGAATAGCATCTCATTTTGCTATACCAAATAGCCTCTGTCTGCTTGTCATCTAAGAAAGCAGTATCAAGGGTTGCAGTGAGTTTGCATGTGTTGTTTAGTTATTCACAGGATACCTATCCATTAAGACTGCTTCTAGATCCAATTTATTCTCATTGTCAGTAAGGGTATGAACTAGATTTTCCTATTATTGATGTTCAGGAGAGATGATATTCTCTTACCTCTACGGAGTGACAGAGGAGTAAGCCAAACGAATAAACTTACTCCAGTTATAGGATGCATAATATAAGTGATTGTAGGATGCAGCAGTTCTCCAACTGTGTAGGATGCAGCAATTCTCCAACTGCATCCACTGCTGTGGATGCAGCAGTTCTCCAACATGCAACAATTCCGAGCAAGGAATGCTGTCTTTTACCTTGTATTCCTTCCCCAGATAATATTTCTGTGGTAACAGTAGTTTCAGAGATAAAGGCAGGGTATTCTCCTGCTTCTCTCTCTCCTTTTTTTAATATGTATAAACAGAATGAACAATCCTGAAAATAGCTTGAAATTAACTTGAACAAAACTCTGGGTGGGAATTTTTTTTTTAATTGTTGGTATTCAGTTGTAGTTGAGTGTCGGCCAGATGGTGAGACACTTTCTAAAATCATACGTGGCAAGTGGTGAGGCTGTGCTCATGGCTCATCAGCTCTTGCTGTGCTTTGGGAAGTTCTTGTGAAAGGTTTGGAAAGAGAAGCATAGAGTAAAAAGGAGTGAAAAAGAATGACCCCTATGTTGGTTCTGTTTTCCTGAAGCCATGGAAATACAGGGCGAATAATCTGCAGAGACCTTTAGAAGATTTTTTTTTGCATTGCATTGCACAAAATTTAGAGGCAGTTTATCACAATGTGCTATTTAGAATTGCACTGAATTACAGTTTCTTCAGACAAATTCACATTATGCTTGTGTAAGTCATCTTACCTTGAGTTATAAATGTATCGGGGGGGAGAAATACATCTGCCAAACTGGAAATAAATCTCAAAGCTGCTAAGAGAATTCAATAAACAAACTAAGAACCTGCAATGATTTTTAAGAACCATTATACTTTAAATTACACAGCTCTTGGGAATGTCGCATTGTGCACAGTTTTATTTGGGGCATAATGATAACATTTTAATTTTCTGAAAGAGCAAACAAAATTGATGTTGAAACCAAGGCTTAGCTGTTTTGTTCTCATGCAATTTCCAGGTTTCTATTCATATCTGTAAAATATTTCAATTTATGTATGCAACACATCAACCTGTACTGGGATTATAGCAGTTGACAACTCAGACAAATTAAATTAATTGCTTAAATAGATTAATTCATACAGGGCCTTTATGAGGGAAAATCTGAGGCTGATTGTGTCTTTTGCGTCTAAGTCTTCTATTATTCTCTAGAAATTGAGTGTGATTTTGATGATGATCAGCTAAACATATGGAAATAGAAATTTCATGCAAAAATGTATAGACAATGCATTTATCAGTTTGTTAGGGACTCAAAGCATCTAGCAAAGGCAAACTTTACTAAATAGCGAGCAGCATATTTTATTCTCATTCTATATGAGAGCCAGTAGGTGAAGTAATCTTGGAGATTTACTAAGCATTACTTTCCCAGTATTTCTGTGTGTGCCACAGTGCGACCCTTTTGTTAACTCTCTAGCCCTCCCCCCAGTCTTTCCTTTTTTTAATGAAAAATACACTGCTAGTTGGCCCTGTGCCTACCATATCGTACAGCATTCTGTTACTAGATTTTATTGGTGTTCAAGGCTGTTTTCCAGATGCTTCCTTGTCATCTTAAGCAGCATTTTCACTGATTCTCAACACTGATTTTGCCTTTATTTACTAGCTTGCCAAGACAAACAATTGAATTAGCAGGAACTTGAGACACAGGATGTCTTTTCCCTAAGCCATTAGGTAGAAAAACTGACCTTTTTCAAGTATTGAACCCTGCTGTGTGTAAGTTGCTACTAATCAAATATTTAGAGATTTTTGGTATCTACATAAAGTGCTGATAGATAAAATCATGCATACCCTTTTAATTGCTGTGGCTCTTGGGGCAAACCATTTCCCCTTTGGGGTAAATCCATAGTGGGGGAAAACTCATGTAAGTAACAGTCTCTCAGAGAACTTAGACACGTGAACGAGTCTGCTGCCTTTGGGTTTTGGAGATTTCTAGGCCATAGGAAAGTATAATCTGATTGCTAAATAATTCTCTATATTCAACTTTTCTTGCATTCTTCCCATTGAAGATTGAAAAAAGGCTGATTCTGGAGGAGAGGAAAGCCTGTGCTTGTATAACCCAATTATATTTCCCATCTCATGATTTTGAAGACAATATGTGAAATAAAAGCTATAGATTTAGAGTTATAGTAATTCTTTTCTCTTTATTTAAAGCAAGCAAACACTTCCAGAGTCCATGTAGCTGGCACACATGCATAAGTGGACATTGGCTGGGATAGCAGTCACAACATCCACTAGCACAGATGCACACATGCTCTACAGAGTGCAAAGACTTCAGTATGTGTTGGTGTGCAAGACAGCCCCTGCTGGCCCTGGAAAAGCAGCCACGTTAATGGTTTCAGAGGACTCTCCTGATGAGTTGTTCTCCTGCTCCAATCCTGAGGTTGTTCTTCAGGGCTTGTGCATACCCCTGAGGAGAGGCATTGGAGCTGGGATGCCTAAAACCAAAACTTCAGTCTTGGGAGGGAAAAAGCAATTTTTAGTTGCCATTTGAACGGAGATATATCTGTGCTCTGTATGTGTGTCTTCTTTTTGACCTTGAAAAAATAGAGAAGCCTTGCACCTCTTTCTTAAGCTGAAAATAGGATCCTCTGTGAAGCTTGGTCTAAAGATTTTTCTTCCAAAACGCTTAATCCACTCCTACCTATAGTCTACGGCTTCTCAAAGACAACAGTGTTAATTAACTCTGCTTTCTTTCCAACACAGTGGTGCAGCTTTTGCAGGAACAGCAGAAATCCTTCAGGAACACAGCCTCTGTGGGAGGCTTCCTCTAGCTTTGTGCCTGGCTTGGTGGTTAGAAAGGGAAGAAGGAGTCAGTAGCTTCATACTGTGATGATGGAGCCACCAAGCCTTTGTGTAGAAAGGGAAGGTACTTTTACCATCATGACAGTGATGCAACTTACACAAGTGTTTAAGTACTGACAGCAGAGTTAGTACAGATATACTAATTAGTAGACCAGTAGACAGCACTTTGCTTCCTTTGACTGTGGCCTATGATTTGTAGCCAGCATTGCCTTCCTAATTTCTTTTTGAGCCGTTCATCTAATATTGGCCAAATTTGACTAAATGATAGAAATAAATCATCTTCTGCAATTATGGATTTTCTCAAATGAGTGAAGGACAGAATGTGTGGAGAAAGAAGCAAAAACTTAGTCATTTTTAATTGCGGTTTAGCAGCAACTAGCCAGCATTCGTGCATGGGCTGGATGTTTGCCTGTACTTTGGGACTAGCAGCAGTACAAGTCTCTCTCCTTGCTGGCAGGCCATAGGAGGAAGCTCAAGGTACTGCACAATACAGGGCAATGGCAAGAGCATTTAAGAGGAACTGGAGTTGGTGAACCGCGAGCGTTATAATGTGGGAACTTGTAAGGAGAGGGAAATATAAGGAGAAGGTGCAGGAAGCCAGGCTTTGTTGGCCCATTCGTGGCTTTAGCATGAATTGTTTGTACTGGTGCATTCAATAGTCTAGGCTGTTTGGATCATTTCCCTATCGGGCACGACTTTAAAATAAAAGGACTGTGGACTTTTCTTTTGTGGTTTTGTTATAGCGTTCTGCCCCAAACTGGCATGCAAGTAATTTAACTAACTTGTTATTAATCCTCTTTTAGAGTAGTATGCTGAGGAATTTGCTTCTTGATTTCACATATTAACAGTAAGACCAAAAAAAGACCTATTCGAATAGTATCCTGTGCAAAGAAAGGTACAGCTATCCTAAAAACAGCTATACATTGGCTTTTATCTTTAGTCTTGTATATCTTTCTTGGTTTCATTAGTAGTTCTGCTACTGACACTAGTAGAAAAACAGCTGTTTGCAACAACTTGTGCTTGGCCTCTTTCCCAAGATAACCTAGACCTAAAATGAAAGACACTTTACAAAAAAATAATTTTTTCTTGCGGTTCAAAGCTCAGTTTCTGGGCCAGATTTTCAACTGATGTAAATCATCTTAGCTCTACTACATTTCACATTGCCTGTTTACAGAATCCAAGTGCCTTGGCCTTTGTGATGACAGGCACCCATGACATGACTTTGTTCCAAACTTTGGTACCTTGTCAGATGTCAGTAATGAGCCAAGAGGATATTTAGTGTGTGTATATATATATATAAGTGTATTAGAACTCATTTGTCTTTTAGTAGGCTTTGAATTGAACAAATGGTAAGAGCCTGGTATTTAATGATGTTTTATTTCAGGACCTCAGGGCGGAAACCCCACTTGGTGACCTGTGGCATCATGACTTTTGGGGTAGCAAACTCAGCAGCAATACCAGTCATAAGTCATATCGACCACTTACTGTCCTAACTTTCAGGTGAGACTTGCCTTTTTTATTTCCCTCCAAGTCTTGAATTTTTGTTAAAAGTTTGTTTTGACACATAGCAATTTTCTTATGCAGAGGATGCAGTAGAGAAGGTGAGAGAGGCAAAGGAATTGCAGGCAAGCTGGATGTCTTACATGAATTTGGTTGTCATATTTGCTATCTTAATCTTGACTTGAATTTTTTGTTTTCAATTGTTCTTTTCCCCAAATAGACGTTGTTTTTGACATTATTTTATGTACCCTTCAGAGGTTTCCCTCTTTAGTTCTCACATGCCTTGTTCCTAGAGGCGACATCTTTGACTATGTAGGGCACATCAAGGAGCTAGGTGTGTTCCCTCTACTTAGCCAAGCTGCCATTTCTGCTGTTACTGTAGTTTGCTTTTTGCTTTCCTACTGACTTGTGGAATGATTTTTGACAAATCACATCCATCTGCTGTGCCCTTTTGCCACCAGGCTACTGAATAGGTTTTCCACCCTTTGCCCCTAATATTTTGTCTCCAGGAGAGTGTCTGTGTCTGAGAGTCCTGTTAAGACAGATGTTTGCTTACATGTCTGACTTGTATTTTATTTGTTGAGTTCTCAAATAGCTACAGGTTTATGAGGAGCCCTTCTGCAGATGCCTAGTTGCTGTGTTTTGCACAAGGGCTTGGGCAAACAGTACACCTAGGAATTGGGCCCAGTAATACAAAAAAAAAAAAACCCTTGAGGACACAGACTTGATTTTATTTCTTTTTTGCATTCAACTTTTGCTTTGTGGGCCTGCTGTACTAGTGATTAAGGGCCTGGCACTGGTTCTGCACTTGTGACCACTCTAAGCAGGGAAGTGATTAGGGAAGAGGTCCTCCCACTCCTCCTTTTCAGGTCAAAGCAATAGCTGTGATCCTGGAGTTTAGTAGAGGTGCTAAAGTGTTTAATACAATGGGCTTTGCTGTCTGACTGTTTTTCACGCTGTTGCCAAACAAAAATGTAAGCGTGGAGGAGTGTTAGGGTCCTATTAAAGCTTTTGGTATGTTATAAGATACACTTAAGTCTCTGTGGCATATTCTGTCTCTAGTGACATAAGGTTGACTGAGAGATCTGAGATGCAATAACTACTGTGTCTGAAAATATAGATGAGCATGTTAAGGTAATCCATATAAGGCTAATTTCGTAAGAAACTTCCTAAATCTTTTAAACTCCAACTTCTGTAAATAACATTTATAGTAAGTTTTTTTATTAGATTCCACTTAAGCCACATGTAAGCTGGCCCAATGATGTATATAAAATCCACTGTCCACACTATATATCTCACCTACTGATAAAAGTATACAGAAAATAACAAGATGCTTTTTCCTTTCCTTCTCCCCTTATATTTTGGATCAGAGTTTCTATCTTAAAATTAAAAGTTGGTCTTAGATTGACTTTTCAACTACATTTTTTTCTATTTCTATAAAATCGCTCTGTAGCCAATGTTGCAACATAGCTATTATATTTTCTTTCTGATCCCTTTCTGGATTTTGCTAGAACATTTTCCTGCTAGACTGTCAATGAAAATCTTAGTCTTTGTGCATATTACTTTTTAACTCTGTAGATTTAATTAAAATGTTTTCATTCAGTTCCGTGCATACTGTCTTTTAAGCCCAAGAACATTCCTCCAGTAAGTTGGGTGATTTGTCTGCAGAACTCTGCTAGTGTATGTGCTCAACTTCTACAAGTGTTGCAATTTTGAAGTTTTACTGCTGACCAAAACCCAACTCTAAGTAAACAGAGGTATGAATAATGTGCTAGCGTTAACATATGGCTTCGGAGGTTTATTGTGATTTCACATATAAATACCACTGATTGAGAAAAGATCAGAGCCATGTTTCCAGCTTGTTGCACTGGTTTATGATAATACCCCCATCTCCTGGGATTTGGTAGTACTTTTCATTCCTTTAATTCTTTTCTTTTTTTGTTGATGTTGTATAAGTTTGCAATGGAGTTGTTCAGTTTTTCTGTTTGCCTCTCTCTAATGCTAATGTGATTACTAACCTCTGTGTTTTTGTTTCTATACAGAATTAATTACCTTTTTGCTGGAGGCTTCTACCCAGTGGGTTTTCATGTCATCAATATAATACTACATTGTGCTATCTCCATGTTGATGGTTGATGTGTTCTCAATATTATTGGGTGGGCTGCAATACAGTAACAAAGGAAGAAGGCTAAACCTGGCTCCAAAAACATCTCTCCTGGCTGCTTTGCTGTTTGCTGTTCATCCAGTGCACACTGAATGTGTAAGTACCCAAATTTTAACTCTAGCAATTTAGGTCCTAGGTGTTCTCTACTAATTTGGCTACTTAATTCTGTCATAGTTTCACACACTTCCCTTTACTTATTCATAAAGCTTCTTTTGGTACATGTCTTGTGAGAACAATCCAAATTAAGGTTTGCACTTCCAGAATCTTAATATTCCATGGGGCCAAACCTTATTAAGGAAGATAAATTAATCATTTAAGTACAATAGCTAAAGGAGAATAGCCTTAAACTACAAAAAGTTTCTCTAATTACTGGATTAAGAATTCATCACTGAATACACTAGCTCATGAGCAACCAAGGAGAATGGAAGACGAACTGAATGCAAAATGCTTCACCACCCTACATTCTCACTTGCTTTATATAAAACAGAGTTAACAAAATTGGAGGAAAGGCATTATAAGAAGTTTGTATGTGAGGGTGACGGACCACTGGAACAGGTTGCCAAGAGAGATTGTGGAATCTCCCGCTCTGAAGGTCTTCAAAGCCCACTTGGACGCAGTCTTGTGCCACATGCTCTAGGTGACCCTGTGTGTGCAGGGGGGTTGGACTAGATGACCTCTAGAGGTCCCTTCCAACCTTAACCATTCTATGATCCTATGATTCTATGACTGTACTAGAATACAGAATCACACAGAATCACAGAATGGTTAAGGTTGGAAGGGACCTCTAGAGATCATGATGTGCAGCTTTAAATTTATGCCACAAGAAGGATGTTTTAAAAACTGCAGGGAATTCAGAAAAGCTGTGCAAATGATTAAAGCATTGGAAATGGTACTGTATATTGAGAGATCGAATCCTATGGATTTATATTTTTAGCTTATGGAGGAGAAGATTAAAGGGTTGTTTTTTCACAACCTTGAACAACTTGCATGGGGAATAGAAATTTGGTAGTGCAGACAAAACATAACATTTCCTGGAAACAGAAGGTATAAAGGTGTGTAATAGATATAGAACATATGCACAGCAAACGTGTAAAATACCTCACTCGATTAAAGTCACTGTTTGGAAACTGTAGGTAAAATGAACTGTGTTTCTTAAGTGCTTTTGCACTCATAGTTAAGTCTTCAGGTCTTATACTAGTGGTCCTGCTGGATGTGGTCCATGGCTCCTTCATAAAGGAAAGATAAGTAAAATTAGAATAATTTCAATGGAAGGAATCATGTCTAGTAGTTTGGAAGGACTAAAGTACTGAAAAAGTACTAGGTCTAGCTTTGATCTTTGCCCTAGAAATGAATATTGAATCATTTATGCACCTTTTTCTACAGTATAGAAACAATTTCTTCACTTGATCACACTTTTCTGTTGTTTTTGCCCTTTTTAATTATGTTTGCACCTAATTGATGCTAAAGAGGTGACAGAAAGCTCTCCTTTGCAACCAGCTTCTATCTATTGGGAGCATAGAGGTGGCAGGGTTCTTTATTAGTGGTTTCTGAGATTTGCCCTCTCTTTATTAGGCTAAATCATTCTGCCAAAAGTTTTCTAGTGTTTGCTTGCCAGCAGGATAGCTTCTGTGTGATAGTCCAAGAGGCCTTTGGTGTTTATTCCCCCAGACCAGTTTCAGATGTTGAAATTAAGTAAAATAGTCTGTGGTGCTCCTGATTTTTTGAAATGTAACATAAGATCCCACTTGAGCTTGAACTGAAGATTGCTATTCATTTTATTAATACACATGATTTTATTTCTGTTTGGTTCTAAAAATATATTTAAAACAGCAGGCAAATGTTATTAAGATCTCATGTAATTTTCTAAGTGATGAGGTCTACTGCATGTGTGAGATTTGCATACACATAACAGAAGCTCCTCAGCAGTTACATTATTTTTTTCAGTAGCAATCAGGATACTGCTGTGGCTCTAGCATGGATATATGTCAAGCAGCATCTACTCAAACTGCATTTCTCATGATCTTAAAGTTGAGAGTTTTAGGTATTATGACAACCTGGTTTTGAAATGAGATGACATATTTTGATGTAGAATTGTGAAGAATCTATCCTTTTGCTCTTTTGGTTTTTGTATATATTTAGACTTTGTGTAGTATATACAAAAACACAAAATACACAAAATAAACTGTCATGCAGACAAGATCTTAGCATTTAGTGCTTTCAGTACCTAGGTAATAAAAATTTGTATCTGTAAAAATATCACAATGATATATGAACACTGCTGTGGCACAGTTCTCTTTGGGGAAAATGCTTAGTATCTGTAACAAATTTGTGAAACACAGACATAAGAATATGCCAATGTTAATTTAAAAATACATTTTTTCAATGTACCTTGTTACTGGAGACTATGGGCCAGATCCTGCATCTGAGATAGTGTGTGTTGTTAGCCCTTTAATCTCTTTGTTGTAACAAGCTGGCACTTATTTTCAGAATTGTCTCAGCTCACCTATATTTTTTTTCTCATTAGTTGAGAACAGTTCCTGCAGCAGAATGGTACTTCATTATTTTCACCTTTCAAAGTACTTTACAGTTATTGAGTTAATCCTTATAATTCCTCTGTGAGATAGAAAAAGAAGCAGAGAAGTTAAGTGCATGGCTTTGGATAAGTCAAGAAGTGTTGTTGGTTTTTTTTTTTTTTTTTTAATAAATGTAAGAATTCAACAGTTTCTCTTAGGTGCTTAGCTGAAAGTGAGGTTGAAGTGGGGAGAAGGAGTCTGTTCAGTGGATTCAGTCCTATCCTGATACCTCTGCACCTCTGTTTCTCTCTGTTTTTACTGTTTAGAAAGCTGGATGTCACTAGGTAAGTAAACCAGATTCTAAAAAGGAAAACAAAAAAAGGATAGTAATGTTTTTACATTTCACTATATATGTGTGTATATGTTGTCTCGGGTTTTCCAATAATATCTGATTTTTTTTTTTTAAGGTTGCAGGGATTGTTGGCAGAGCAGACCTACTATGTGCCCTGTTCTTTTTGCTGTCATTTCTTGGCTACTGTAAAGCATTCAGAGAATGTAAGCATTTTGTTTATCTCTTTAATTTTACAATGTATATATTTTCTAAATCCATAGATTTCAGGGAAGTATAGTAAGCAAAATTGTGTCTAGTAACTTTTATACTTTCAGAACATATAAAAAAATCTACTATAGCAAGTATGTATTATAAGAAGGCAGGCAAGATGTCCATAATTCCAGTTGTATGCTAAGAATACATTTTAAGAAACATATTTTGTAAGAAGGTTATTTGTTAAATATATTATTGTTTTATTAGCATGAATATGTGTTTTAATAATTATGTATTTTAGCAATAAATCAAGTCTGTAACTCCGTATTCTTAAATGGTTTGGTATACTTCATGCCATTAAGTTGTAATGACTTAAATGGGAACAAATTTTAGAAATGTTACTGGTATTTTTAGCAAATAACCAAGACTTACTCATATACTCTAAATTCCCTGGGAAGGAGAACATATACCTGTTAAATACTCAGAGTTTTTATGAAACATCTGTATTATTCTATCATGAACAATTCCCTCCTGTTTTATTCAAGGGAACTCACAAATCTGTTGTATTAGCTGATGTGAATGCAGATTGGCAGTTAAGATAGTGTGTGGAGAATCCTGGGACACTATTAAATGAACACACACAAATACATCAATTCATAATTATAAAAAACTTTACAAAATGTGCAGTCTGGCAACTAGAGGTATCCCACAGCAGGAGATTTAGGAATTGTTTGGTGAACCAGAGCTGCTGTAGTGTCAGTTCCCTAGGCACGGCCTCTGATGTTTAACCACAGTTGGAAGTGCCTTACAGAGATACTTAAGCTGGCTTTAAATGATATATAGCTTAGCAACGTAGTCCTGGCATCACAGAACTTGGTGTAGGCTGAAGGGTAATAAGCTGGTCCGCAGTGAGCTCTGAAGTGCTGGGGTTTGTTCCTGCCAATTGGTTTTAGACAGTGTAGGACCGTTTTGCATGTATCTCTACTCGATACCATAAGTTTAACTTAATCTTGACTATTTGTAATTATATTTGTGGCAATGTCCACAATGTCCTCTTCTGTTTTTTTCCGCCTTCCCTTTAGGGAAGGTTTCATTTCTGTCATCTTGAGCCAATAATTTTTTGATGAAATTTGGCCTTGGAAAGTCTTGCTTGCTCATTTATTCTTTTCTTGCTGTACTAGATATGATTGTGTTCTGGGTGTTTCTTTTATGAGTGCCAGAGTAAATCAGACAAACCAAAGTGCTGGTTTTGTGCCATCCAGTTTCTTGAAACAGGTCGACGTATATGGCAGGGGTAATCCTTGCTTGAAGAACTCAAGCCAAATTCTTAGTATAATCATTAGAGATGTACATATAGGAACAAATATAATTATTTTGTTATGAAAGATACCACAGGAATGATTGAGAAGTTCACATACACTCTGACAGTGCATATATCTTTTATATCTCGAGAAGGCCAATCTGACTACTTTTAGAAGTCAGTGTTATTTTTAATAGTAATTTTGTCCTGAAATTCTGATGATTGATCCAGAAAAAATAAAATGCTGTGAAGACAAGATACTAAGCAGTGTTTAGTATTTGGAGGAAGCATTATCTAATAACAGTGACATAGCTATGTCATCTTAAGCTGATTTGTCAAGAAATATATTTTATAATATATAATTATACTGCCATCTGCCAGTTTAATTATGCTTTTTGTCCTGTCCTTTTTGTCCTGCAGATCAATCCGCTCAAGGTTTACCACTATCTTTAATACCTGCTTTTTTCTCAGCCACTTTTAAAAGGAATCTAAGCCCACATGGTGGGCACTTCAGTGTGAAACTTTCAGGTCAAATAGGTTCTCATCTGAGAACTATCTTGGAAATACCTGGGCAGATTCACTACTCTAGATGTGCCTTGCTGTGGAACTCATTAGTTTGTAAGTAGGAAGGTGAATGAGGTTATCTCCATCACCACTGCTCCTACCAACTTGATCTCTAGCCTGAGGAACCAGCTGGGTTTTACCTCTTTTTCACTGTGTGTATGGGTATGTTCAAGTATTATTTACTGAGACTTAAGGAGGTTTCCCTACTGTCTGATTTTAAGCATTTAACTGTAATGTGTTACACACTTATGTGTGTAAGTTAAAATCCTTGTCTTCCTGCTCTTCTTTATGTAGTCACTGCAAAGTCAGGCTCCTTTTGGTGGCCAGACAGAGGAGCAGCCAGTCTTAGACATTGGTAGCCACTTTCTATAGGTAACTGACTTAGATGCTTGGAGACTTGGAAGATTAGGGTGCACTTTCATTTTAACTTATTTTGGGCAAAAGTGCAGGCAGCTGTTAAAATGAAACAATTTAGCCCTATTGTATCATAGGTCATAAAAATAATTTAGTTTGGAAGGAACCTCTAAATACTGTCCCCAGTCCAACAGTTCAAAGCAGGGCCGACTTCATAGCAGGTCGCTCAGAGCCTTAGCCAGATGAGTTGTGAAAATCTGCAAAGGTATCATTCCACGGCCTCACAAGGCAGCCTGTTTGAGTGCTTAACTGCCTTCCTGTCAAGGAATCTTTTTTTCTTTACATCCAGTTGGAGCTTCCTTTGCTGGATCTTGTGATTACTGCTTCCTGTGCTTTCTCTGGGCATCTCTGAGAAGTCTGTCTCTATCATCCCTCTAATTCTTTAATTAGTAAGACCATCCCCCTCAGTCGCCTTTTCTCCAAGCAAAAAAAAAAAAAAAAAAAAAAAAAAAAAANAACAAACCCCCAAACCTTGGACCTTCCATATGATTGTTCTCTCTTGTATTAGGCATAACCCTAGACAGCACTGCTGATGGGGGTCTTGTGTTGCAGATGAGGAAGAACAGCCACTTCCCCTGACCTGCTGGGTATTAGTACATTTAATGTCCTTCATTACTGCAGAAGGTGCCTTGCAAGCTCATACTGAATTTTTTGTTCATCAGGAACTCTAGATCCTTTTCTGCAGGAGCTGCTGCCTGGGCAGTCTGCAGCCAGTGCATGGCCCTTTTTGGATTGCATCGGGTCAGCACCTTCCTTCAGCAACTCAAGGCCCTCCAAATGCCCCCCAGTCTTATTCTCCAGTATAGTCACGTGTCCTTCAGCTGTGCTCTGTCCCATGAGCGGTTTTATTCCTTCCTCATCTTTTTTCCCTTCTTCCTGCCTCCAACAGGAGAGCTGCTGGTCTGTCTCACAGGGTGACTGTATGAACACTAATGTCTGTATAGAAAAGGCTGTAGGAATAAGTAGCTAAGTACAGAGAGTTGTAGCAGACTATGACTCTTCGGTGGTTTGGTTAGATTGAAGCTTTGTTATTGGATGGTTACATTTTAGTGGTCTAAATATCTCTAAAAAGTAGGATAAATAAGGAATAATGATATTCCAAATGATTTTGACTGTGATTCTGTATGGATTGAGAATTGTTAGACAGTGAAAAGCATCTTAGTCACTAACATAAGCTGATCTGACTGGCCAAGTCATGGTCATCTATGATCTCCAGAAGCCCTGTAATGCAGACAGTGTACGTTGACAGTTGTAGTCCAAGTTGGCCATTAGCATTGTGTCACTGCGTGGAATAGTTTTTGTTAGGGGAAGGGGAAACAACCAAAAACTCCTCTGTGCTTTCCATTTTGGCAGGCTTATGTTCCTATGCATATATAGTTCTTTCCTGTAGAGTGTTTTCTGACAGTTTGTTCAAGTGTTCTTTTATTATTTATTATTATTATTTTTGTCGTGATGAATTTTTATTTATGAAAGACAAGCTTCACCCTACAACCTAGGGCAACCAAATGTTCCCTTGGTTTTGGATTTGATGGTCAGATATGATTACCACATAGAAGTAAGGTGGCCTTTTATGAGACTAGCTGGAGCAGAACCACCAAAGGTGGTTTGGGGATTTTTTTTGTTGATAATAAGTGCTGCATGATGACAAGGCTCTTTTTTACGTATCTAAATGGTGGTACAACACTAGTGCCCTCACGATTTGCAGGCTACTCTTGTATTATCTTTTGAATACAAGTACCAAAATGTGTTGGATGCTAATTTGCATTTAATATGATCTTTGACCTTGAGAGTAAAATATTGTAAGTGTGGACTGGTGTTACTAACATGGTTGTGTCCTCAGTCACATATACGCTGTCTTTGGCAGCATCCCAGCACTAATACCAGACATATAGGTTGTCCAAGTCTCTCATAGAAGAACCTGAGCTTTTATTCTTTTGTTTTGTGAAGGAATTTGAGAGCTGAGTTCCAGAAATCTATTCAAGTTTCAGTGGTGTAGACGTAACTGTTGAACTGTTCCTCGTGTCTAACGGAGACAAAAGTCTCGTGAGAGATGATGGTTAGTGCTTGTTTGCACGCACGGTCCTGGTGAATGAATGTGAGATGTCTTTCAGTCTGGGAGTGAGAACTCATAAAATGTCCGAGGAGAACTTGGTGGTGCTGTGGGGAAGTGTATGTAATACTGAGAATAATTGGGAGATAAGGAAAGCAGAAGCTGTCAGACTGGAAAACATCCAAAGGTAAATAATGTTTTTTGTAAAGTTTGTTGTGTATTGTAGCTTGCTTGTCTAATGTGTTTTACTTGTGGTTTTGATGAATTTTTGGATAGGCAGTCTGTTTTAGCTGGAATCTACAGCATTACATTCTTTTTAAAAAACAACTATCTGCAGTTACCACAGTATGAGGTCTATAATTAAGCCTTATTCTAGTTCTAAAATTTTGTTACATTTTCTTCAATATATGGATTTTGATGTTACCAGAACTCTTTCATTGGATAACATTTATATTTGCAAGGAGCTAATCTGTTGTTCTCATTCTGTCCTGCTGTTTTAAAATACATCTGTGGGAACAAATCCACTGCATGGGCTTTGGTGACAGCAAGAACTGACAACAGTTTAGATATGTTCTGAAGGGAATTGCGAGTTATTGACTTTGACTTTTAATGCAGCCTCTACAAGAACTAACGAGAAGTTTTAAGTCTGCTGCGGGGTTCATTTTCCCTTTTTTGTCTGCAGCCATGACTGTGGCTCAGTTACGTGTGTTTGCCATCTGCATTGCTTATTTTGAAGTGCTGCAAAAGACTGAGTTCATGAAATTTGTTTCATGTGAATAATACTTGGCTTCGATATTAAGTAGAGGATCAACTGCTTGCTTATGTTCTGTGACTCCTAAAAGTGACTTCATTCTGGTTGTGTTTCTATTTTATTCTGTTCTGTGTAGTCTCTAGTTAATCATCTGCTGATTCACTGCTAATAGAGTAAAACATGCAAAATAGACTGTAGCAACAATTTTTTGTCAATATGTTTTTGGAGGCTTTTCTTTAATTTGGAAATGTTAAAGTTGCCTTGTGAAAAAACTCACTATCAGGATATGCAGAATTAGCTATTTTGCAATTAATTAAAGAGTATTTATAATTGTTAAATATGTTGACCTTGGTTTTCAGCTGTGTGCCCTGCTGGTCATGATTCCACATTTGGTGGAAGGATTGTATGTGGAAAATGTGATTCATTTTATTATTTTAGTGGGTAGAGGAGAAGCATATTTTGTAGAATTAATGCTAAATTTTGCTCTGCCAGCATGATGTTGTAGGTTATTTCTTTATGGTAGCCTATATATGTGAATTTAAGGTGCTTGGAAACATTTTGGGATGGCATTTACTGTCATAGCTTTAATATGCATTTAAATGCTGAATTGAATTGCCACAGTGTTTGTATTCTGAGAGTTGGAGATCCATAAGGAGATGGTAGGTTTAAGTAATTTCTAACTTGGTTCTTATGTCATCTTTAAGAATAGATAACTCTTCCCGCCCTGCTTAGCAATGCACAAGCAGGGAGATCTTAGAGCTTGGTCAGATAAATATTTGTAGTAGTTCAGTTGAAAGATAACCTGCAGGCAAGATATATCAGTGCAGCATATGAATATCTGCACTCTACTGCAGTGAAAAAATAAAACTTTTCTGCAGGAGTTCAGTGTAACTTCTTTTGCTTTGCCTTTCAAAGGAGTAGGTGTTTGCACAGTGCAGGGTGTCGCGTTTCACCTGAAGATGGTGATTTCTTATCCTCCAAACGCGCCCAAGCCTTAAGTTGTGCAACTGGCCAGTTGGTCGTAATAGGGTGCCAGAGTGGACTGGCTTTGAGAGAGGAAATGCTGTATGCCAAATGTTGGAACTGTTAATTTTTATGTGCTTATTTTGTTTTACTCCTGTTAGTTTGACTTTAAAGTAAGCATGGTACGCTAAGCATGTAGTACTTCTCTTCCTATCCTGAACTTCTGAGGTGTTTTTTCTCGTTAACTTGTGGATTTAGAATATTGCCAAAGAAGGTGTCTCAGAAGGAATAGCATCAGCATTTAGGCAGGCAGAAGTAAGGGTTTATTATCACAGTGTGCTGCTCGTAAGTTTAAAAGCAATTCCATACTATGGAGCACTTTGTGCAAAATACTGAATTGTATTCTATAATACAATTCTGTAATACAATTCTGCACTTTGTGCAGAATTGCTCAGTATTTAAGTATTTAAATCCAGCAGTCTGAATGCAGAAGGTCTTTTAATGGTCTGTACAGGTATTTCATTAACCCCTCCCAGCTTTCAAACTGAATGTACTCCTAAGTGGGAGCCAACTGACCACCTTTTTATGTAAGTATAGAAGCACTAGATTTTTCCAACTTAAAAAAAAAGAAAAAAAGAAGTGGTGAATTCTCAGTTTCCTTGGCAAGCTTGCAGCCTTGTCCATCTGGTAAGGTGGCACAGTGCCCATTCGCAATATGGTGCACCAGTTTCAATCAGACGCAGGTGCCAACCAAAGACTGGCTTCATTTTGTGACAGAAGATCTTTCTGGTGGAAAGCAGCACAGTGTTGGATGAATGTGCTCCGTTAGACTGATTACTTCAGTTGGCATGTGTGTGTCTTGTCTTAAAATAATTAGCATTTATGCAGTGCTTTACGTTCTCAAAGCACTGTTAAAAACTGATGGATAGCATTGCTGGATGCCAGTCTTCTATATTAGAGTTTCCAGCCTAGTTTGCTACTAAGTCTTCTGTAGCGTGGGTAAGAGGGAGTATTTTTACATATTGACCCAGGCACGAGCAAAAGATAATGCTTCCTAATTGAAAATTTTTCTCCTTGCAGTTTAATCACAAATTGATGAAATTTCATAATATTTCTGTTGCTACCATAAGATGGTATTGGCCTTTTGAGACTACATCAGGAAATAAAGAGATTGTGATTTTGGTTTGGAGAACAAAATCCTCACACATATCTGTCTTTTCCTGCTGAATACTTTTACCATCTTTGAGAACTTGTATATGAGCTTGGTTACACCTGGCGTGCAGAGACAGTCCTGACATCTGGCTGTTGGATGTTCACAAAAGGCAAATCTCTTTCTGCGCAGCTTTGAATTTATACCTATTGAGTTGCATTTTATTGCCAATATTATCCCTAGACTGTTCCTCCAGTTTGTCATTGGAATCCTGATCCTGCGTTTTCTGGCTATCTTAGCCTATCAGCTCTTCTGAACCTAAAGAGCATATTCCTCGTGCCTGGCCTGTAAAATATTCAATAGAGCAAAAAGTCTGGAATATATCTTTTTTTTCTTTTTCTTTTTTTTTTTTTTTTAATAATGAACCAGGCTCTTATAGCAGTTTTCTAACTGGTAGTCATATTCATTCTACAATAATTTTATCCAGCCCCTGTTTTACTGGCTTCTTTCACAGTCTCCAATGGTATCATTATGTCTAGAGCTCCTGAAGTTAAGATATGATATTTATAGGTTTAATTCTACCCAGAAGGCCCTGTATATGTGATTTGATGTGAATGGCTAATAAAAGTCTTTGGCAAACAATTAATCACCTTCATCTTCTAGAGATTCAACTAGGAAATATTTTGAGTGCTTTCCTAGGTTGTTTAGATCAGTCAGTTTAGCTTTGGTTTCTTAGCTCTTACTTTTCTGTGTCTATATTTTTTCTCATGCCAAATGGAAGATTGATTCTTATGATTTCTGCAGAGCCTATGTCAAGAATGCTGCTTGAATGTGGCTCATACTTGTGGAGTAGAGAGACTGCAATAGATATGTATTTATATGAAGTATCCAATGTCTTAGCTGAAGTCTAAGTGCAACAATGTCTTAGCTGAAGTAGAGCTTATAGTCATATCACTCTCCGAAATACCTGGTTGTGGTATCCAAAGTCAGCTACATAGTGCAATAGGATTTTCTTTGACTAGAATGTAGTTATTTTTGGTCCCTTAACTTCAGAGTTTCTCACCCTGCTGGAAAATCATGTTTCCCTGAGTGTAAGAATTAACTGCTTCCCTGCTCAGATACTGAAATCTTTGAACTCTATGACATTTCATTGCAGTGCTAATAAAATAGCATGAGGTAGTACCTAAGTGCAGCAGCCCTGGAGAAGCAGTTCTTTGTGTCTTTGTAAATTAGGCTTCAGTTAAGCCCATTTGTATATAATTATTCAAAAAGATTTTTCATTCTTGTTGTAATTTGAAAGAGAGTGGCTGGTCGTGACAAAGCTGTAGCTACCAAGGATGATAAATGTGTATATTGGGGTTTAACCTTTATGGATGATGAATTGTGGAAGTTATCTGAAGCTTCTGCCAATCTAATTAGTTTAGCTAAAACATTTAGCAAACAGGGAGATTCCCAATGTCTCTGAGAATAGAAAATTACTACAATAAAGGGTCAAATGCCATACTGCTGCAGGCGCTCTACTTTTAAGTCTGTGTCCAGATCTTGACTGGTAGAAAAGATTGTGAGATTAAATGCTGTATTTGTGTATTTTTTGTTAGTTTGTTTTGTTTTGTAGTGAAGTTTCTAGCTTTATCTTTAGTAGTCTGTTTAAACTTAATGTTGTGACGTGCTTTATGTTGACAGATAAGGAAGGATACCATTTTTCCCTATTCTGGGTGCTAGTGAGCGTTCTGCTAGGTGCAGTAGCCATGCTGTGCAAAGAACAAGGAATTACAATACTGGTAAGAATCCTTTTATTGTCTGAATTTTGACGATAGAATCTATTGGGTGCCATTATAAAGCCCACATGTATGAGTCTTCTCCAAAGCTAGCTAATATACAGATCTTTTTGTTCTCTTCAGCAAACTAGTTAATGTTAACAAAATGCACTATTCTAGAAGAGCTTTCTTGTATGCAGACTATCTGTTGGAATCCTTCATCTTATGTTTTGTGAACAAGTTGTGTGTACTGCTTCATTTGCAAAATTTAAAGGCTTTACAGTATTAATTTTACTGTGTAACATGACATTTGACCTTGTTCTTGGATGTATAATTATTGTCTTAGGCCTATTTAGATAGTGGGCCTACAAACTCTCTTTGAAGTCTATGAGCCAAGATGTAACTGGAGAAGAGCATTTTTAAAAGCTCCATGCTCTTGATTTTGTAAACAGCTTAGGTAAAAGTGGGTTCATTATATATTCTTATGTATTTCTCTCTTCTTTCTGTCTCTTATTTAAGTCTGTTTTACAATGTTCTGTGTATGCAAACACAGAAAAGGGTAAAGAGACAAAGAGAGGAATTATTTGCAGCAAAGGCTACTGCAATTTTAGTTTTTGAAACGTAACAGTCAAAAGATACTCTGATGCACAGCAAATATGAATAGAAGGCTCAAAAAAGCTACTGTATTGACAGAAGCCTCATGCTTTGACTGCTGCATTTACACTACATTTGTGAAAAAAAGGCAGGAACCAGATAATCAGGTTGGTAACACTGTAATCATACACACAGGGTCTGACTGGTACAGGTTATTCCCCAATGTGTTACTGCATGTAGCAGAAGAATCCTCATTAGAGAAACCTGGGACTGTTCTATTTGAGCTCAGCCTCTTAATTCTCCACCTAGCAGTAATTCGACCCTCTAGGGAAGTATGTATCTGTTTTTGTTTGTTATTGTTTTTTGTTTTAATCAAAATTAAGGTAAATGATAACAGGTTGTAGAGGTGGAATTAAAGGCACATTTAAAAATATTTGGCATTAGCTGTTCTATTTATGCGCTTACTTTTCTCTCCATTGTTTAGGGTTTGAATGCGGTGTTTGATGCTCTGGTGGTTAACAAGCTGAATGTTTTACAGTTTGTTCAAAAGTTACTCCATAAGGAAAAGTCATTGGAGGTGAGTTTGGGGTTTCAGTTTGAGTATTGGGTTTGCTCATTCTCGTTATCAGGCAGTCCTGTACCTGAAGTTAATCCTACAACTTCTGACAAGTGTGGGCTTTGTTTTGGGCTTTGTTTTGGGCTTTGTTTTGGGCTTTGCTATTTTAAAGGTAATACATGCACTTATTTATNTTTGGGCTTTGTTTTGGGCTTTGTTTTAGGCTTTGTTTTTTGTTTGCTTGTTTTTTTGGTGTGTGTGTAGCTTTTTTGGGGGAAAAGGAGGTGAGAATAGAGGGAAGAGGTGGGGTCATGGGTAGATATAAAGAAAAATTAGAGGTATTTTCAGTTAGCTAAAAGGGGCAGTGTGCTATGACATCTTTTCAGCAACATGAGTGGCAATGGAGAAGCATCTAAAGTGCACTGAATAGAGAAACAACAGCACTCCCAGCAGTATCTTAAAAATGTGATGTCTGTACACTAGGAAAAGCTGGTTTCTTGGTGCAACAAATTCTGCAGGGTCAGATTCTTTTCAGTTTTACAAATGATATATATAAATAGATATATTATTTTTATCTACTTTTTTATATATCTGTTTTCTCAACCTCACTGAAGTACTATATGCTTTTCTTCCAAATATAAACTATCAAATAGAAGAAAATACCTAATAAGCACTTAAAAGAAAATTAATTTAGTAAATCACTGGGTAGTGAACTTCTGACTTTTGTTGATACCTAATATCAGCTCAAGTGGATTTTGACACCTTACATCCACACTGACAAACAAATTGCAGAAATAATTGGCCTCAAAAAGTCATTTGAGAGCAAACAAATAGTCTAGCAACCTACTGGAATATTATTACTGTTCAAGAGCAAATATGCACTGAGTCATTTGCCTCTCCCATACAGAGTTTGTCAAGGCAAAATAATACTTACCGGGTAGTGCTTTTGCTGCAGAGAAGTTTGCTTGCATTTCTGAATAGCACAAGTCTTGTGAGACTCTCAAATTCCTCTACAGTGTGAAGTTCTTGAGGAGTCGAAGGAAGGAAGTCACTGAAAGTACTATCTACAGAACTGAAACAGTGTCTTTCTTGCATATTACTCATCTAATTTCACCTATAAACAGACCTAAGTGAAGAAAAACACTTTCATGAGAAAGAGGCATAGCTTTTTAAAGCAAAATTCGCAATCAGCCGTCCTTCCTTTTAGAAAGAAATGATAGATCAATCCAATGTGCTGAATACAAATAGCTGTATTCGACTCAAATTCCCTATGAGAAATTGGTTTGTAAAATTGCATCAATTACAGTGTTCCAGAGGATTTATAGAAGAGAGACTTATTGTAGAAAAGTGTTTTCCTTCCTAAACTATATAGAAATTAAATTGCAAAATGTGTTTTTAATTAGTCAGTGAAAGTAGCTTAGAAAAGCTTTATAGGGAATTCCTCGCCTCTCTTCATTTTTGTTGTTACTGGCTTCCTAAAATACAGCAGGTGCTCACACAAACCTGGAAGGGCACAGTACCTTCTCTATTCTGTCTTAGTGGTAAATTGTATCACTGTAAAGCAAGCAGATGAAATACAAAGAATTTAACTCAGTAATTGCAAAAATAAGAAAAATGTGAAGCCCAATAACAATAATAAATGCATAAGAATGACCTCTCACTGAGTAAGATGGGGAGAACAAGGACTGGAGGAAAACAAAGCTCTGTGTGTGTGTGTGGAAATATATATGCATATGTATATATTTTTTTCTTTCCTTTAGAATTCTGGGCTGTTAAGAAAGGGGCTGCTTTTCAGGATAACTCTTCTATTGTCTGGAGGGGCCAGTATACTCTATATACGCTGGAGGATTATGGGCACAGGGCCACCAGCTTTTACTGAAGTAGACAACCCAGCTTCATTTGCAGAGAATCCATTTGTGAGAGTAAGTCATGAAGCTGCTGTTTTCTGGACATTCCAAAACATTTATCTTTGACATGAAGTTCAGTTTTCAGTGCCTCAAAAAACAATAATGCAGGCAATCTTTACATTTTGAGATGTGATGAGTCACCTTCCTTTTTGCAGCTAAGATGATATTCTGCAATTTTAAAAAAAATTGTTTTATATATTTGCATTTAGTTTAACATGTGCTGCACACATTGAAGTATATTTCCATTTGCTCATTCCTTTTCCCATTTATGGGATTTGGATCTTGCTGCCCCACATACTCTATATGCCTCCTAATCTATTCTCACCCCTTTGAGGAAAGCAGCAGTGGTTTCTGCTTTGGTGCATTTGGAGTGTGTTTTGGTCCTGTAGCTCTAGGTGGCTTCCTAAAAGCTGCTTCTGGAGATGGAGAATGAAGGCATTGGGTACTGTCTTTTGACGTTTCCTCCTAGTGTACGAGATGGTTCTTTTTACAAGTGAATATTGGTTGGACAGCATAGAATTGTGTCGCTGCTCTGAATAAGAGAGGCACTTAACTATGTTTAAATAAATAAGTAAAAATCATTTAATTTCACAGCAATAAAATTAATGGATGTATAACTAGTTGTAATTTAACAGTATTTAAGGCCTCTTGTACAAGATGTATTTTGTGATAAGAGAAATGGTAACAAAGAGACAAAATAAAAAGAAGAACCTTTCATCTAGTGTCAAATAAATGTTTGTTTTCCTTTTGACTGGCAGGCTATAAACTATAATTACTACTACTCGTTGAATGCTTGGTTGCTGTTGTGTCCCTGGTGGCTGTGTTTTGATTGGTCAATGGGCTGCATACCCCTCATTAAATCCGTCAGTGACTGGAGGATAATTGCACTAGCAGCACTTTGGTTTTGCCTAATTGGCCTGATATGCCAAGCTCTGTGCTCAGAAGACAGCCATAAGAGAAGGTAAGAGACAGTGATGAATTTTAAATGCCCAGCCAACTTGAGTACAGGATTATTTTGTTAAATCCAATATTGATAATTTTACCAGTTCAGTGGAAGCACTATCTAGCAAATGTAATCCAAATAAATATTTATAGCTGTCATTACAGTTTTATCCCAATTTGGGCTCATCACTGCACACTGACTAGTGAGAAGCACACTTGGAGAGGGAGGTATGGATGGCTGCTTTAGTTTTCTCCTGAAATTACATTTTGAGATCCTTAACTGGTAAAAAGTAATTTGTGGTCTGAGCAGAGTGCAAGCAATGTGTGTTGTTACTCTTCCTCACGTGTCATTCCCTTTATTCTGCTCTTGTAGTAGTGTGAGAGTGGTGGACATGCTGGCCATCAATTAAATGGCCTACCTGCCTGCCTTCCCTGTTTCCATACTCACTTGAGCACAGATATTTTTTTGGAGAGGGGTAAAAGTCTGTAAAAGTCCTATCAGGCTTTCTAGTATGACAAGACTCATAACCTGGTATTGCTGAGTAGTTTTATACTGATCACTTAAGCATTCTAGTCCTTCACTTTATTGTGGAGGGGGAAGTGAATAGGGCACATCAATTAATTTGAGTAGAAAACTACCATGGTAGTTTATAGCTTTTATAGCAGCATCCGCTACAGTTATTTTCACTGGGACTTGGACAGGTTGGAAAATAGGGCAGAGAGAAACCTCATGAGGTTCAACAAGGACAAGTTTAGGGTCCTACACCTGGGGAGGAATAACCCCAGGCACCAGGACAGATTAGGGGGTTGACCTACTGGAAAGCAGCTCCATGGAGAGGGATTTGGGAGTCCTGGTTGAAAACAAATTAACCATGAGGCAGCAATGTGCCCTCATGGCCAAGGCGGCCAATGAGATCCTGGCCAGCATGATGAGGAGCTTTGCCAGCAGGTGGAGGGAGGGGATCCTGCCTCTCTGCTCAGCTCTGGTGAGGCCGCGTCTGGAGTATTGGGTGCAGTTCTGGGCTCCCCAGGACAAGGACATTGAGCTTCTAGAAAGGGTAGAGCCACGAAAAGGATTAAGGGACTGGAGTATCTATCTTATGAGGAAAGACTAAGCAAGCTGGGCCTGTTTAGTCTGGAGAAGAGAAGATTGAGAGGGGATCTGACCAGTATGTACAAGTATCTGAGAGGAGTATGTAAGGAGGATGGGGCCTCTTCTCAGTGATGACCAGCGATAAGACAGAGGGAAATGGGTACAAATCAATGAACAGGAAGTTCCACCTCCATGTGAGGAAGAACTTTCCTGTGAGAGTGACAGAACTCTTGAACAGGCTGCCCAGAGAGGCTGTGGAGTCTCCTTCTCTTCCAAACCCGCCTGGATGCCACCCTGTGCCACGTGCTCTAGGTGTCCCTGCTGGAGCAGGGAGGTTGGACTAGATGATCTCTAGAGGTCCGTTTCAACCTCAGCCATTCTGTGATTTGGTACATGTTCCCAAAGGTTAGCTATCTAAAAGTTAGGTGTCTAGTATCAGTTCTAACACAGATACGTAGAACAAGGAGCATAAACTGTCTTCAACATGTGTCCATCTTCACTGACTGCAGAAAGAACCTCAGTGACTTTCAGGTGGTTAGTTATGTACAGTGGCTTCTACTCTATTGTTTGATGTCTTGTGAGGAAAAAAAAGAAAAGCCCACTCAGTAGGAAGTGTAGCAAAGTTTCCTCTTTAATAGTGATATATATTTTTTCTCTGTTATTAACTTGCTAATTTTAAAACTAGATAGGTAGTTTTAACGGATCTTTTTTTCTCTCTATCTTGTAAGTGGGAATTATATCATTAATGATTAACAGGGCTATATTCTGGTGGCGAAGTATGAATGTTGCTTTTCTGGGAACTCTAGTTAGAATTTCAAAGGTGCCTGCAGGATTGAAGAGCAAAAGCTCATTGAAACTTGTTAAAATCTAATCTGATCTTTTTTCTTTAGCTACCAGAAATGCTTTGGAATGCCCTGTTCTGTACACACAGCTTTTGACAATTTTTAAGTAAAGTTTATAAGTAAATGGAAAAGGTACTTTTGCTAATACTTATGATTAATTTGATCATCTGCTTCTTGTTTGCAGAATTCTTACACTGGGACTTGGATTTCTTATTATCCCTTTTCTTCCTGCAAGTAACCTGTTCTTCCGAGTAGGATTTGTTGTTGCAGAGAGAGTCATCTACCTCCCCAGCATTGGATATTGCATTCTGTTTACATATGGATTTAGTCTTTTGAGTAAGAAAGCCAAGAAAAAGGTATTATCAAAACAGTCAGTGCAGTTCATGAAGAAGCGCTTCAATTTGATAGTTACTGTGCTGTAGGTTTGTTTGTTAACTTGTCTCTGTTTTTTAAAGAAAATCCTGGCTGCTGTAGTGCTTGGCATATTGTTGCTGAATGTCACGCGCAGTGCTCTCCGCAGCAGCCAGTGGAGGTCAGAAGAGCAGCTTTTCAGGAGTGCACTGTCTGTGTGCCCTCTCAATGCAAAAGTAAGTCAGTTGTGTGGACTTTTAATCTTTTTGTTTGTTTGTTTTGGACTTTGGAAAAGAGAATTTTTGTGTGGTACAATTTAACTCCACCTTGCTTGGTGCGAGGGTAAGATACTAACATTTCAGTCCTGAATTATAGTGGTAGTATAGTCAAAATACTATGCACTTCAAATTACAGTTCTGTAATTCCGAACTTGGAGTTGGGGGACAATATTCTTCAGTAGTGGCATCTAGTCAAATCCGGTGTTCTGCTAGTACAGTATACTAAAAAACTGAATGCATAATTGCAATTTATTACCAAAAAATGTCAAAGGGAAAGAAAATTAAGTTACAGTAGTGCATTTACCTTTGCTATGTTTTTAGAATCCTTTGTTGGAATTTCCAATGGTATGTCTAGTCAGCACAGATAAGGCAAGGGAGAAAGAATCATATCATCAGTGTAATTGCAAAGTCTAAGGGTAAAAAGATTTTGCTCTCATCCCCTGTAAAGAGCAGGAGTGATTGGGCTAGTCATATACACTAAGGAAAACTGCAAAATTCCTTGTAAGGCTTAGTGAGGAGGAAGTGGGATTAGATGGGATGTACTGCTGAGCTGAACACCAGTGTTTGGCATAGAAGACTGAACCTCGCCTGCAGGAAGGTAAAATCCACAGTCATCCTTTGATAGCTGAGACTGAGGAGATAGCATTCTTTGCTTTGCTGCATCTGATGGAGCAAACCACAGATCCCTGATAGTGACGGAATTTTAACAGAGAGAGTCTAGTAAGAGACTGTGAGTAAGAAGGTTCAATTCGTCAACAAAAACGTTTTAAAAGATCAGATTTTTATAATCTAGGTGGCATCTAGAAAATATGGAACAAAACACCAAGTTTAAAATGAAGCCCGTGAATGCTGTGTTTTATAAACAGAGGAATGATCCTGGCATCTACTGGAATTCAAATATGCAGTAGTGAACTTGGAGAAAAAGCAGTTTTGGCCAACATACTGGGACAGTGATCTTTTTTGGTAGTCTCATATTTCAGTACACTGAAGAGCAGTTGTGTTGTGTAGCAGTGACAGGCAGTCATCTTTAAAACGACTTCAGTATATCTTGTATTCTAGACCACAGGTGCATTATGTAAATGGAGCAAATGCAGTCTGTTTCCTTATGTGTAGCTCCATCCATCTGCCACGGTAAGGGTGCTTCAGACAGATCCACGTTCTCGTTGCCCATGCTCTGAGGCAGTTGGACAAGAGCCATGTCTGACTGGGAGGCCACGTGGCTATGTTTGCACAGTGCTGCGCTCGAGCTGTGAGCTGTGCTCGAGCAACTGCACTAATGCAGCTGGTTTAAAGCCAGTGAGTGAAAATGAGCGAGTGTTTGGCAACACGGGGCTATGCAGCTGTGCCTGACCTGCACTGCTGGCCCTGCTGGCAGTTTCCGCAAGTGGAGAGCGGGCTGATGTGAACATTGAATCTTTGTGGGTTCACATTCCGGTTTTGCTCGAGGAGCACAAAATTAGAATTACAGTAGAGAACTCTGCTAAGCAAGAGCATGACCATGTCTGCGTGTGAGAGCCCATCTCTGTTTTCTTTACAGATTCAGCTTTATTTACTCAATTTTTACAATATAAACTTAAAAATTGTAGTTAAGTCTAATGATGTTCTGGTTTTGTCTTGAAATTGTAGACTTCCTTTAAAAATGATTGCATTGGACCTTTCATTGTCCCATTTATTCTAGTGGGAGATTATTGCAGACCAAAAGATGGATTTTTGTTTGTTTGTTTTTATTAGCATTTTTAACATGTGAAACACATGGTCATAGCTTCATTTGCTTTACGTTGCAAGGTCATGGATTCTCCATTTGTCTCTGAAGTACCACTAAAAGCTGCAACTCCTAGTTTGAGGTCTGTAGTGTAGCTCTTTTCAATTCCAAATTACATGTATGTGAGCAGTGAAGAATAAACTTACCTTAATATTGAGTAACAAGTAGCTACAGCAAAGTCTTCTCTAATTTCAAACTCTCCTCCTTTAAACATCCATTCACATGGAGGTGTGGAAACTGCAGTAAATCACACTGTCTGGCAGAGTAGTGATGGATGAGTCTGATTCAAGAGAATGAACTTTAGTGTTGATAAAGATGGCTCCAGAATGTTAAAATTTATTGAAAATCAAATGCCATAAGAAAGTTGCAAAGATTTTGCCAGTTTTGTTAAACCATGTCTAAAGAGGCTGCAGATTTGTAAGTATATTTTAAAAAAGATGGAGAAGCATACTATGGCTTTAGGTTAAATGTGCCCAGGAGCATGTTACTCATTTTAACTTGTTTCTACACTTAAACTGTTTTGAAAGGTTGTAAGATTAAAATAGTGTAGTTTAGACACACTTGGCTGTAATTTTGTACTTCAACAGGAGCTTGCATATTCCATTTGCTCTCATCACTTTTTTTATACATGTAGATTTCACTGAATTCCTGGAACTCAGTGGTGTTACACACTAATATGGCTTTATACTGGGCCTGCCTTGTTTCTGTTTAAGTGAATTTTGTCAGCTTTTGTCTTCTGATACTTCATCTATTACAAGTAGTTTGTAAATCTGGAATAATTCAATACTATGGCTCAGCAAGGGCCCACTAATTGGGAGTCTTCCCATTGATGTTAGTGTGTACAAGGCAATCCTAGAGGGCTGATTTAAACTCCTGGAATACCTGGTTACAGGCTGCAACAGGGAATGACTATGCCCAGTGTTTCACCATACACTGGTGAAACATGGGTTTTACCTTCTTAGCTGTAGATAACCACATCTGAACCAGTCAGGGCCCCTTTTTAACTAGAGAGGAGAAACGGTCTCCTCGAGCGCGTGGTTCATCGTCATCTTGAGGTCCATGCCTGACACAGGCCATAAGGACTGCATCATCCATTGGTGTGGTTCCTTCATGTGTAGGTGCATGAAACTGCATGAGATTTTGCCCTTGAGATTTAAAATGCTGCTTTTCACTGTTTCTGGATATTGCTGGATTACTGCTCACCTTTTCATATTCCTTTTGAAGATTGTTCCTGAGAATGCTGATCATGTTGGCTTTTTTTTTCTGTCATGAAATTAGTTGCTGTTAGAAGTGGCAAATTACTTTTTCTTGGCTTTTAGCAGAGCTAAAGAAGTTTTTAAGAATTCAGAGATAGTTCTTATATCTGGATAACTTCCTCTTGTTAATTAGCTTAAATAAAATGTGTAATAGCATCATTAAACTCATTAAGTATATTTTTCTATATTTGAAATAACTGAATTTAAATTACTGAAAATTATTAATATTCTGTATGTAATCTGTACTTCTTCCTTGCTGATGGCTTTTCTTTATAGGCTATCAATTAATAAACATAATAAGAAAATAAAGCCATTTCAGTAATAACTCTTTGACGATAATGAACAGGGAAGTTTATAAGATACTTCTGATAGAACCAGTCTGCCCTGAGATACTGAGGGTTTGTGTTTGATGCTTCATACAAAATGTGATTATAGATACGAGCATTTATCAAATGCAAGCTCTGGTCATACTGACAAATACACAACAATTTGTAAGACTTCCTTCTGTACTTTAGGTGAAAGTCTTGTAAAAACTTTTTAGGGCAGAACAGGATTCACAACTAACTGTTTAAGAATATTTAAAGCTGTTCTGTAGAGCATTCCTTTACAAAGTGAGAGTTCTTTTCTATGCTATATATGAAAAGGGGAATATCTGCTACAGAAGATACTTTAAATGCTGCAGGGTACATTTATGTGTACCTTTAGACAACATTAACTGCCCAAAGAAAATGGGGAAATCAAAAAAAAAGTCTTGTTACTGTTTAGAAAACAGAATTTCAATAGCAGAGGAAAGAAAAGCATTTCAGGTAAGAGTTTGGCAATGGACAGGAACATCTGCATGTTTCTGCAGAATTTTAACATCTGTGCTCTGCCTCCTTCCTTTTCAGCAAATACGAGTACTTGCTGAAAAGATGATTACAAGTGGCCAGGAAGAGGAAATAAAATAAATGATGATAGCAGTGTTTCAACTGAGGGGCTGTATTTCCCTAACGATGATACTACATTTCTGTTTCTTCCTACACTGCTTTAAAAAAAAGACTCAAGAAACTGATTTAAGAGTAGTGTTTTTGGATATGGAAGTAAAATTTTTTCACCTTTCCTCATTTAAATGTATTTGTGCACACATTGTTCTAACTGTGGCTAACATGGAATAACATAAAGCCGCCTCTCTGACTCAGGTCCTGTACTGTCCTTTTAGACACATTGGCTCTGCGTACTTAGAATATATCAATTTTTGGCTAGACTGTGGTGCCATGCGTATGTTAGATAGTTAATCTCAACAGGAATGTCCTAGGTTCTACTCTAGAGTATTTTTCCTGTGCTACTTTCTCCTGATTGCTCTGATTGTAGAGAATTCTGCGTTGTTATGTAGCATTGAGAAATAGTCCTTTTAAAACTATTGCTATGAAAAAAATACCTGTATAAGATTGATAAAGGAGCATGTGGGCATAACACAGCCTGTCATTTCCAGTTAATATGTGTCTTTAATACTGCTTTAATAATGAAATGCCTGTCTATCCTTGAATGTTTCATGAGGAAAGGCAAATCCTCTCTTCCAGGTCAAAATGCACTATAGCTCTCAAAAGCAGAAGAGCTGTGTCTCTAGAGACTAAATTTAAAGCGTCACCCTAGCCTATTCTTAAAAGACCAGATTCTTGCTACCCACTGTGTGTAGATGTACTTGACCTTGTGTTTTGCAGACAGAGGCCATAGAAGAGGCCACAGACAGATGGAGAAATATAGCCTTGTGCTTAGACAATATATATTATTGTAACCCTGGGTTTTGGGGGCACCCAGAGTAGAGCAAAAGGCTGATCTTGGCACCTCTGTGCAATGGCCAGTGAAGTGAAAGCAATGGCAGTACAGAAAAGGTAACCTGCACCTTCCAAATGCCTCTGTGTGCCCAGGAAGCCTTTCCTGACTCTGCCCTTAAAAGCTGGTTGCTACTGAATATCCACTGTAAATTAGTCTGAAAGCTGCTGTTGTCAGTGGTGATTTATGTGGATAGAAGGCGCAGGGGAAACTCTTGGTTTGGTTTCTTGGTTTAGTTTTTCTTGTAGTCCATCCCTCTATCACCACCATGCTGAGAGGACCTAACGCTACAGTTTTGCTTGAAAGGAAATCAGAGGAAGCTACGTATGACAAGAAACAGTTCATTTGAAGTATTACCCAGAAATACTGTTTCCTTTCACATGGGAGATACACCTGAGGATGGAAGAAATGTACCATCGAGACAAAAATATCTTTTTTAATAAACTGTAGTTTCTTTAAATAGGATTTGCTGTGAGTTTTAATACAGTATAGGTTGTCTTTTTAGTTAAGTTCACAAAATATGCACGTACAGTTAATGTTTAATCTGATGCTTTGGTTTGAGAGCATTGATATCTATCAGCTTTACGCAGTCTGTGCAGTTCTATTGCCTGAGAAAAATATTCTTTGCATTTGAAACAGAAATGGGCATGAAAGTTCAGCGTCTTGAAAAAATGAAGAAAAAAAGGAATCTGAAAGTGAAATGGTGACTGTTTCTTAACACAAGACTATTGAAACTTGCATTTGAGAGACCGAATGATTTATATATGCACCATTTTCCTCATTTGGTCTGTCTCTAGTCTTTAATCAAATTTCTTCCCGTGGGAATATTTATGGCTTTTGAAAGAACGACTTCTTAGAGAAAGAAAGAAATTGAATTAGGTTAATCTTGATACTGAAATGTGAAGTAAAATATTTTCACAGCTAATGTGCAGTATTGAGTAAAATCTTTATTTTTTTTCTGCTTTGCTGTGATTTTTCTTTTATCTAGAAACACAAAGTCTGATAGCCTAATTTGCCCTGAATACGTTTGAGACTGTAAGTTTCGGCATATGTAATTAAAGCAATCCAATTTGGTAAGAATAGTATCAAAAGAGGCTGAAAAAATCTGAAGAACAATAAAACAGGATTGAGTGCTAGGAAATTTTTTTCAGGATGTATCCTTAACACTGACAATGCTTGGGCAAAGCAATGCTATGCTATTTTCCTATGGTCAAGGGGTCTTTCAGAATTACTATGCTTGACTTAATAGTAAATGTACCATTCTGTTGCTTCTTGGCATGTACCTTGTTATGTTTCTATCAATATACAAAGGAATTGTCAAGACTTTTTTGTCTTACAAACTGCTAGAACCACCTTTATGGGGCATGGCATTTGTGTGCCATTTTATATCCTGCAGACCACTATAAGCAACTGAGTAGCTGTTTCTGTGTGTGCAAGCCTTTTGCTCGCATATGTAGATGCGCACCTAGCATCTTTGCTGTAATTTTAACTAATTCTAGAAAGTGTGAAAAATGTTTTTTTTTTTTAACTCAATTTGTTTATAGTATGTTACTGCATAGTCGCAGAGATGGAATTCAACCAATTAGCATATTAAATACTATAGCAATTAGATTAAAACATAATTGTGAATATATTTTAAAAATATGAAAGAAATTGCAGTGTGTGTCTTTTGTGTATTTCTCACCCCAAATTAGATTTGAAATGGTAAGGTGTTTAAAGAAATAATTCTGATTCATTTGCTGACTAAGTGCTTGTAATACTACTGTCACATTTCTAAACTTGTGTTTTTCTTTGATTAGCAAATGTAATCTTCTGACAATAGTCTTAAGGTAGCAGTTGAGATGTCTTCCAACTCAGATTTACTCTGATTTTTTTTTCGTCTTGTTCTTCTCATAAATTCAAATGGTGCCTCTTCCTCTCTAGTTTCATGCCAAAGTGCTGGATCCTTTCTATGTTTTTTTAGTAAGAAACGTCTCCAACATGTTGCCACACCCGTAATATTTGTTTCAGAAATGCATTCTTAAGCCAAACCAATAAACAATAAGAGTTTTTTTTTTTTTTTTTTTTTTCTCTCTCCTTTTTTGTGGGCGGGAAGAGTGAGGAAAGGAGCTTAAATTTTCTGTTTATCTTCTGAGTCTTGTGAAAAGTATGCTGATTGCCTTTATAATATCTGGAAGTGGCTAATCTGTCTTTAGCTAGTTAAAACAGATCTCCAGAATTCCTAATGAATTCCTCAGTTTTGGTTCTGCTGTCGTCACTGTGTGTATCTTCTTTGTAACATAAGACAGTAGTGAATGAGACATACTGGCTGCAGCTTTTTGGACTAAGATTTTTTTTGCAACTTGGCCCTGTAGAGTATCTGTTAGGCACGGCATCTGGTAAAATGCTGATCTGTGTTTTCAGGTGCACTACAATGTTGGCAAAAACTTGGCTGACAAAGGAAATCAAACTGCTGCCATCAAATATTACAGAGAAGCTGTCAGGTAATAGGATTTTTCTTGCTTTGCTGAACTATCCTAAAATCACTGTAAAGCTTCCCATGGAGAAAAAGCTTAGGTTTTCATTTGCCTGCTCTGCAGTATTGCAGAGCTAATAATTTGTATACAAAAAATATGTTTCCTATAAATAATCTTTTAAATTTCAAATTTTAGGTTGAATCCTAAATATGTACATGCCATGAACAACCTTGGAAATATTTTGAAGGAACGGAATGAGCTGCAAGAAGCAGAGGAGTTGCTGTCCTTAGCTGTACAAATTCAGTAAGTCTAGAGTAATGATAAGCAGTGTTTTGCAGCAACTGAGCAGAAGTGATACAACAGGATCTCATGTTGCAAATGCTCAGCTGTCCTGTCTCTTGTTTGTTTGCTTATTTTCCAAACTGCTTAGACCTGATTTTGCTGCTGCATGGATGAACCTGGGAATAGTACAGAACAGCTTAAGAAGATTTGAAGAGGCAGAGCAAAGCTACTGGACAGCAATTAAACACAGGAAAAAATATCCAGATTGTTACTATAATTTAGGAAGGCTGGTAAGTAGTTAAGAATAAATGATAGTTGTGACATTCTTGTATTTATATAATTCTACCTTACTGTTAAATGCTGATAGTTATTCCAATTTGTTTCATTTGCAGTTAGAGGTGGTTTCACATTTCCTCTTGCTTTCCCTCAAAAAACTTCTTCCCACACTAATTTGTTACTTCTACTTTTAAATGGAAATATATATACCCAAAAATATAGGTTATGTGCAGTTCAAAAGATGTTTGTTAATTGAAAAACACTGGAAAATATAACAGGAATATATAGTAGTCTTGTTTATGTGTTATTCTAGTATTCTTTATATATTTTTTATTTTTTCCTTCAGTGCATGATAGGAAAGTAAAGAAAATCAAGGTGAAACTTCTGGACTTTTCTTTCTTTCTAGTATGCAGATTTGAATCGCCATATAGATGCACTGAATGCATGGAGGAATGCTACAGTTTTGAAACCAGAGCATAGTTTGGCTTGGAACAATATGATTATATTGCTTGATAACACAGGTATAAGTCAATTTGAATCTTTTAATGAATAATTCAGCATCTTGCAAAACTCAAAGTCTTATTTATTTATTTATTTTATGCTCAAAGGACTTTTGCCCCTTTTATTAAGAATCTGTCTGTAAACATTAGAATAGCCTCTGACACAGTAATTCTAGAGCATCACTTAAAATCAAGTCCATGAAATGAATTGCTGTTCCTCATTTGAAATGGCATCAGTGGAAGTATATTTGTGTAGAAAGTGGAAATATATTATGGAAGTATAGACCAAAATTTATAACTTTTTAATCTCTATTTTATTCTTATTGTTCTTATTAAAGTGTTAAACATTGAAAACAAAAAGTATGATTTTACATTAGATGTACATCAGGGCATTATAGTTTTGCCTACTTGCTGGTTTTCCTTAGAACTGCATGTAATTGTATGGTACACCTGCTGGCTTACAGCACGGCAAGTAACTGATCTAAGCTGTGCTAAAGATGCCTTCTCTTTTTCTACCATATGGGCTCCCAGGCAATCTCGCTCAAGCAGAAGCAGTTGGGAGAGAGGCTCTGGAGTTAATACCTAATGATCATTCCCTTATGTTTTCTTTGGCCAATGTACTGGGGAAATCGCAGAAATATAAGGTAGGTAAAATAGACTTTCCTGAGTTTTTTTTTTTTTTTTTTAATGTAGTAACATATATATTTATATATACTCATGCAAATACATATATATATTTATTTAGAGAGTAAACTCTTTGAATATCTATAGAAACTCTTTGAGGAAGCCATTGTGGAATATATCTTAGATAATCAGATTTCAAAGCTCATTTCTGTCACAAACCTGCTGTGTGACTTTGGCCTAGATTTATCTCACCTAACTTTAGGTGCTGTGTGAGGAGAGTAGCTGCTCTAAATTATGTCAGTAGAGAGAAATAGGCTGTTAGGCACTAGAGGGCAGTTAGGGTCTTGTCTTGCTTCGTTGCCTGTACATTGAACCTCATCTGATTTAAAGGCCTTGGTTCAGAATCTAAAGTTAGATGTGCAGTTGTGTGCAAGTTCTTGTGTTTTTGTATGCAAAGAAAGCAAAGTTTACCATTAGTCAGAATGAATTCTGGTCTCTTTATCTCATATGCCAGCTAAAACAGTGATTTTGGACTCACTAATCCTAGTTAAAGGATAAGAATATTTGGGTGAACTCTGAGCATTAGAAGAAGTCCATACACAGAACCATGTATTGAACTTCTGGATACAGAGAACCAGCTAGCAAGTGGTACTTCGATATTAAGTAATTAACTAATGACTCCAAAGACTGCCATAAGATATATTTTTAGGAAGTTACTTTAACAACGTTCCAGAAGGATGCAAATTAACATCTAGAATGTATAAGGAGTAACATTATGGAGGAGTTAATTGCTATGATTATTTTGATTAGTCATGAGTAGGAAAGAATGGGGGATCATGTAGTTATCTAGCAAGAATAATATGCACCCTGGCATGCTAGAGAACACTTCTAATGGAGTAAGTAGAAAAAAAAGTAGGTAGAAAGTTGTTAAGAAAACTTCTTCCAATGATTAAAGAAATGTCTGTCTTACAAAATTTAAAAAAATAAAAGAGTGTAGTGATTTTTATGGGCAGCTCTGGAAAAAAATAAAGCTTTGAAGTCAGTGTGTCGGGTAAAGTGGAAGGAGCGGCAGAGCCTGGGGAAAGCAGGGAGCAAAAGGGAGTCTTCTGTGTTCAGTGAGGAGTGGTAGATTTGCACAAGGCAAAACACAAAACTTTACTAGTAATTTGAAACTGGTAGGTTGGAATAGGGAGAGGAAATTAAGGGATTTTGGAAAGGGGACTGATACCACTCAGTTGCAAAGGCAGTGACCTTAGCAGCTGTAATTTGCATGGCCTAAAAAGAGGAGATAGAGGTTTTTTTCCATTGAGAAAACACTCAGTGACAATAAGAAGGATTGGAGATAGAGATTTCTTATTCAGGCCCTCAACATGTGAAGACAGAAGACATAATTGTGCTTCAAGGATTCATATGGAGTGTTGTACTTAAAGGGAGGAGCAGGAAGGCATAAAGGTGGTGGCCCGAGAGTTGCCTAACTTATTTCCAATGTGTTTCATAACCCCAGGCATTTAATTTATTAGTTTACTTGTTTACTGTCTGTATAAAACTTTTTACTGTTTGTGAATAAAGCCAATACAGTAAGATTTTCTTACTGTTATTTTAAAAGACATTGTTTGCCATGAGAAGTTTCCTTGCCATAAGAAATATTCTCCTTCATTTTCAAATGCACTGATTTTCAGCGGAAGGTGGTTTTCCTTAAGGAACGAAAAAAAGCCCAAGCCTTTAAGAATTCTGTTTGTATCTATTCATAAATGATTTATTGTTCCAGAAGCAAAAGCTCATAAAGGGTGAGCTGTTTTAATGTTACTCTTTTGGGTTTTTTTTAATTAACATCTGCTATACCGAGCTAAATTTCTTATTTAAACACATATTCTTGTTGCAGTGGACAAAGAATCAAGCTATCTTTAGTTCTTGGAAAATACATATGCAATATTTTTGTTATGTACAGATCCATTCATTTTCTATATGCAGTACAAAAAATTGGCACCATTAAGCATTTTTTTGTAATTGAAATAAAGCCAGATTTCAGTTTCGCACTGTGACCCTGAGAGCAGATGGAATACAGCGTGCGTTCCTAAAGCCTTTACTATATGCAATGTGCAAGTTTCCTAACAGCACTTAATTTAAAGATTTGGCAAGGTAGAGGAGTTTGAAATATTACTGCTTGTACTGAATGTATATTTACTCCATATATCTACTGTAATATGAATGTGATGCACCTTAAATAGCCTTTAATCAGGCAGTATGCTTGTACTAGCTGCTGAGCAAAGCAGTGGCAGCAAAAATGTTTTCAGTATGTGGCTGAAGATGGATGGTAATGGGAGACTGCTCTGAGCATGTATTAAGTTTTCTGGGAAAGCATTGTGCTTGTTGGCCCATCTCACTTGGGCAGTGGAAGGATGACTCCATACGGTAGCTATTCCTCCTCTGGGTAGGTGGCAACAGCCGTAACACTGAATTAGCTGCATATCACATTTTCCACTTTAATTGCTGTTAACCTTCACAGGGAAGAAAGCAGAGATTTACTTGGATGAAAATGTCAGAATTTGCAATGGAAAAAATCAATTTTGTAGGACTTGTGAGTGCTCCACATTCTCAGGTGCCATTCCGCTAAGTGCTAGGTCTTACGATGTCTCTTGGCTTCTGAGTTGGAATCATAGAATAATTTAGATTGCAAGGGACTTCCAGATATCCTCCAGCCCAACCTACTGCCTGAAGCAAGCTTGACTAGATTAGCTTGCTCAAAGCTGTGTCCAGTTGAGTTTTCAACACCTGTAAAAGTGGAGATTCCAAAACTTTCATGGGCAGTTTCTTCTAATGTTAGACTATCCTCATGGTTTTAAGAAAAGTTCTTTCTATCCAATTGGAACTTCCTGTGTACCGCCTTGGGTCTGTTATTTCTTATCTTGTTGCACCCTTGAGAAAAGCCTTGCTTCCTTATCTGTCTCCATTTCTCTTCTGATCATCTGATCAGGTGATTGTAGATATCAATGAGGTCTCTCCTTCGCTCTTCTTTTTGGAGGCGGAAGAGATCCAGTTTCCTCAGACCCCGTGTATGTCATCTGCTCCATGCATTGCAGTGCCCTTCTGCTGGGCTTCTGCAGGTGTGTCCTATAACAGAGAGCACAAAGCTGGACACTGTATTCCAAGTGCCAACCAGATGGGAAAGTTCACTTACCTGGATCTGCTGGCTGCACTCCTACCAATACAACCAAGGATGTACAAAGATATGGTTGGCTTTTTTATTATTATTATTTTTATTATTATTGTTTCCTGCAGAGCTCCTAGGCAGTCCCCCAGCCTGTGCTATTAAACGGGTTACCCCATCCCAATTCAACAAAATTAAATGCAGGGAGATTCCCACTAGCCCCTTTCTCCAGCATGTCCAAGTCTCTCTCAGTAGCAGCCCTATTCTCCAAGCATTTTGACCATTCCCTCCAAGTGGGAGTCATCTGTGAAACTGCTACTCTGTTCTGACTTCCGAGTTGTTAATGAAGACATTGAACAGTGTTAGTCCCACTATGGACTAACGCAGTCAGGATCACTGACAGGGTATGAAAATATCAGAACTGCTGCTTGTGCCAAAGGAAATGAATGCTTCAGCTTGCTATGACGTCACATAGTCTGTGAGTTTCCAGACATCTTGCATATTCATGACTATTCAAATATTCCCTCTCCTGAACCTGGAGGCCTCACTAAAGAATTTGTGTAGAAGCCTATGGCTTGTCCTGAGAAGATGAAGGCAGCTGTATCAGAGTGACAGCTCTTCTCAGCAGCGCGCTAAAAGGAGCGTGGGTTGGTTTGGAATTTGGACAGTCATGGAGATTCCATGTCACTCAGAGTTGTTAATCTTGACATCAAAACCTCATGTCATCTAAGGGACCCTAACAGAGTGTTATTTTTCTTCCACGTGAGAATACATGGAACCAAAAATCTGGCTGAGAGCTTTTCTTTCTCAGTGGATTCTATGTTTTACCTTGTGAACAGAAGTGGTAAAGACTTGGCAAAGAGAAAAAGGCTTTTCCTGACATATCTCAGGTAGTAAGTACATGCATTAGAAGAGAACCTACCACACTGAAGTAATTTTATTGCCAGATCATGTGCACTGAAACTAAATGTGCTGCTTTCCTTTAAAACAGAGCATAGCATAGAAACTATCTAAAATTACCTTTCTGAAATATCTAAACTTGCATATAAACTGGTAAACATGGTCTGTTTGGGTTGAGGTTTCCTTTTTATCCTTTTAAACGGCTACAGGAAATATGCTATGGAAACAGTTTTATATTAGTGGCTAGCTTGGGAAACAAAAATGCTTGAATTGGCGAATACATTTAGCTCTAAATTGTACTGCTGGTCTTTGGTCTTTGGTGAGTACTTCTCCAAGAAGTACTTTTTTTTTTTTTTCCTCTCTCTTTAAATATTAGGCACTCACTGTTTTTCATTAAGAGTCATGTCCAAGCATCTGGTTTAGACAGCTTTACTGGAATGGTTTAAAGGGAGCGATATCAAAAAAAAAGGGCATTTTGCTCTGTTACTGAATTATATCTTGATGGATAAGCAGGGAAAACTTCAGTGTGAAATACTTGAAAGTATTATAGCTATCTGGAAATAAATAATATGTACCGGCAGGAGCCGGTGAACATATGGTACATATTTTTACCATTATCACTGTCTTCTGGAGGTCAAAGTCACCTGAGCCACAGGGTCAGACAGGCTTACAGTATGGATACTGTAGTTTGTATAGATATGGCATAGTATTTGGGGATTGTTGTTGTTGTCTTTGTTATAAATTTGGGTATGTTCTGTATTATTTTACATACTGCAGGAATAATCTGTCTTGTTAACTTGTTTTTCTAAATTATTCAGGAATCTGAAGCTTTGTTCCTCAAGGCAATTAAAGCCAATCCAAATGCTGCCAGTTATCACGGTAATTTGGGTAAGAGCCTTTCTAACTCTTATCAGCTGTATTGTTTCTCTGCCTCATATTCACTGTGTTTTAAAAAGGAAAAAAGCAATCTTTTGAGACTTCTTCCTGCTGGGCAGATTTCTATTTTACTTTCTAGAAAAACTGCCAGCAAGAGAACAGGGCACTAAACCAGAGAAGCTGTCACATGTTATGACAGATCAAGAGGGCTGCACAATCCAGCCCAGAGGTAGCTGCACTTCAGCGGCTGCAAATTGCTTCATTTATGCTCTGCTTGTAACCCGCTATGAGCTCACCCGATAAGAACTGCCGTTTGTGGCTGCAGTGCAATTCATTCCTTCAGCATTCCCATGCCAGTTCTGCTCCCAGCCTTTGCTCTGGCAGTTGGCAGCAGAACAAGCAGCTACTATGCCACCAGCCAGCAGAAAGGACCCTCAGCAGAAACAAATGTGTTAATGTTGTTTTCCAAGTGATTGGCAAGATTGCACGTTATTCAACAATATTGCTAATGAAGCTCTTTGTTGATGTTCCAGCTGTGCTTTATCATCGCTGGGGGAATCTTAATTTAGCAAAGAAGCACTATGAAGTCTCCCTGAAGCTTGATCCAGTGGCACCAGGGACCAAGGAGAACTACAGCCTCTTAAAAAGAAAACTGGAGCAATTGCAAAAGAAAGGCGAAGCCTGATGTTTATTTTCAGGTTGTCAGTGCATGCTGTTTCCTATTTATGTAACATGGCTACTTTTGATAATGTGAGGGATTCAATCAATAGTTCTTGAAAGTTATACCGGCCAGGCACACTTGAATGCTCTTACAGTGCTATCATTTCAGCTGGAGTTTGGAGATCTTTTCTTCTTTTTTTTGCCTTTAATCTGCTTTTAAAATCCCTTAAAACATTTATATAGTTATGGGAAACTAATGGGATTTCACAGTTGTGAATAAGAAGCAATATTTGCTTTCATTTGTAACTTGAAATCTTCCCCTGATTTTTTTTAGTAACAGGAAGAAGATGAAAAAGCAATTTTACTTCTGAAAGTGATTCTGAAAGAGAGAGAAAAAAAGTACACTTTTCTACTTAAAATCTGATCTCTCAAGTATGAAGAGTGTCTGCCCACTTCAGTTTTGTTTTGTTACTGCTTTCTGCTGCCAGCGCTGCAGAGCCAGGGATATTCTGGAAGAACAGTTTCTCTAGCACACCACTCTACACTTGCAGCTTAAATTATGCCGTTCTTCTTGCTTCTGGCTCCACCTTTTGGTGTGCAGGATTTGTCCAGGTGTCAATGAGAGTCACGACTGGCCCCTCACCCTGTGTACTGTTGATTGAGAGAGTAGCAAGCAGCAAAAGGAAGAAAAAGAAGGCTGGTGTGATAGAGGAGTTGCCTGTTTTCTGTTGTGACAGGTAGCCTCATCTAGCACAGAGAAGAGATCTTTGGCAGCAAATCAGAATTGCTTTAGCTCTTCTGGTGCAGGCTGGTAGCCTAAAGAGTTTACTATCTCCTAGAGTTAATTCCGTACTCTAAGGCATTGCACGGCTTTCTGACCAGGACTTTTGCAGCACTATCCCCTTAGTAACTAGAAAAAAATTCTATGAAGAAGTAACTGGGCAGAGAACCTGGCCTTGGCTGTTGATGCATACTTTGGAAAGAGCTCTGACTCACCTTTGCTCATGATTGACCGAAGTGGCAGTTGGAGGCATATCTGTTAATGTATAAACTGAGCATACTGTGATGTGGGATGATTCAGAGATGTTATCCATTTATACAGTTTTCAAAATGCGCTTTGATACAAGTTTAAACTCTGTCTGTTCAGAGTTGTGTGTTTTGTGCTAATATTTACATTCCTGATTCAGGAAATTCACTTTTTGTTTTGTTTTACTTTTCTGTTTTATTTTTTAAGATTGAAAGACTGTTATTGAATGGAAAAACTGAGGAACTTTGCCTCTCTCTTCGTATACCTCTGTGTGTTTGTTTTTCCCCACAGGAAGAAATTGGTCAATGCAGTAATGGCAGCTTTTTTGAGTTGGCTGTGGTTATTGTATAGGAAACTGTGGAATGTTCTTACCTTACCGCCATGTAAGCAGTCTGCATCTGCACTGTGTTTTGAACCTACAGCACTTGAATTTGGGGGAATGAGTGTTGTGTCAAGAACCAAATGTCTCTGCAAAGCACAGTGCAGCACTACAGCCACCCAAACATCCTCTAATGGAGTTAGTCTGCTACAAAAGGCTGTACAACTGCTTTAATGTAGTGCTGTGCTCAGACTAACTAACCAGCAAGGCTGTAGCGGTGTATGGGACTGCCCACAGGTTTGGCTTTAAATGAATCTGTAGGACTGAATGGCACAGTACGTTGCCATATTAACTCTAGCCGAGGTACCCGAGGTGTGCGTTTGGATTAGCTCAGTGCTTCACTCATGCTAATAAACCCTGTATCTCAGCAGGGCTACAGGATACTGAGTTGGGGCAACTTTGTTTCTTCTAGTTTCCGGATCAAAAATTTCAGAAACTAATTTCGGAGCGTCATGGTAGGGTTTATAAACACGCTTTTTGAGAAGTGTCCCTACTCATGGAGCAGAATGCTGCACCAGCATGACTATTCTGCTTCTGAAGAACATCATAGCTGAGTCAGTACCAACTGATGAATTTCAAACATGCTGAAACCCCTTCAGTATGGGTTGCTGGTTTTGAACACTTTCTACATGTAGCCCAGCACACATCAGATGTTAGGGAATGCTTGACTACTTCAGTCATGAAGTATCAAAGAGTTGGGAACTTGTTAGATGAGCTAGTTTATAGTAGGAAGTAAATGTTTTAAATGAAATCAGGTCATCTTTGTATATTTGCAGTATGGCATTTTAAATTATTCTTATCATGGCGTTTGTATGTATAGTTGTCCCTGTTGCCTGTCATGTTAGCTATTCATCATAATTGATGGTATGTATGGGGTATTAATTCTCTCTAGCTTTATTGTAAATCAAAGGAATTCTGTGGAAATCAATCTGTCCTCCTACTCAAGAGTTTTAGATGGAAGAGATATGCCAAAAAATTGGACACTTTCTTGGCACTGAAAATGCTGTTTACTCTTCAATATGTACAACATGATCTCTTGATGAGTTATCTGGCTACCTATCATATAATTTGGGGGAGGAGGGGATTGTTTTATGTCTTTTTTAGCACTGTAGAAATTCAGTGTAATTATTTGTACAATGGTAAGAAGGATACACTTATGGCTGAGCATAATGTTGAGGCATGTTTGGATTCAAATGAAGCAACAAAAATGACTGCTTTTTTTAATAAAAATAATCCATAAGACTTTCAAGAGCACTAAATATTTTTTTACTTTATTTTCACAAATATTTTTGAGCATGCAAATAATACAGTGAGTTTTATTAAAATGTTAATGAATTAATGTTTTGCTTGTTTTTTTCATACCTCATAACTGACTCCCGGAGTAATGCAGAACAAAGACAAAGATACAGGAAAAGTGGGTTCATAGGTAACCACTGGTGCACATCTAGTCTGTCTTTCCTGTGTGATAGATTTTTCACCATTACTCATTATGGAAGACTAAAATTTCATCTTTCCTGAAGGGTGTGATTCTGTTTGTTCTAAGGAGAGAAATGTAGCATGAGTCAATGCACAGAACAGACTCAGAAAAATGTTCACAGTGACTGCTGTGGGTGACGGTCACTTTTTACCAAAAACTCCCTCAATAATCATAACTGTGGGTTTTTTTTAGTTGTTTTTGTTTTTTTTTCATGTCTAGGCCTGTGTCAAGCCCACCCTGTCTCTATTATTTAATTTCTTACTTAGAACTTAAATTTAGGGAAGGTAGGGGTGGAGTGTGTGTATATATGAACACTTAAGAAATAAAGATCTTCACTACTCTGAGCGTTGTTTGTTTAAAATATTGGCCCTTCCTTCTACGTGGAAACCCCTTTCTCTACCTATCAGCTGCCGGCATCTGAGCTCTTCATCCTCCCTCCGCTGCAGCAGATTCTGTGGAACCTGGGTGTCTCCTGGAGGAAACCAATCTGCGACGCCAGACATCATCCGCTCAAAGCAGGAGGGGTCTCCACTGAACTCAGAGGGTGGCTCAAGGGAAAGAACAGCGCGGCCCTTCTGCCCGCCCCTGGCCCTAGCGCCGTCCCTTAGCGCTGGGTCGTCAGAGGAGCCCGTGTAGTCCCANTCAAAGCAGGAGGGGTCTCCACTGAACTCAGAGGGTGGCTCAAGGGAAAGAACAGCGCGGCCCTTCTGCCCCCCCTGGCCTTAGCGCTGGGACGTCAGAGGGGCCCGTGTAGCCCCAACGTCTGACGCGCTGGGACGTCAGAGGAGTCCGTGTAGCCCCAACGTCTGACGCGCTGGGACGCCAGAGGGGCCCGTGTAGCCCGTTTCTCGCGCCTATTTCTGCCCCATTCCAAGCCCCACGTTGTACCTGGACGCTCCCCCTGCGGGACACCGGCCGCGGCCCCTTTAAGCGCCCGGCGCCGCTTCCTCCCCCGCCCCCGACGGCGCCCCGCCCCCTGGCGCAGGCCCCGCCCCCTGGCGCAGGCCCCGCCCCCGAGCCTACTCC
>VWPW01021888.1:207165-494076 GCA_013389825.1 Crypturellus undulatus | reverse complement strand
GCGAGTGAGTGAGTGACTGGGCCCGCCCCGCGCTCTGTGACGCGGCGCGCGCCGCAGCCAATGAGCTGCCCAGAGAGCCGCCCCGCGCCTGCGCCGTGGCGGCGGCGGGCGGGCGCCGCGCGGAGGGCAGCCGTTGACGGTCGTTGGTGGCGGCTGTTGGCCGGGGCTGCAGGGGCTAGTGCCGAGAACCCCCTTTTCCCGCCGGGCTGTCCAGGCCTGTGGCGCACGGCGGCAAGGTGGGCGCTGTGGGTCCGTCCCGCGGAGAAAGCTCCGTCGCTGGAAGCTTTATTGCCTCACTAACGCAACCTAATCAATGACGAAGTAAGCCCTGAACTTGTAAAGGCACCGGCTGCCCGAGGCGGGCCCCAACCTGGCCGTCCCACCTTGCCTAAATTCCCAGGGTGTCCTGGAAACAGCTGGGTTCATTAGGAATCCAAATACTAATTCTCATGCACTACCTTTACCTTGTAGGGCTTAGTGAAGTGAATTTGAAGACAAGTTATCTAAATGGAGGGAGAGAAAAAGAAAGTTCATTAATAGATACCATTTATTACAGTTCACACTCTTACCCTTGTAGCTAACACTTTGACAACACATTAATCTTTTTGCTTGCAGTGCTGAGACTGTTTTTTTATTTAGAAAAAGTAACTTTGTACCACTGCTAGCCGCTGGACTACTTCATTTGTCTGTATTGTGTTTTCTTCCTTTTCTGCATTATTTTCCATTTCCAAGGACTTGTCTATATCTGTAATGACTCTAGACATTTAACTTTCTCATTTCTGACTTGAGGACTTCTTGAATTTCCTAGTCCTGTAATTTCTGGCATGATTTGAAAATATCAAAGTAGTAACTTAGAGCTTAACTTATACAGTGACTCAATTATAAGTGTTTTCAGAACCCAGTTGTGTTTTGTGTAGGCTTTTGTCAGGATTGGATCTGTTTTATTATGTGCTGTAGTTTAATGCTCAAGAAGCCAATTTTAAAGCTTCAAAAAGCTGTTTCTAGACACCTAAAATTTTCATAGTGTGATATAGTTTGAATTGCTTTATATTTACTTTAGTTGCATGAAAATAGCACTATTTTCTCCTTTCTTCTCTCCTTCTGAGAAATGCTATGCAAAATAGACACATGTGCAGTGTGTGTATTCTCAGCTACCACTAATCTTATTTCTCTTGATCTGTCAAAACCATGCGAAAGTTAATGTGTCATGTAAGGAAAGTGCATTATGCATGCTACTGATACCTGTAAGTAAAAGCTAAACAGAGCAAACATTACTGTCACTATCTGTCTGTAAAACTGAGTTCTTAACGGTGTTATGTACTAAACAGAGTGACTTTCAATACCCTGCCTGGCATTTTGGAAGCTGAATCTTCCTGCTGTCAAATATTAAGTAATTGATACTTGTATTAAGCATCGTGTTCTGTTTGGCTCCTTACTGACTGTTTATATCTCATTTTTCAAAGTATTGCAACATTATGCATGATATTTCCAAGCGACTTTCTTTGATTGTGTTCATGAGTTTGTTCCAAGACCACTGACACAGCTTTGCTCAGTCACAGAAAAACATGTGTCATATTGTATCTGTTGTGGCTGAACCTTTATAATTTTTTACTGTCACTTTGTGTGCTTTATACATGATAGGAATTTTTTGCTGGTCACTTCCTAGTATCCATTGAGGGTAGAACTTTATTTACTGTGCTATCTGCCTTTTTATCCTTCAGAAATGATCATCATGTCTATTCATTCTTTCCTCAGCTGTCTTTGACTCGGAAAGTCAGATGCCTCCACAGAGCACTGAGCACAAACCAGGACTGTTGTTGCATCCAACATCCTGCTGTTGCTCCCACTCGCTGTTAAGTTGAGCACCGCCTCTTCACTTGGGAAAGTGTTGTCCAACGCTGGCGTTAAACCTGCTGTGGAGGAGGTTGGGCTGGATGACCTTCCAACCAACCTTTCTCTCTCATTCTGTGTATGCGTATCTCCATATAGTAATCTGCATCTATTAGAAGACTTTTGCTCTTTAAAAATGACCAGCAGATGATTGCTTATATAACCACCTTTTTTTTTCTCCTGTTCTGCTTCTACTATTATATTCTGCTATTTTACTGTTACTGGTTGTTCTTGTGAAACTGTTGAGGTTGCATGATGGCCTCATCTACATTTTAAATTTGTGGATGTACGTGCAGGCATGAAGAGGCAGTGAAGTGAAATAAGTCACTGAGGTTTCAGAAGTGTGTGAGCCATTTGCCTTCTGCTTTGGTATGCTTTTACTTTCTGATGGATTCACAAATTATTTTTCTTTGTAAGCATAAACTGAATTAATAGTTTATGTTTGCAGCAAAAGTATACCTCCTTCCACTCTTAGGTCCTTCCTTTGTTTGGTGAAATACACTTTTTTCTTCCTATTGCTATTAATGTCTTGTTGTATGTTTCTCAAACTCTTAACGCATGCTGCTTGAACTTGAATATGGCCAAATAATTTTCATCTCTTGTGCTTTAAGTAGAATTGATTGTGGAATTTGCATGACATTTTAAGTGACTTGAGCTGGTTAAGCAGCAAATACTTGCCTTACTAGGATAAATTTTCTGTATGGACAGATGCTACTTTTTCAGTTCTGCAGAACATCTTTTCTCTGCATTTGTCAGAAGAGGTATGTGGATAACTCAATACAGGGTAGGGATGCATGACTTAGCATCATGCAGTATGGGTTGAGTTTGCAAATGAAATACTTATTTCATATTCTCTCTCTCAAGAGTGTGTTTAATATGTTTTCTCATAGCAGTATACTGCAAGCAATACCAAATTACTAAATGTTTAAAATCAAGATCTGTAGTCATATAGAACTTACTGCCCTTCCCTCCGAAAGTTTAATTAGTTTTTATGGACCATCTCAGATACAGCAGTGTTTTCCTCATTCCTACAAGCCAATTAATGTTAAAGGACAGACTGTACAAAGGTAATGCAGCTTTCCATTGATTTAACATTGCATTAGGTTTCAAAAATGCATATGATATTCTTGGCCATTGTCATTTTTTATATTGCTTATCTAATGAGACACTGCTTTTCCTGTGGAATTATAAATCCAACCACCTATTTCCCCAGTGTGTTGACTGTAATTGCTCATATGTATTCTACTAACAGTTTGGGTTATCTTTGTATGAATGACGTTACTGACAGAAATGTTTGGCTGTCTGGATTGACTATTCCTCATCCCTTTCCTAAAGCATTCTGCTTTTCCAGTGCTACTGGTGTGTTCCTGCTGTAAGGAGATCATTCTGTCTCTGCCAGGCTTCAGCCATTGGAGTAGTATTAATTAATATCCAAGTAATTATAAATCTCATGCTTGCTTGCTTTTTTCTTCTTCGTTCAATCTCTCTGGGCCTTATCCTTTGGGTCTTGAAAAGCTCCAAGGATGGAGATGGCACATCCCCTCTGGACAGCTTGCTCCAATGCTTGAATGTCATCATCATGGGAAAAAGTTTCCTCTTATCAAGTCAGAGCCTCTTTTGTTTCAATCTGTCTGTTATTTCATCCTCCAGCCATGCACCGCTGTAAAGAGTCTAGCTGCATCTTCTGGATATCTTCCACAAAGCCTTCCGGATTGACCGAGCCCCATTCTCAGAGTCCCTTTTTCACAGGGCAGGTGCTTCTGACTATCTTGGTGGCCCACTCCCTTCAGTATATCAATATTTTCCTTGTACTGAGGAACCCCAAACCAGACATGTTAATCTAGGTGTGGCCTAAAAAGTAGCAAGTAAAGCAGTTGAATGATTATTAATGTTGCTAGTGCAGGCAGGTTGCTGTTACCTTCCCTGCTGCCACGGCACTCTGCTTGCTCATGTTAAGCTAACAGCTAACTGGTGTCCGCCAGGTCTTTGCCACAGAGCTGCTCCCCAGCCAGCAGGTCCCCAGACTGTAGCCCTGCGGGGGCCGGACCTTCCCAGGTGCAGAGCTTTCTCAGAATCTTTTCAGTTTCACAGGAGTCCTGCCAGTTCACTCCTCCCACACATTAAGGTCTCCTCCAGGAGCTCTGCCCTCAAGCATATTAAGTGATGCCCTCCTCCAGCAGAGTGTCATTGCAAATCTGACAAGAGTCCGCTCCATCACCTTCTTGGGTTATTGCTAAAGGAGCTAGATAAGGCACGTTCAAATACCAACCTCTGTGGTACTCCACTTGTCACAAGTCTGTTAATTACAGCCTTCTGCTGCCAGCCATCCAACTAGTTGTCCCCCCACCAGATTAGAAGGTCTTCTCTGGAGTAAGAGAATACTGTGGCAGATGCTGGCAACAGCATTGCTGAAGTTGTGCACAAAGATGGTCACTTTATCACAGAAGGCAAGTTGGCCAGGCTTTATTTACCACTGATGAATTCATCTTTGCTGCTCCTAGTCCCCACCACCTTCTTTATGTGCCCAGAAATGTGCTCCAAGAGGACTTGTTCCATGATTTTCCCTGGAGCCAAAGTGAAGCTAATCTGCCTGTAGTTCCCCAAATCATCCTTTTTGGCTTTTTCTGAAGATGGATACAATATCTGACTCCCTCCAGTCACTTTGATTTTGGCAACCTTTTGCAGTCACCTCCCTTAGCAGCTTTGGATGCAGCCCCTCTGATCCCATGGGTTCGTATGGCTTCAGCTCTCCCGAGTAGTCCCAACTTGATCCTCATCCACCACTACTCATTCTCCCTTCTAACCTGGCCTCTAAACACAGAGACCTGAGGAGTGTTCTTGGTAAAAAATGAAGCAGAGACAACACTATTTCTCAGCTTTATTTCTGTCTGCTGTCAAAAATCCATCCTCCTCATTCAGGATTTTCCTTACTTAGCTTTTTACTACTACTGACACAGGTCTGAGACTGCACATATAGCTCTAGTTACCCCAGCTTGTTTTGTGCTGTTGAGGTGGGTGGTCTTATGCCCTGTTTTGTTATTTTTTGCTCTCTTCCCCAGCCTTGGGGCAAAGAAGGTCTAGGGCCTCTCCTTCTCTCCCTACCGTGACTGGCACTGCTACTTTCTCTGTCCTGCAATAGACTTGAGAGTTTTAAGATACAGGAGAAGGAGGTAGATTATTGGGGCAGTGGGAGGTTGTGAAGAGTGTTATGAAGTCGGCTTTGAGACGAGTAGCGAGCAGTGTCCTCCAGGGTTTAGCAGTGGGTTTAGTCCCCGGTAGTGAGTACCCTGCGTGAGGACAGTGGTGGCTCCTCAGCAAGTTTGCAATGATACACAACTGGCAGGAGTGACTGATACACCAGAGGGCTGTGCTGCCCTTCAGAGACACTCAGACAGGCTCGAGAGGTGGGCAGAGAGGAACCTTATGAAGTTCAACAGAAGGAAGTTCAAGGTACTGCCCCTGAAGGAAGGAACAACCCCAGGCATCAGGACAGGCTGGGGGCTGCTCTACTGGAGAGCAGCTTAGCAGAGAAGGGCCTGGGTGTCCTGGTGAACTACAGATTGGCCATGAGACACAAGTGTGCCCTTGTGGCCAAGAAGGCCAGTGGGATCCTGGCCTGCATCAGGGGGAGTGTTGCCAGCAGGTGGAGGGAGGGGATCCTGCCCCTCTCCTCAGCTCTGGTGAGGCCGCACCTGGAGTACTGGGTGCAGTTCTGGGCTCCCCAGGACATGGAGCTTCTAGAGGGGGTCCAGCAAGGGCTCCACAGGTGAGGAAGGGCCTGCAGCATCTCTCCAGTGAGGACAGCCTGCGAGAACTGGAACTGTTGAGTCTGGCGAAGAGATGGCTGCAAGGGTGTTACCAGAGTGTACTAATATCTTCAGGGAGCATTCTGTTTTCACTGCTGCTGAGAAACGGCACAAGATGCAGTGGGCACAAACTGAAGTGCAGAAAGTTCCATTTGAACATAAATAAAAACTTCTTGACTGTGAGAGTGACTGAGCACTGGAACAAGTTGTCCAGAGAGGTTGTGGAGTCTTTCCTTGGAGATACTCAGAAGCTATCTGGACAGTGTGCTCAAGGTGACTCTGCTTGAGCAGGGGGGTTGGACTAGATGATCTGCAGAGGTCTCTTCCAACCTCAGTCGTTCTGCCATTCTCTGATTCTGTGATATGTTAGAAGAAACATTGATCCCAGTATCATCCTGAGCACTGCACTCTACACTGGGCACAATCCTGGATCTCCAGCAACATCAGAGGTTTAGTTTTCCCTTTAGTGAGGAAGGAGACATAGGCAAGTGCACATTTCCCATCATAGGTGTGAAATTCTCACTGTTTCGTCACAGTACTTTCCAGGAGTTTCAGGAGTGCCTGATGGCATTAAGATAATTTTTGGTAACAACATCATGGACGATTCAAACTGTATCTTGTAATAATACTATAAAGGGCATCTCTTTCCCCCAAAGTATTTTTTTTCTACTGTTCCAGACTTATCTACAGTTTTTCTCTTGTATCTGTCTGTATCCTGCACATCAAGCTATACTTCTGCTGTTTTTTTCTGCATCTGTTGACCACCGATTCCCCCTTCTAAAATGATAAGTTCAGTATATGGGGAAATGTATAGCTGTTTGTATTGTTTGGCAAGATAGAGCAATCGGAAGAGTTTTTTGCCATATGTATTTTAGATACTGAAAAGCTTCTGGTGTCTTTAATTTGATATGCTGACACCATTCCTGATGAATTCACAGTTTAAATACTTAGTTTTAAAAAAATAACCATGTGCATATGTATCTACACAATTGGAATAATAATACAAATCCAAAGTGAAACTCTTCAGGTGACTAATACGAATATTTATTTATATGTGGATGCTATATATATATTCATATATATATTTTGCCCATAAATAACCTAATTTGGTTTCCTAGGTCCTGTGAGATTCAAGCGTCTGCTGTTCCTAGATTCTACAGACCATGATCTACGTGTACCATGTGTTACACAGTTCTGCTAGAAGGAAGGTATTTTCAAGTACGTAGGCTGGATAGCTCAGTGGCCATTCAGTTGTTCATTGTCTTCATCACTCACTTGGGTACTTTGTGACTGTCTCCTCTGTGAAGTCTCGTGGTACTAAAGTTCTGTGTTAAAGGGCAGAATTTGGCTTTACTTATTTCTTTTTCTTATATTCCTGCTTGCTAATGGGTGTGATAAAGCACTGAGCATCTGCCCCATTGGATATAAAGGGATTTGGGACTTCAGCATGTCAGAAAGTCAAATACTGAATACTATGCATTTACACTCCATTTTTTGGTAGGGCTCAAGTATAAATTGTTCTTACAGTTAGTATGGGGTTAGACTTATTTACTCAGTCTAGGGTATCTGTTACTTCAGTAATCATACACTATCAGTGTATGATTTTAATCACATTTTGTCCACAATTCAATTTATTTATCTCTTAGACATCCATGTGTTGTCCAAAGAAGATGGATTCTGTTTGCTATAACTTCTGTAAATAACAGTTTTGTTATTGCTTGGATCTCAAAATGTGTGAATTTCTCTAAAAATCAAAGGTAGCAGATTACAGTCTATATACAATGAAAGCTAGCAAAAGAATAGAAATAAACCAATTTTCTTCAAAACATTGCTGAGAAAAACAATACTGGGGCTGAGACTGGAAGTAGTGAGAAATAAGGGACTTGTTTTTTAAGTTGGACGAGTGGTGTTTGTAGCAGGTTTGAATGATATTTAGATCTACTGATGAGCAGGTAGTTGATGTCAGTTGTAAAATGTCCAGCAAAAGTTTAATTAACTAATAAATTACTTAAAAATGTGGATTGTATGTGAGGGTAGTTACAATGTAGTGGCTATCAGTCAGATCATATCTTTTCCTTCTGGACGTGTGCACATGCTCTAGGTGTCCCCGTTTGAGCAGGGAGGTTGGACTAGCTGATCAATAGAGGTCCCTTCCAACCTCAGCCATTCTGGGATTCTGTGATTGTTTTAATATAGAAGAACAAGTAGATGCCAAAGGTGCGTGAATGGCCACAGTTGAACACAGTTGACTTCTTTGGTTCTGCTTAGCTGATTGCATGATGTACAGTTTACTGAGAGTGCTGTAATGAAGCACTGCAGCTTCTGGTAGCGTACAGCGTGTGCTTCAAGCTTGGTGGAAGGTGCTTAAGGCTGTTGAATCATTGATTTCGTGTCTGTACTGGTGGTTGCTAAGCTAGAACTTAGCAAATCAAGTGGTTTCCCAAGGAAGCAAGCTTGCAGGTTCAAGTGTGTTGCAAGTCTGAAAGTGTGGTTGGAAGCCATTGACTGGTAAAGGAACAGGGTCTGTAGATATCGTTATGAGTGCCCAATGAAGGTAAATGAAAGAATATTGGTTCCTTCATTAGAATCTCCCTAGTTTTTGCTTTTAAGGCACCATATATTTGCTCTTTCCCCAGCAGTCCTGCTTGGCACCAGCCTTCTCTTTTACTATTGTATAACTACTACCTCCCACTTGTAATGGCATTTTTCTGGCCTCTGGTTTTTATTTTCCTGTGCTGTACAGTTTACGGAGCTGTAAACTGGGAGCCTATTGAGTGATACCAGAGTATTATGCTATTTTGTCTAGATTTCTCCAACTGCATTTGGCTGAAACGAATGGAAGCTGTTCAGTGAGCCAATGTTTCAGGTTGAAAGAAAGTTAAAAGCTTTTATGGTTTTCTTGAAAAGCTTATGGAAAAGGCAGAGCGATATAATGAGGTTGGAGGAAGGGATAAATAAATAGTGTAAGCCTACCTAGCAACAACTATTGTTGGATTGAGAGATAATTTTTGGATTGAGATTTTTGATCTTTGGATTGCATTTATGATGGCAATAGAATAGCTACTTAGGCATCTGAAGATGCTTGAATTTAAAGCAAATGCAGCTAGGTAGGAATGGTCATCAGACAAGGGAGGAAGAAAAATAAATTGCTAGTAGTGGTGGTCTTAGATTGTTACACAGCAGAAGAAGGAGAAGAAGGAATGTGTCTGCTCAGTCCCCTAATTCCTCTGACCGTTGACCTGCACCGATGCTAATTCCAGTATAAGGGAAAGTACCCTCTGTGCTGGCAGCCCAGTCCTGGACTTTAGTTGTTCCTCAAACACAAGCTCAACCTGGGCTAAGGAAAATCTCTAAAAGGTGACTAGAGGGTCAAGGAGTAGAAGGGAAAAGGTTATTTGAGGTTACTAGGTGGAAGAGATATCATCCTGGAGGGAAAGCTGACATTTAAGTATGATGTTCCGGAGCGTGTATCAGTTGTCATTTTTTTTGTTGTTGTTTAGATTAGATTGGTTTTTTGTGAAGACAAAAAAATCTGAGTTTTCCATGGAATGACTGAATGAGAATCAGAGCTCAATATTGCATAATATTTTCAGTGGAAAGGGCCAGAGTGCAGTAAGTGTATAGAATATGTCAACATGTACTTTGAAGCAGTGCTTTAAAACGACATCCCCTTGCCCAGCGCTGTTGTCTACAGCACTGTTTTGGCTTGTGTTGCCTGTGAGGTGTGGAGTTACTGTTGGTAACTTAATTAAATTAAATTTAGATAGGCTTGCACAGTGCTAAGCCTGGACTATATTAGGAAAATGTGTAAATAACAGAATCTATATGGATGAGAGAAATACTTAAACACAATTTATGGAGTGAAGCCCCAGGCTTAATTTTGCCTTAGCTGAAAATTATGTAGGGAATAAATCCCAGCAGGACATTTATCATACACGTACACATTTCGCACATCAAACTAGTAAGCTGCTCCAGTGCTGCAGTGCTTGCTGTGATGTAGTTCAAATGTACCAGCTATGAAAACTTCTCAGAATGCAAATCCAGTCACTGGCCAAGTGTTACTGAAGCTTTGGGAAGCATATTTTGGACTTGGAAAATAACATAAGGTTATCCATTTTGTGTTTAGGAAGGTGATATAAATGGCTCAAGAAGATCACCTTTGACTTCTGTGGACTCTAGATTGAAACCTGCTCTCCTATTCTGTCCTTGTAGTAAGAGTGAAATTCAGGAGAGACTGAGCATAAAAGAAAAGTGGCATTTTAGAGACTAAATTTTAAGTTACTCATTTCTTTATTCTGGTTAAATTCTCCTGAGACAAGGGCATAACTTTGTGATTGTAGCTCCAGATAAAGTAAATTTCTTAGTAATATAATTATTTATGAGGTACTTTGCATTTATGTGAAACTTTAGGAGACCAGCTTAACAAAAGCAAAACATGATTTCTTAGAGAAGGCTAACAGATACCATAAAAGAAGAGAGACAAGAAGTTTTTGGTATTCTTCCATCTTTCTAGTATTGGACTTCATAATGACATGTACTAGCTGAGTGTTTTCCTCCGCTTTCCTTCTATTCTTGTTTATATTTACCTTTATTTATCTTGTTGGAATATCAAGAAATGTAGGTCAAAATATATCTGAATCCATCTGCTCATCTAGTCTGTTCTTTTACTGCTAGTTGTTATTAGATATTTTAATTAAGTATGCTTAATGACAGCTTACTACATTAATATATGACATCAAGTGTCTTTAAGTTTGTACACGATGAACTTACTTATGCTAAGCAGTTCTTTTTCTAATTACTGTTAGCTGGCTGTCTATATCTCTAGCTATCAAAACAACAATTTAATCTCTTAATTTGTCAAATTGTAGTCTATATGTCTTATGTGTAACTTCCGTTCCAGTTTTCGGTGCAAACCCAACTAGTATCTGTATCTTGTCTGTCCTTATGGGAGATGCATTATTATCACAGTCATATCCTGATGATAACTAATGAATATCGGAAATGTTTATTAATTTCTACAATAATCCACCTTAATTTTGAATCTTGTTAATTATGGTTATTCTTTTAAGAACTTTCTTTTCTAAATTTTATATATTACAAGCATATGAAAAATACATTATAAACTTCAGTTCTCTGACAGGCTTATCACATTCATTACATTCATCAAAGATTCATCAAATACAATTAATTTTTATTTTATTTTTATTTTTGTAGCTAGCCATCAGTGTTGATGTAACCTCATCATAAAAATGACCTAGTAGGTATGTCACTGAAAAAAATGAGCAAACAATAATTTGTCTTTTGTAATCTTACCAGATCTGCTAAATTGATCACATATCACAGAGATTATCTCACAAAAATTAATTTTTCAGGATTTATGGGATTCTGTATGAGGAGGATTGGAGGTTTTTGCCTCCCCTTCCACAGGTCTATATAAGAGGCAGTTGAGCCCATGATCCAAACTGTGTCTCCACTTGGATTTTTATTTTAGGTAGTGGTGATGCTTTGAGCACGTGTTTATGAAAAAGAGTTAGGAAAAATTTTCAGTGACAATGATCTAGGTATTTTTAAGACTAATTATTTTATCTCTTAGTAGGAATAAACTCCCCAGTAATCTTGTACTTTTGTGATCTATACAATCTCAGAAGCATGAACAGCATGCACAGAATTTAGTATTTACTTAGGCAGCCCTTCTTAAGCCCAACTTCTAATTATTTCTGCATTCTGGGGAGAACCGTTGCTGCTGCAATTTGTATAGCATATTGTCTGGGCCACCACAGTGTAGTTGCTTACTTAACTATCTTTCTAAGAAAGTTTCTAAGATAGTTGGTAAAATCTGTGGTACTGCTCTGGATTACACCCCCACACATGTGTAACACTTTATCTATGAATCCCCATAATTTCAGTGGTGTGCAAGATTGTTCCCTGTGTGTCTGGAGGAATGGTGGTATGTCCTGCCTACGTCTGCCATATTGACAGCTGGGAGGAAACCTGTGTGAGGGTATAGATTTTCAGTTAGCTTCTTCAATTATCTATCAAAGTGATTTACTTTGCCAGCTTGCTACCAGTATAACAAATATTTTCAGTAGAAAAAAAATGCTTACAAACCAAATATAATTTATATTGTTTCAAAATTTATAACAATAGCAATAACCTTAGAATTTCCTGTGTTTAAAATATCTACCATATGAAAAAAGTCGTGACTTTAAAGAAAAAAAAAAGGATTGATTAAGAAAAGGCTTGATTTTTAGATTTATGACTGCTGTTACATAGAGTATGTAAAGTCAGATGACCCATCTGTAGCCTTCAGAGGGCAGAACTTCAAGCAGCTTCCTGCTTGAGCGGAAGCTTCAGGTGGGCAGGGAAGCAGGGAACCGCACAGCGTTTCCTGAGGCTGCAGGGGCCTGTGCGAGCTGGTTCTCCAGCCTTTCCTCAGGGTCCACATGAGGCTGCCCGTCCCTCCAAAGCTGCATCACGGTGCAGAAAACTGGGCAAGACGCAAGAGGTCCGACAGTGCCAACCTAGTACCTCAGTGTCCCTGAGGGCAGCTGGGAGCTGATATGTAGAGTGGAGAGGCGTGCAGGAATCCAGCATTTCTTTCTCTCTTTTCAGGGTTGTCACTATTAAATATACCTGTATCTCCATAGATTGCTTGGTGTACCATCTATAGTCAGACTAAGATCAGGAATTGTGGTCTAGAAGCCTTTCCTGCTACTGGTAGCTGAAGTAATCTAATCACTGGACCACAAAACAGGGTATTGCTGTTCTTCTGCAGGCTCCGTAAATTCTGTGTACAGCACATAAATAGAAACCTGTGTTTTCTTTCTGTTTTTTTTGTTTTGTTTTGTTTTAAGGAGACATAAGAGATTATCTAATTCATTTCCTTGACAAAAGGGAGTTCACAACAGTAATGTTATTTCTGATAGTGATTTGACTAACCTGCTGTTTCTGATCTTTAGTGTTGAAAAAGCTCAGCCTTCCTAGATGGTCTAGGCTTAGGCTTACCGGTTCTTACCAGCCATAAGTTGCTCTGTTTACTAGGAGATCGGATAGTCTTTCCTAATGTCAGTCTCTCAATTTAAGCTCATTAGTTTCTCTAGGCAAGGAGATACAGAAAGAAGCTTGAAAGCATGTCCTTATTTTGTTTAGAATAGGTGATCACAGACCTATCTTGTTTCCTCTTTTAACCCCCCTCCATAGGGTCATGTTTCTAGGGTGCATGACTGTTCCCTCTATTCTTTAGAGGTCACATTTCTACACTTGCAAGCAGAACAGGATGGAGGTCATGTCCACGTGTCCTACCAATGATACCCTTGTTTGTACATAAACAGTGGGGTTTTGTCTTTCCAGGAGCACCACACGGTTGACTCATGTTGAGTTCATGATCATTGTAACTGTCAACCCTCCTTCTGCAGAACTGCTGCTTAGCTAATCTTTCCCCAGATCTTGTTTTTGTGGCTCATTATTCCTGGCAAGTCTTAGAATTCTGTTCTGGCCTTACTGAATTCCTGCTGTACTTTTTATTTTAAGCATTTCAAAGTGATCAATTTAAAAATAAAGGGGTTTATGTGGAAGCAAAGGATGGTGATTTTGTTTCTAGCCTTGCTCACAGTCTTTCCTGTTGTATTACTTATGCTTAGACTGCATCGTACGTCACATCATTTGCTATTTTCAGCAAGACATTGACTGGTACTAGAATGAGTATAAAAGACTTTATGTATCTGTCCTGTTTGAGATGAACCTCCAATAAATATTAAATATGGATTTCTAACCAGTTTTCTATGCAAGTGCCAAGAGCGAGGTTAGGTTTAACGGTTAGGTGACTACTGAACGCAGATGTGTTTGGGAGAGACCAAGGGAGGAAGGGGACCTTTAAGAGCGGGGGGTTTTTTTGTGTTTGTGTTTTGCTTTTAAAAAGGGGGACAAAGGGGCAGAGAATTCTAAAATAATTCACACTGATTTGTTTTAGTGGTTTTTTTTTATTTGTTTTGTCTTTTAAAAAAATTAATGATTCAGCATTCCTCTTTCCAGACTGCAGCCTCTGTGCTTTTTTGACTTTTCTTCCCCAGTATTTGGTTCCGAGAATATTACTGTCACTCTTTTCCAACCATGATTTATAGGAGATTATGTTGGTGATAGAGGTGTTCAGGGCTGAGTTGCTTGCCCATCTTCCTTTCACGTGGCTTGGTCTTCCACAGTCAAAAAGTTGGCCAGCACCAAATGAGAGGCAATAAATGCCTCACTGGAGCACTGGGATCTCGTCCAAATGTTGTTTAAAGATCCTGAATTTATGCTGACCTGAAAGGAACTCTGGTAGCTATGTTAGCTCATGTGTCTAGCTTAAAATCTGCAGGGACTGGTCTAAAACCCAAACCCGCTATCTCTCTGAAAAGTACTGGAAGGCAACAGAAGAGAGTCAGCCACAAAGCTACACTGTCCCTATCTTGTGCGTGTGGGAAAGTCTGGAGTAGCAAATTCATACATGTAATAAATGGAAGGGAAGGCAGATTGCTGTGTCAATTTGAATATATATTGTAACAGGCTCTAAAACCCTGTGTTCATTTGGTATAGCACAGTATTTTCAGTCTTTCTTGTATGACATGCCTGTTGAAAGTCAGGACTCATTCACTATTTTATTTAAAAAACTGTTTAAAAAAACAGTGCAACAAGTCTCATAGCTGCCTGCCATACTTCAGTCTGGGTTTTAAAATAAGCATCAAAAGCTGGGAAAAAAATTCACTGTTAGACTCATTAAAATTAAAAGTTATATGTATATATTTGCTTCAACCTTTTTCATACTGAAATATGCAGTCACCACTTCCTTCAGCCTCTTCATTTCCCATGAGTTTATCAATTTTCTTTGGCAGTAGGGTGGAAGATAGAGTTGAGATTAATTATATTTTCCTTAAGATTTAATTTTGATTAGTATCTTACAGATCCAAGCAGCTCCAAACAATAATCAATTAAAATCACTCTCCTCGCTCTGTTTTCAAAGGAGCCATTATAATATCCAATAACCCCAGCTTAGACTGAAAGTAGTGATTTTAAAGCATTCAAATTGATTGCAAGTAGCTAAATTTTAGTGTAGCAAAAGCCATCAGTTAAAGCCAGTTCTAGCAGAACTAGGCTCAGCAGATTCTCACTTTGCTTTAGGCCTTTCTTGATCTTGACTAAGAGATGAAGGCTCTTGAACACCTGGAGTTCATTTGTAAAAATGACTGTCAAGGACAGTTAGCTGCTGACATGTCACCGAGCTACTAACGCCACATGTATGCAGCACTTCCCATATCTTCTAGGGCTCCACTTTTTTTTTCTTTTTTTGGAAGTATTGCTGCCCTAAAATCAAAGCCCGCACAACTGCAGAGCATTTTAGAAATATACAGCGTTATTCTGGTGACACCAGGTGTTGAAAGTAAAAAATGTAATGCATTATGTATTCAGAGGCAGGCCTTTGTTAATGGATAGCTCACTTTTTCCTCCAAGGCAAAGCTAGTGAACGTTTTGTTATTTCACAAGAATTTCTGTTCTGTTTAAAAAGAAATATATTCAGATGGTAAAATCTGAAAGCTCATCACACACCTTTTAAACCACATCATAAAATAAAAATGTAAAGTTTGTGCATTGCTTCTTTCTTCCTAATATTCTAAACCTTAAATAATATGCTATTCTTGATTTATAGTTACATCTAGTATATTAACTCACCAGTTAATTATATTATTTTATTTTTCTGGAGTTAATTAGCCTCACTAAGTGATTATTTGCTTTAAGAATGCAGAAGTAGAATTAATTGATACTTCTAAGTATCCCTAGACACTTGCTGTCAAATCGGGTACAAACGTTGTTCGGAATAATAGCATGCTACTGTATTTGAGGATTGGGTTTACCAGAAAATGCTCTCCTACCTCGTACTTGATGTAGATGTGGGGGAAGGGGAGGTTGGGAGGACAGTGAGTGATTTGTTCAAGAGATGAAATGTAACTCTGCTGTTAAGTTGGGCTAAACTGCCTTTTAAGAGTAAATGATAAAAAAGTCCTTTAAACATCTGTAGAGATAACATTGTCAACTGATAATTTTAAAGGTAAATGTATTACGTAGAAAAAATACACTATGTGGTTAATATGTAAAAGTATCCTTTGTGAATTCAGTTCTCCATTATGAAATGGAGAGGTGTGCGAGTATTCACCCACAATTATTTCTTGAAACTGCCAGCACACAGTTGCTTAGGCCACTTCTTAGGTCTTCAGGGCTACAAGCCCAAGGCCTCTCAGTAGAAGCAGCCCTTGCCATGCTACTAAGCAGGAGGCTGTGCTGTTCAGTCTTAGAAGGAAATAAATTATCAGCTTGAACATCATTTTAAACTTGCCTGAAATTAGGGAGTTGAGGGGAGTTGCTAACAGAGGAATGTACATTGCTCACCAGTTTGTGCTGGGAGGAGGAGTATGTGGTCATCCATTCTCTTGTGGCATTTTGTGCCACAAAATTTAAAAAAAAATAGTCAAGCATACATACATATATCACTTGGAAGTCACAGAACCGTAGCATAATTATCCAATAATATATGCACATAGTCATATAGTCATATATAGCATGTAGAAAAGATGAAGCAAACTAGGCGGTGGAAGAGTAAAAACTTTGGATGGATGTATAAATGGCAGCACTTTATGTGCCAGATGCAACCAGTTTGGACAAAAGGGTGGTTTGGGTGTATTCTTGAAGCAGAGTTATTAATGGGAGGCAGAGGGACCAAAGGACCTCTGACCAGACATGGGTGGAAAGGAGCGATAGCTTCCACTTCCCAAGCTTTCACGGAGAAGTTGCTAGAACGTTGCTGGAGATAAGTTTCTGATGTCAAATTTTAAGACTTTAGGAAAAGCTCTTAGGAAGTTTTTGTTTGTTTTTCCTTTCCTTTTCTGAAAGAAGAAAATGATCCAAATCTGAGTGTTAAAGGGATTGAGGATGTATGGGAAATACGTGTTGGTGCCAGAGCATGCAGGGAGCTTTCTGCAGGAACATGCAAAGAGTTTGGATGGCTTTTGGGAGATCAAGACATCTGTCTGTAAAGTGGGACAGAAAATTTGAAGTCCCTCTCCTTCGCTCCAAATGAAATGCAAGTGTAGAGACACACTGTATTTTTAGTATGATTTTCTTTCTTTCTTGTCTATAAGTTTAATGTCTGTGATGGGCCCTTCAGGGCTGGATTCAGCATGATAGATCTTTGAACTCTTTCCTGGTTAATGTGACAGAAGGTCACTGTTACAATACCTGTTCCTTGCTTTCCGGGCCAGGTTCAGATCTCTTAATGAATTAACTGGACTTCTGTTACTGTGGATGATTCTGCAGAATCTGAGTTTTTATTCAGAATTAAAGCTCGTAGGGAAAAAAAAATCTCATTGGGAATTGGTGTTTTGCCTACTGTAGCCATCCACACTGGCACAGTCATAGCAAAGGTGGGAAGGATGGAGAAAAACAGCCAGCACATAGCTTTTCTTTTTATTTAAAAAAAAAAGAAAAACAAAAAGAAAAAGAAAACTTGGAGATGTGTGTTGCTCCAGAAGTGAACCTTGAAAATGTCTGTCGATCTGTTTGCAAGCAGCAACTTCTTGTTTGGAGGTATAAAGTCTTCACTTGCCCTTCACATTCATCCCATCGTTAGTACAATGACACTGAAATTGGAGAAAAAAAAAAAGGGGGAAGATGGATCAGAGGATACTATATTTACTAGTGGTTATTTGGGATCTCTTTTAAAAGCTGTCATTCCAACAAAGCAGAGAAATAAATCCCATTGCAGGAGATCATGAGCATTGCCTCATTTCCAGAGCAGAGCCTTGGGAAGGGAGGGGTATGGTGTTTCTTTGTGACTCTGTCTCAGGTCTTTGCACATAGGCAGTTACCCTTGGCCAGTTACTCTTTTCATGATAAAATACCAGCATCCTCCTTGGTCTACTCTTTCGGACTACGTAAGTAGCCAGTTTCACAGTGCTTCTCGCCAACAATTTTGTCCCATATTTTGGAGCATGTGAGGAGGCTTCTGTGAGGAAGTTAGAGCTGGTCTGAAGATGTGATAATTTACATTTGAGGCTTAGGAACCTTTGCTTGTGAACTGAGCTAATCCTAACTTGGCAACATTTTCAGAACTTGCCTGCCTGCCCTGTGTCTCTTTCCCAAACACAAAAGACTGAATTTGAAGGTTGAATGTAGCTGGGCACCCTCCTATCTATTTGAATGCCTCTAAGGCATGTGAGGATGTTGTGACGTGAACCTAAAGTAACTTTGAAGATTTATTAGATTTTTAAGACTTTATCTGCAAGTCTAAACAATTTCAGCTGGGGTGATCATGATGAACGAATGATTGGAAAGTGAGTGTGTGAACTTCTGAGACTGCAAAACATACGTGATCCCTTTTGTGTGCCCAACATTGGCTTAATTTGCTGACTGATTCAACAAAAAATACTTGGAGCACCTTTCCTATTTGCCTCCAATTCATGAGCTCATTTTCTGTCAGAAGTTCTCGTCTCCAAGCATATGTTTCTTCACCTTGTGGCTTTAAAAACCACCTTATTTCAATTAGGCCTTCTGTCCATCCAGATTACTTCTCTTTTAATATAACCCTTTATAATCTTCCCTTAGTTAACTGCTTTTCATATATGATTCTTCCCTATCACTTCCTCTGGGGATAATAATTTAATTGCATATTAAATAAAATGTTTTATTTGACTCAGCGTATTAAGCCTATTGCATTATTCTTGACTAAGGAGGAAGCAGATTCTTCTAATGACATTACTGTGGCTTTTCTACATTCAAAACCACATTGCATATTATTCTACTCCTCATTTACTCCCAATACTTGATTTCGTTCCCTTTCCTTTATCAAGTTAGTAACAGAGATTTCCTTTCAAAGGTCACTGAAAAGAGGCTTCAGAGCATGTATAAAGCTATTCTGCTTTATTTAAATATTTTATTTGAAAATAACTCTCATGTGTATATAATTCAGATTAATATTATATTTTTCTGTTACAGCTAGGGATCTGGTTTAAGATGCCTTTGATTAAGGCTTCATTCCAGGGATCCTGCACAGCGACAAGGAGGCCTTCAATTAGAATAACAGAAATAGAATAATGCCATAGTAAAACTAAAATAGTTCTTTTAGCCTTCAGAGAAGAACTGCAGAAGTATTTCTTTGTGGGAACATGGCTTTTGGTAATTATTTCCATCAGCATTTCTCATGAACCTTTGTGGTTACAGAGAAGTTTTAAGGGCTTTTGTAACTGTTTCTCTTCACTAAGTAAATGTAGACCTTTTAAAATTTTTCTATCAGCCTATCAAGCACCTATTTCTGCATTTCAAGAACCAAAGCACTCCTTACCTGGAGGGATTAGGTTTCATTCAACACGTTCTTATAGGACACTAACAAACAAACTGGGAATTTCACATCTCCCTTGATTCTACCAAGCAGGAGATATTTGAGATTCTGGACAGTGTGTCTTCTGGACCTGACAGTAGTTGCTCTAGTGCCTTCTAGTTGCTCTAGGTTTATGCAAGTCTTTCCTGGGGAATAAACACCAGGTTTGGGAAACTTAAAAGAACTTTTTACTTTCAATTTTCATGTGAATTTTTATCTTCAGTGGGGCTGAAGGAATTGTTTACATCTCTGTGTGGCTCTTTGTTGTTTTGATATGGCATTTTGTTTTTCTCTGGATTTTTGCCTTTTATTATATTAGGGAATGGTGAAATAAATTTGTTGCTGAGATTGGATGTTTATTTCCACCCTCCCCCCCTTTTTTTTTAACCAGATGCAAGCTGAATTCACTTCAGAAGATAGAAAAGATATTGTCCTTTAATAAAACTACCCAATATATATAGCTTTTCAAAATAAGGCTTGCATGCAAATTTAATTAATTAGGCAAATAAGATAACTGCAGTTAGTGAACTGAGGTGATTCATTTTGTTACAAGTCTCTTGTTGAGGTGATTCATTTTGTTACAAGTCTCTTGAGATGTAAAGTATTATACTTTTACACAAATATGATTAAATTGAAGGGATGGAAGAAGCTTCCCTTTAAAAAAGTACAATAAAAGTAAAACCTCATAACCTCTTTCTTAGCTTTAAATAAATTGCCGCTGGCCTGGATAAGCTGAGTCAAGAGAAAGGAAGATATTTCTGTGTATCTGCACAATGTGGATCCATCGGTAAGTTTGGTAGCTTCTCAAATTTGGCCGTGTTCAGCTAGGGGCCATCTCCAGATCACTGGTTTTCCTCCTCTCTTCAGAACTATAGTAGCAAACCAGGATTTTTACAACGTTGTCTTACTGCTATTTGAGTGCTCCCTATTTCATTATGTCCACTCTTGGTCACCTCATTGGTCACCCTCCAAGTGTCACAAAGAGCCTCTCCTTCCTGCATGGCTACCTACTGGCTACATCCAAATGCAAAGTATTAATGCTAATACATCTCTTATGACTATACATAGATATATATACACATCTCTTATGTCTATATGTATAAACCATGGCTATCCGTTCAGACTCATACAGAATTCATATGACCCTGTTTAAACAAGAGCGTGCTTGACCTCATCCCACAGTGTCAGTCCTCTCCAGGGAGACTCCTTGTTGGATATTTAAAATAGTGGTTGCGTTTAAATCTAGTGGTTTCTCCAGTACAGATGCTTTTAATCTTTCTGTCTTTTTTTTTTTTCTTTCTGTGGGTCACTAATATTTTCCAAGAGAAGAATGGCTTGGTATGGAAATATAGATAAAATGCTTTAAACATATATGAGTTTCATTTCTGGTTCATTTGGTGAAGCAGCTTGAGATCTCCTAGCTCCTGCCCTTCTGCTTTGGTTTTATGAGGTTAAAGCAGCCTCCGGTCAGGGCAGTCCCCTGGGGCCGCTCAGGATCAATCCCCGAATGAAAAACCCATGCCCAGCTCTGGCACTGGCTGCTGGTGCCGGCCACTGTTTCGATACCTCCGGCGGGAGGGAGGAGCGACGCGTCTGGAAAGGGGCATTTGCAGCACGGTGTCCCCATGGAGCGAGGGACTGCTCACGGCATGGATCTGCTGCCAGGCTGCTTTGTGCCGCTGTACCTTGCGCAACTGCCGAGGACAACCCTGAGCTTTTCTCCTGTCCATTTCCCTCTCTTCCCATCTTTTCAGCACAGGAAAAACATGTTTGTTCCCAGGCTGAGGTACTGGGGCTGTTTGCTGCGTTCTGCAGGCCGAGACGCGACTCCTGATACAAAATAGCTAACACTGCGGGTATTGGCATGTAAATCAGTGTGCTGACCTTGCTGGGAAAAGTGTTTCCAAGCCTCAGCCGGTGCTCCGAGTTTCAGGATGTCGGCGGTTTGAAGCAACGCGCTGTGCTCTGCATGTCAATGATGGGAACCACTTCACATTCACAGGGGTATCTGAAACTCTCTTGGGAGCAGCGCTAGCAAAAAGGAGATGTGGAACCAAAAGTTGATCCCTCATTTTTCTGTCAGGGCAATCAGGCTTTTATTTTATTTTACTGCTTTTTGTCTAGGTTTAAGAGTTTCACTATCCGAAGGTGCAGAAGTGAGGCACTACTCAGTATGTCACTCAAGCGTCCCGTGCTTAAAATGCAACAGTTAAGGGCCTAATGCTGAGTGGGATTTTGAGGAGTTGTCTGTTAACTTGCCCTGCAGCAGCAGGATTAAGAGTATTATCCATGAGAGTGTGGATAAATACCTATTTGTCAGTCCTTCTAGTGAAAAATAGGATGTTGAGGTATGACAGAGCTCTTCCAAAGCTGCAGCCCCTTGCTCAAGAGCAGTCAAGAAGGCTGAACACTTGGCATTAGTAGGAAAGCAATGCGAGCAAAGCAGGAAACGTGATTTATGTCACCGTCTAAATCCGTGCTTTATCCATTCTAGCATACTGCAATTCTGCTTCCTCGATCTCCAAAGGCTGTGACAGAGCTAGGAAGGTTGGAGGAAAGGGTGACAAGAATGATTAAGGCGAAGGAATGTGTTCTGTTTTGTTAGAAACACATGAATTTTCCAACACAGAAAGGAGGAGAGGCAGCAAGTCGCAGGTGGTGGGAAAGGTGCATTGGGAAAGGCCTCCGGTGAGGCCGGCAGGCATCAAGGAAAACCTATGCACGGGCTCAGAGCAGGGCCGCAGCCTCCTTTCCGTGCGCTGGGGATGCACACGAGGGCTTAGGGAGCAAGTGAGCTGCTTCACAGGAGCAAAACTCCTGTGTGCGCAGCTAAACCATTGCCTCGGGCTTAGGAAGCTTCCGGACGCGGTGTCCAGAGAGGTGTTGCTGCCCCCTCACCCTGCTCTGCTGCTGCTCTTCTGTGGCTGCAATGGGTGCAGGGAGGATGCTGGGCTGGGAGCATGTGACCTGTAACAGCCCTTCCTACCTCCTCACTGCACTTGTGGCCAGAAGGCTTTGCTGGCCCGCCTTTATTTTGTGCTGACTTTTTGGCCTGCTTTTTAAAGAAAATGGTGCTGTCTTTAAAATGCTCACGTATAGTTGTAGGTAGGTTTGCACCATCTCATCAGCTCCCTGTCAGGCTCCGCTTGTCTGTGCCCCAAAGTGGTATTTGTGGGCTCTGTTTCTCAGTACTCTACCTGAGCTCTTCCTAACTGCCTTTGCGCTCTGTTGATTTTTAAAGCATTCTAGCAAAAGCTTGCTGCAATATTCTGAGATGCTATTAGAAAAAACACCCCAGGTTTTCTGCAAAGCTGTTCAAGTGTTTGTGTAAAAGTCACTCTCACTGCGTGTCGCCATGAGCGAGACATCGCCTCCAGGCACTCAGACATGCAGGCAGGTCGGTGTTGGGCCAAACTCTTCTCGGTGGAGGCCCATGCAGGAGAAGGGGTAATGGGTACAAGCTGAAACACAGGAGGTTCCACCTCCATATGAGGAAGAACTTCTTTCCTGTGAGGGTGACAGAGCCCTGGAACAGGCTGCCCAGAGAGGCTGTGGAGTCTCCTTCTCTGGAGATCTTCCAAACCCGCCTGGATGCCACCCTGTGCCACGTGCTCTAGGTGTCCCTGCTGGAGCAGGGGGTTGGACTAGATGACCTCTAGAGGTAGCTTCCAACCTCAACCAGTCTGTGATTCGGTGATTCTGAGATGATGGGGAGCACCCATCCCTGGGATGCTGCTGCTCATTCTTCCAAGCCAGAGCTTGGCCAAACATGGCTGCTGTGCGGGGCCATCGCCTCTGTGCGTCAGAGGAGGCCGCGTCTCGGTGCTAAATCGAGCAGGGGCTGGAGGTGCCCGTGGAGGTTGAGAAGGGGTCGGCGCAGACAGGAAGCCCTCGTCTGGCAGCAGGGGAAATAGCGAGTGGCCGAACGAGAGCATCAAAGCGCAACAGGATGCGGCCCCCGGTGCGGTCTGCGAGCCGGCTCGAGCCGAGGGCAGCCCGGGAACTCGCCCCGCTCACAGGGCCTGAGCCCACGACAAAAGTTCAAGGCGTTTTGTTTTTTCACCTGCTTCCGACGGTTTTCAAGAAACTTCTGAAGAATTAATGTGTAACTATATCTGGTCACTGAGCCAGCACTGGGAATTTTTCTCAGGGGAAAATAATGTTACTGTATGTATATATAGAGAGAGGGAGAGAAATGGATACTTTCTGAGTCACAAGAAAAGGCTTCTCAAATAAGGCCCCCAAACGGCTGTTACTGCAATCGTAACCATCCCTGGAGCCAGCATAGTATTTTGTGGTTTATTTTTGAGAAGAAATTGGTAGCTTCTAATAATTGTCTGAATAATATATGTATTTTTTTATAATTGAAAAGCTTCATTCTGGTGGCTGCTGCTGGTGGGGTAACGAGGCTGCTGTTTCACCTCAGCACAATCATCAAAGAGCCTCATTGGGACAGTCTGGTTTAATCCGCGACTGCACGTCCACTGAGGCAGTCAGTCATGGCTTTCTCACAGCATTTGAGCAAAAGAATAAATAAAACCAAAGCAGAATCTGCGCCGGCCCTGACACAGCCGTTTTACTCTCCCATCTCAGGCCGGGCATTGCAAAGGGGCCATCCAGAGCCTCCCCTGGCGCTTGCCCGGCTCCAGCTTCCTCGGTGAAAGTCTCAGTGTGAAGCGATGATGCTCCTGTCCTGCTCCTGCTTCCCCATCTCGTGTTAAATTTTAATGTCTTTGGCATGAATATTTCATGGCAGTTACTTTCGAGTGGGTTTGTTCTGTCCTGGCTGCTCATCGACGGCGCAGAGGTTGATGTTGGGTTTCTTTTCCATCCCCAAGGAGCTCAGTACAGGGATAGAGTATCCAAGTGGATCGAGGGAGAGGCGGCGGCTTGGGGCCTGGGCTACGGCACTGCCCCAGGCAGCCGCACAGGGATGGGCTGGGAATTGGGGCCCCGAAATCCTAATCCTGCTCCTAACTGGCCTGCCACAAGGTGGCCAGGGATGGCTTTTAAAGCTCGCAATATAGGAATGCTGCGGATCATATTCTCACAGTGGATAGCTGCTTTTCTAGAGGGCAATAGGCAGCACACACAAGATTGGCTTTAGCACGTAGAAAACTTACAGATTGTGTTCATAGGCCTGAACATTCATGAAATGTTTTGTTTTGTTCAAATTTCAGTCACTTCTCAGCTAGGTAGGGTAGTGGTGTCTGCGGGATAGGTTGTGTTTTTTTAAAAAGGAAAAAGTCAATGTATTCAGTCTACCCTGGGTGAATGGTAGTAGCAGTTGCAAAAGAAGTTGCTGTAAAGTTACAAGGAGAAGTTTAGCAGACAGCTTTTTGTTTGAAAAATCACAACTTCTGGTGTCCTGCAAATCGAAGGTTTGTGAGACACTGTTTATGCATAAGCAGTGATTGAAACACCAGATCCCTGTCTTATTTCCATATGTGCAGATGCACTACTTGCTTTTGAGCTTTTTGTGTGCATTTCAGGTTTCCCTTTTCATTTTTTAACTTATTAACTCTGACAAGTCACCTCTTGGTTGTGAACAATTTAATTCACAATTCATTTTTCTGATTCAAAGTGAACACGAGTGCCCTAATCCCCTAATGGGAATTAATTGCATGTTTCAGTGCTTAACTCTGATCCTTTCTCAATCCCCACGGGGACAAGTTTCTTCCTGAAGGATCTGTGTTTGTTATTCAAAACACAGTCTGAAAGGTAATGATTTTTCTTATAAAAGGGACTCAGAGCAACTGAATATTAATGCTCTTTTTATTGTGAGGGAATGAGCTGCATCCAAAAACCTCATTTATGTCACGAAGGATAAATGATGCTGGGGTATATCTAATAAAATAGAGAAAAACATCAGTGTGGTCTTTTTTTTCCTTAAGTGAAGGCTATTTTGCCAGTAAATAAAGGCATACACCATTTTTGCTCGGAAAACTGTATTCTGTTACAGAGACAAATTGTTCATTTCACCGAGGGGGAAATTGCTCTGCTGCTGCTTAAAAGGCATGATTATTTTAAATGACACTCTTCTCCCCCAGTAATGCACCCTTTCGGATAATCCAGCTGATCTAAGAGTTTCCTAAAATAGGAGCAATTAGCTGAGAACTTGTTAATTTTCTACTTCAGCTCTGCTTTGTAAGTCCATTTTTTTTCCCCAACCCCTCTGGATGTCCCTTCTCCGGGCTGCCTCCCAGGGAGCTGCGCGGGGGAACCGCAACGGTCGCCCGAGAGTGGCCCAGGGAAACGGGAATAGCGTCCGGCCACTGACAAACCGGCAAACAGGAATAACATGGCCGGTGCTGCCAGGGTGGTGCTTGGCCTGAAAACATGTGCATCCTCCAGTGGAGGGAGAGCAGGGCTAAAACGCCATGGTGCCGCTCCGGCAATCTGCCCGAACTGGGCATGGAAAGGCTGGACGAGCCGTGAATGCAGGAGACCGACATACAGCTCTTTTTCTGCTTTGCTAAACTGAATTCTGAATTGGGTTTTTTTAATTTTATTTCTTTTTCCCACGGAGAATGGGCGAATTGGAGCTGCTCCCGTCACTGGGCTGGCTCCGTGGCTGCCTCTGGCTTGTAGCATGGCGCCTGTGAGCACGAGGAGGCGAGAGCTCGCAAGAGCTCTGGCCCTGCTCAGGCTCAGAGCTGAAGTTGTAGGGAAGGAAGGGACTAGAATTTGATTATGGCAAAGCATTACAAAAATGGGTTTCCCCTCATGCCTCCTTACAGCCTTTTTCAGTTGTTGCTTTGAGGAGAAACTCAGGTTCCGCGCGGCTGTTGCACAGGCCGGGTGGTGCATGACGCATGTCCTCTTTGTGCCGCAGGTGCCATGGCTCGTGTCTTCGTGTACGGCACCCTCAAGCAGGGCCAGCCCAACTACGGGCACATGCTCAACACGGCCAAGGGCATCGCCAAGTTCCAGGGCCGGGGCCGCACCGTGGAGAGGTACCCGCTGGTGATCGCCGGCAAGTACAACATCCCCTACATGCTCAACATGCCCGGCACGGGGCACCGCGTGGCCGGCGAGATCTACGCAGTGGATGAGCAGATGCTGCAGTTCCTCGACGAGTTTGAAGGCTGCCCAGACATGTACCAGCGCACGCCCATGAGTATCGAGGTGCTCGAGTGGGAGGGCAAGAGCGGGCGCAGCGTCATGGAGTGCTTCGTGTACAACACCAGCACTTACCCGCCCGAGTGGGTCAACCTGCCCTACCTCGACAATTACGACTCCTTGGGGAAACACGGCCTCTCCTACGTGCTGCGGGAGAGCCGGGAATAGGCACCAGGAAGACCAAGCTCAGGGGCTTCCCCAAGAAATCCCCAGCGCCTTTTGGTTGGAAGCACGTAGCCTGCCCAAACAAAGTGTCGAGCCTAATGCTAGACAGTCATAGGTTTGTTTGCAGCTGGAGCTCACCCCAAACGTGTAAAAATCCGCCTAACCTGACGTGAGTTACCATGTCTGCTGGACGAGTAGAGTAACCAGCTCTGCACAACCCTCTGGGGTTAGGGTCCTACCCCCCACTTCCCCTTTTGCCTCAGAAATGACAGGGACAAATGGAAGGCCGTTGAACTGACCAGTTTTTGACCGGAATTGTCAAACCTTTCGCGCGTCTTCCCCTGCGTGGGTGGGTGGAGCAGTAATCCTATTGCACTAATGGCTAAAACTGATTAAAAATCGCAGCAGAAAACAAAGTAAAAGAGACCTCACATTTAATATTGACTTGTTAGAGTGTTTATTAGTTACTGAATGTAAACGGGGCAAGCAAATGTCTCTTGAGGAGAAATGCCTGCACAGATACTATGCGCTTCAAAAAATATGTGAAATTGCTGTAGAAATAGTGGGGAGAATAGACTCTACGTTGCAACATTATTCTGAAGAGGTGATTACAATTTTTAAAAAATTTTTAGTTTTATAAGGTACTTTTTGAAAAAATATTCTTGATGTATGAGAGTTACATTTAAAATCATATTTTTAATATAGCATTGGAGCACTCTAGCTGCCTTTGCAGTTCACCGAGCAAAGGAAAAAAGGGGGGAAAAAAAAGGAAAAACAAACAGACCTGACTTAGCTGCCTCCTGCGCTACACCCGAGGCAGCTGTTGTGAGCACTGAGTGGGGTGACTTTTAGCCAGGCACTTCAGTGCAGAACTTGCAACCAACCACATGCAAGCTGAAATTTTGATTGAGGATGGGGGGAGGGAAGGGGGCAGGACTTTTATATGCTTAATACAGATTCTTTGGATATTTTTTATAAAGAATATGGCAATATTTAAAGTAAATTAAGGAAACCATCTGCAGAAAGACTTTCCTTCTCAGCAGCAGCTCAGTGCTGCCCAGGGGAGCTCCACCGAAACCTGCAGCCAGAGGCACGACAGCGCCTCACTTGGAGGGTAAAGAGGCAGGAGGCCAATTTCCCTGTGGTAGCCAATTAAACAAATAAAGTAGGATACTTTGCTTGTACTTTTTCACCTTACGGTCTGGGTTTAACTTCTAGAGCAAGCTGCAGGGTCTGCAGTGTCTTCCCTCGTTTTACAGATAGCCAGGGGGCCCCATGGGAAGCCGTGTTAACTCCTGCCTCAGTTTCTCCCATTGCAAAAGCATTAATTTTCCTGGCGCTCAGGTACTCCCCAGACACCTTCTCCACTCTGATGGATGCTGCAAGCTACTCAGCAAAGTAGGTGTCCATACAACGTCACTCTGCCCTTGGCCAGTGGTTTAATAACATGGAAGGTGCCTCTTCGGCCAGTGCTTTGCAGCACAGGGAGCCTCTCTGGTTGCAAACGAGTCTCCAGCACTTCCATGGCTTCTCCCCTTCATCCTCTGGTGTCTCTGGCTGGAGAGATGATTTGTTTTGTTTGATTTTTTTTAATCATTTGCCTAGGAATTGGCATGAACCTGCAGCTTCCAGGTAGCAAAAGGAGAGCGAGCCCTCTCAGCTCCGAAGCTGCATTAAAGGCTGAGAGGGAGGCTGAGTTTGCTGTATAAATGGGCAGCCAGCATTAGCAGGGCCTGCCACAGCATCCGATAGCAATGAGTTTCTCAGCAGGAATAAAAATAATAAAAAAAAGGTCACCTACCTGTTCTAACCACAGGTTAGATAACCAGGTTATCAAAGCTCGGTGTATCCCGGCAAAGTGTCTTTAGGTGTTTTAGGTGTTAGCTAACCAGCCATCCCAGGGAAACCTCTGCCAGGATCCTAGGGCTGGAGAGCCAAGCCTCGCTAGGAAGAATTCAGTGGGGAATATGGCTACTTCCTAGTATCCTTTTGTGTCCATCAAGAGGAATGCTACAACTCTGGACGAAGACACTGGCATGTGGCAAACGGTGACTGTCTGAGGGACGATTCTGGGCAGACTGAGATTTTTCCCTAGTGGTGCTTCAAAGGGACCAGCATCACCAGCGCTCACTTCCGTTCATGCCCCTTAAATCCTCCTCTCCAGAGCTGACCTTCCATGTGAGACACGTGCAGCTTTCCGAGCAGGAGCTCATCGGACTTTACAAGCCATCCCAGTTCTCTGCAGGGGCCGAACTTAGCTCCGAGCGACGCTCTGAGTGCAGCAAACTGCAGGCGCTCCAGTGCTCCTTGCGCGTGGCCTCTCAGGAGCTGCAGGCAGCAGCTCTGAACCATGACATTGACCTGACCCTGTGCAGGCCCCTGGCAGCGGCCACTCTGCTGACACCGAGCTGGAAAAGCTGCTCGCGCCCGTCAGGGCTTCCTGCACTTGGCTGCTGTCTCAAACCAACGCTATCGCCGCGTCTGAGGATCACGTGCATTTGGGGCTTAGTGCTTTTCCTGTTTTAATGCAGAAATAGTATTTTTATTGATTTTATTTGAGCTGGAAAAACCACAGGAGAATTACAAAGGTTATGTACAAGTATTTGTAAAGTAAAAATCTGGGATCTCTTGCCAAGATTTAACATCTGTGTTTGCTGTCTTAACTACTGACACAATAAATATGTCCGTATAAAATCTTCTGCTTAGGCCCGTCCATCTTCTGTGCTGTATTGCCTTAATTTGGCAAGAAGGCTCACTCGGCTGTGTGAAGGCACCATCTCATTCCAGTTCCACCAGCAGATCTCCCTCTCCAACAGTATCTCCAGCTTTGCAGTGCACAGCTTTTACCTACGGCACAGAAACAGGGGGTTTCAATCCATCTTCAATGGCCTAAGCAGGTGTTTTGGCTGCCATTGCCCATCTCCAGCATGATGACCGGCACACACGGGATAAACACAGGTATCGGCACGTATGGGACCACTGCACAACTTGGGAAGGGACCTGCAGGGCCTCAGGGCAGCAGGTTTGGGGCATCCCTGAGGATGGAGATGCTCCGAGTGGCACAAACCATGCCCAGCTCCATCCTGGTGTGGAGGCACCTGCTGCTTGCCATTTTGTCCCATGATTTCGGTGCTTGAGGGTCTGATTTGAGACACAGCTTTTAAAAGTTATGTCCAGAAGCTCCTGCCGTTTGCCCTGTTGCTCACTTGCAACTAAAATCTTAAATCTTTTAGAGGGCCATCTGAATACTGAACACTCACGCCTCTACTTTTCAAAGGAGCAGCCAATAGAAAATCACAGTATTTCTTACACTTTAAATACACATTTTACATGTAAATATACTGTACATTTTATATATGCCAGGCAGGTGAGCTCCGTGCCGGGCTCTCTGGTGCAGACACCCGTTGACTGTTCAGGAAGATAAAGCTGGATACTCGGCACAGGCAGAGAAACAGCTTGAAGCTCTATTCCCAAGTCAGTGTTTTTGCAGCCCACCCGGTTCCCTAACTCTGAGGTTTATGGGCTGGAGGCGGCCTGGAAAACTCTCCGGTCTTGCCTTTTTGCACAAGCCAAGTCTCAGCAAACACTGCCCCCCACGAGTGCTTTGAGCTCCCCCGTGATTTCGGACAAGCAGCAGCAGCTCCTCGCCCTGACCCCGTCCAGGGGTGCCTGAAGCACACGGAGCCGCTCGAGCCGCCCTCTGTCTTTCCCTGCTCGTGAAACCCTCTGCGCCGGGGACAAATTCAAGGCAGAGGAAGACTCTTCTCTCACACTCACGTACAGGAAGATGGGGTCATAAACAGAGAAGGAATTCAGGGGGGGAATGAAAATGGAGCATCTTCCAGCTGAAAACAAATGACCTGAGATATAAAACGGGGCTGCAAAGCATAAAACCATGAACCAGGGCCAGTGTCACGCATCCCATCCCTGCAGAGGAGTCGGGGTTTATTAGCACGGGGAGCCTTAACTCGGCAATGCAGAACGGGCCGAACTTCTGCTCATCAGTGGCTTCATCTCTGCCCACCCCAAAACTATTCTGCTTTTTTAAATCCTTCAGTTTCTACAGAGTCACGTCCACTCACTACCCAAAACTGGAGACATCCAAAGGCAAAGCACGAACTGGTCTAGGCACCAACCAAAACCTGCTCGGAGGGATTAACGGAAGCCCCATCTAAGGCCAGTCAGGTTTTATGGGGCATACTTCTATGGAAGGAATAGGAGGTATTTGTATTTGGAAAGGGCAAGTAGGACGCAGGGATTGCTCATGGGCTACAGTTCCCCTTGGTGGGAAAGGGAAGGTTAGGGTAAAAGCGAAGGGGACTCCAGCATGTTAATGACAAGTCCGGGCTAGTTAAAAGCAGTGAATGCACCGAGCAGCACTAAGGAGGTTAAAATTATGAAGCAACGAGGAACATACAAGAGTGCTAGTGAATATTAATCAAGAGAGAAAATAAAGGAATTACTGCGCGGAGGGGGCAGAGGGTCAGTTCCCTCTCTCATTCTCTGAGACTGTTTTTCCTGCAGACCCAGTTTTGCGCTGGATGCCCCGCAAGAGGCAGGCCTGGGCCACAGCCTCAGCGACGCGCCCCAGACGGTGCCAATAATCCCTTCTGGTAAACACACAAACAGTCCCTGGCGTGCAGACCGCCCTCAGCTCCCCGCAGCTCTTGCCAAGGACTAGCCCCATCCCTGACCTCACAAGCGCGGCTCCTCGCTGCCTCCCTCCAGGCTAGTGATGCTCGCACTGTTTTTTAGCAAAACGGTGATGCAGCAGGAGCAGCCAGTTTGGCCCCCAGCCAGCAAAGGACCGGGATACACTAGGAAAAGCCAGAGAGGAGAATATAGAACCCATGTGTCTGGCAGGGGGCTCCTCATGAGGGACTCCCTGCGCTTCCCTGGGAAAGGAGCAGCCGGTGGCTACTCATGGCCATGGTCAGGGCTGGGACCTGTAAGCCAAGATCTGCGGGCCAGCAGTCCCCAGGCAGGTGGGACTTAGGGCAAGCGCTGGTGACGATTCCTGCCTGGAGCCGGCTGCGGCACATCCCGCCCGGCAGGAGGACGGCGCCAGCCCAGGGCCCGTCTCTCTTCTCCAGCTGCTCTCGGAAAAGGTGGAATTCGGAGAGCGGGGCTGCAGCATCTTCAGGCTTTCACTTCAACATGGCACCGCAGAAAACAAACGATTTCAGAGAAAAAAGACACACATAAATTTCTGAAGCCAGTAAAACTATTTCCTGCTGTGCTACCTAAGGCTTGGAACTATTTAACAGCATTCACAGCAGATGTAAACGTTAAAAATTAAAGGCACCTCTCTTTGGAAGACTTACAAAAATCACACTTAATTCCTTAACAACCAGAATCTACCTTTCTTCCTTTTAAAATTTTATCCTATTTGACAAGTTGCATGTCGTTTCACGTGAGCCGAGGTAGCTTACCTTGCCTGTTTTAGCAGCAGTCATACTGTTCTGCATTTTCATTGCTTCAATTACACAAATCTCTTGACCTTCTGAAACCTGGTAAAATTAAAGCAGCATAAAATGAGGACAGGATTTAAAATGTGTTAAAGTGTATATGATTTTTTTTCTGAAGAATAAGGGGAGTATTTCATTAAAAGCTACAAAAAGACTTCTGTGGCATGTGTCAAGCCAGCCGGCTACAGGGATGTCACAGCATCAGAGCTGCCCCGGACAAACTCGCGGCAAAGCCGAGCAAAGGAATCACCGACCTAGACACGTGGCCCCACGCAAGCGGGAGCAGCTCCTCTCCCTGCCTCGGCTCCAGCCTCCGCCGCTCCCATTTCACACCCCGGACAGACCCGCACGTTCCACATCCATCGTGGATCAGAGGGAAGAGTCAGCCCACACCATTCCCGCTGCGGAAGCTGCGCATTTCCCAGTGAGGCCGTTCCATGGCAAGGCCCCTCTCACGGCTGCTTTGCTCAGTGTGAAAGTTCTCTTCTCTTTGGGGCTCCATGGAAATTACAGGAAGGGATCTGATCCATGGGTTGCTATACGTGTTGCTTCTCACAGAACATAATTGCTAATAAGTATATTTTTCCCTAAATACAAGTAAAGTAAATTGAGGACAGGAGTAGAGAGGCTTGGACAACCAGACTGTCCCGCGGGCTGCGCTGAGGCAGAGGTCAAGCGCTGGCTGTACGGGGGCCATCCGGAAAATGCTTCTGCCCGAAGCGGACACTGGCGGGGAGCAGCTCCCGCGCCGGCACTCCTGGCTGAGGGCGAGTGCCCACCGGATGCGAGGAGCGGGAAGCACCGAGCACGATGCCGAGCACAAAGGAAGCTGCATCACTGAAAGGCACCTGGGTGCTGCTTCCGCCATGGGCTTTGCCATGGGGAGCCGGCACCGCAACGCGACAGAGCCAACAGGGCAACGCTCCGGCCGCAGGGGCTCCCCCTGGGCCCCAGGTGAGCGCTGAGGCTGTGCGAGCGCCAGCGGGGCCAGGCGCCCCCTGCGCCCTGCTCCCTCCCTGCCGGCCCCNGTGAGCGCTGAGGCTGTGCGAGCGCCAGTCCCTCCCTGCCGGCCCTGCTCCGCCTGCCCCCGTGACCACGTGCACCTGCTGCCCCTCCACGGTCTCCTCCTTCCTCCCCACTCCTCCTCTTCCGCTGCCACCTGGCTCCCTGCCAGCTGCTCCGAGCTTCCCCCGCACCTCTGGGGCCGGGAGGGGGGCTACGGAATTCCATTTCCATTGACAATAAATACATACATAAATGAAAACTAAAATGCAAGCTGTTCTTGTTGTTAGAGTGGGACATTTCAGAAAAGATTGACCGTCCCTTTGTTAAACTTGCGATACGACAACAAGCCCTGAAAGGCTGCTGAAAATGGAGATGTCGCAGACGCACTGCATAGGGGCCTGATTTCAAGAGCACAAGAAACTCTCCTGCTGAGCCCCAGTGTGATGCAGTTTGCCAGGATCTGAAGCCTAGGTTAACTTAACAAGGTGGGTGGTATGGAAGCTGCGCAGCTAACAGGTCTAGGGTGCTCCTGCTGTCCCAGGGCTGGGCAGGATCGTCCCCACGCACCTCCAGGGTGGCAGCAAGAGGCCACTCTGCGCTAGCGGCTGTGGCATGAGAACACCCACAAATGTGAATTTCTTTTTCCTACTTTTCGCAGAAAAAAACAAGTTTGTGTTTCATACAATCCTTGCTGGGTTGATGACAGAGGAATTGGTGCCTAGGAAGCCTCAAAAGTTATCCACCCAACCAATAAAACATATGGACAAAGTATCCCGGGAAGACCTTGTAGTCTCGTCAATTCCGAGGGAAGGAGGCGCTGCTGCGAGGAGGCCCACGCTGAGGTGCTCTGCCAGGACCTCTCATAAGCTGCAATTTGTTGTAAATCGCTCTGGGGAGAGGGTCACTTAAGCACAGAATTTTAATGACTGTTCTTATGTGAAACCTTTACAGCTCAACGTATTGTGTTGCAAAGCAACAAATCCTAAAATTAGGCACTCGTATCTCTCTTTTCTCTTTTTCAGCTTCTTGGGCATTGTCCAATTTTTTTCATTATATAATTGCACATACCCTTTTGCTCATTATTTGGCCTGCAAATGAAGACCCAAGCACAATTTGTTGTTGTCCAACTCATTTAAGGATTTCGCTGTATTTTTAAAAGTGCATTTTCTTCACCTGATTTATGTCTTCCAGCTATGGTAAAGCAGTGCAAACCATCATTTTTACATGTCAATTCAGAGAGGTCTCGGGGATGACCCAAATCTGTCGAAACAGGAAAATAATTAAAAAAAATCTGATTGACTGGAGCCCAGCAAACTAAACATGCCCCTTCCAGTAAGAGAAATAATACTCAGGTGATCTTTCCAATCCACCTCCACACTGCTCAGAGAATGGGAATAAACAGGCGTTTTCCTGTCAAACCTGCCTGTCTGTATCTTTTATGTTTATTTCTGCAAAGTTCCATTCAAAGTTTTGCTCTCCACAGAGTGAAATAAGAAGAAAAAAAAAAGAGAGAAGAAAATGCCTCCCTGAAGAGGTGCGTACTTCTGCGTTGATGCCGCTGGCAACCCAAGCAGGAACTCGTCGGGGAGGCAGCAGCGCCGCGTCAGGAACGCAGGAGCTGTGTGGGCTTCTCCACCTGCTCCAGAGCAGGATCGCACCGGGACAGGGTCGTGGGGCTTGTGCCCACTCCCAGGCCCACGCGGGAGGAGCGCGAAGGCAGCCCCACTCCGACGGGACCCCGCGGGGCTGCGCGTTCACTCGGACACTGGTGCCTTGTTTGGACTGGGTGCTCAGGAGGCACCGGGCACTTGTGAGACACCAGGTGCTTGTGAGGCACCAGGCACTTGTGAGGCGTCAGCGCTCCTGAGGCACCAGGCACTCGTGAGGCATCGGCGCTCGTGAGGCACTGGGCAGTCGTGAGGCATCAGCGCTTGTGAGGCGTTGGGTGCTCGTGAGGCACCGGGCACTCGTGAGGCATCGGCGCTCGTGAGGCACTGAGCAGTCGTGAGGCATCAGCGCTCGTGAGGCACTGGGCGGTCGTGAGGCATCAGCGCTTGTGAGGCGTTGGGTGCTCGTGAGGCGCCGGGCACTCATGGGGCATCAGGGCTCGTGAGGCGTCAGCGCTCGTGAGGCACCGGGCACTCGTGAGGCATCGGCGCTCGTGAGGCACTGGGCACTCGTGAGGCATCAGCACTTGTGAGGGATTGGGTGCTCGTGAGGCACCGGGCACTCGTGAGGCATTGGCGCTCATGAGGCGCCGAGCGCGCAGCCCGTTCACATCATGGTTGCGCGCATGCGGGGAGCAGCGCCGAGCCGCTCCGGATGGCCATTAATTGTGAGTGATGGGAAATAAAATCCAGTAAAGCCAGCTGCTTGCCATGGTCGGCGAAATTACTATAATGGATATCGGCTGCCAATTTTCCAGTTTTACTGGCAAGTCTTCCAAGTGTAATTAAGGGAAGTTATAAATGATATGGAAATCTATCAAGTCCCATTTATTTTCAGAGGACTCCTTCCCCCGAGACTTTTATCTTCAAGCTTATAGTTTGCTTTGTTGTGCTAATGATTTAAACCACTTCTTATTTCCGATTAAAGCGCCCAGTATCCTTCCTAAGGAGTCAGACCCACTTTATTCACCAGGATTGGAAGGAACAGAGCCCGTCCAGGGTTGCGTTTGCTCACGGAGCCGAGCCCATGCGGAGGCCCAAGCGAGTGGCCTCCATCTCGGGCACCTTTGGGATTTCTGTTTCTTGGCAAACCTGGAGATTTTGGGAAGATCCGTCGGGGAAAAAGAGAGTAAAAAGTAAAATGAAAAGCTCAGCATCCACAACAACAAAAACACCCCGAAGTCTCCAGAAGAGCAGGGCTGCCGGCGCCGCCTGAGCCGCCAGGCACTTAGCGCGGGGTGGTGTTGCTTGCTAATGTCGTTTGATTTGGAATAAAAGCATGAAAATGATGTGCAAAGGCCTAAAATTGGAGACGTAAAGGATGACTGCACAGTATCCCATTTCTCAATTTCATCCTTCAGAGCCACAAAATGGGGGTGATACAGTTACTGGATGAGATTTACAGTAACAGCTGTGGTCTTCCCACACAAGGGAGGACCTTCTAATGGGCTCAGGTCTGTTTTGAACAGACGGGGAGTAGCAAAACAAGGGTCCCTATTAAGGGTGTGCAGCGATATTCCCCATCACGAAAACACGGGAGCAGCAGTCTGATTGCTTTAAGAGACCTAAATCTCCTCTCTCTGCTCAAAAAAAAAAAATCCACACAGCGCTGGTTTACAAAGTGCTAACTGCTAAATAAATGAAAGGCACGTAAATGTGAGGCTGTGGGCTTTTTCCTTTCCTCTCCTCGCTGCAAACGGTGAGGAATGCATCGGAACCAGTGCCAGGGGCATATGGCTTTCTCCTGCGCTGAACATCCATACAAAAGACAGGTTCATCAGTCATCGGAGTATCTGGATAAAAAATTAGCTCCTGATGGATGGTATTTAGAGCTTACCTGCTGCTAGTACATTACCAGCGAAACACGGGCTTTGAAACCCACATGACATGAGAAACTGCAGACCGCAGAAACACGCGCCGTGCGAGCGCGCTCGTGAGGCGCGCCAGGCTATACAAAACCAGGAATAAGCTATTTAAACCCTCTGCCTAAAACGGGGCCCACTGCAAGGAACCTGGGTCAGCCCTACACAGGCCAATTAATGCACAGCATCTGCTGTACAGAAGCCGTGCGTGAAGCACTTCCGAATGATTTCAGCAATTAAAAGAAAACTGTTTCCTGCCTGCTCTGACAGCAACTGTTTCAATGCAAGAGTGAGCACCGAATCATTGTGTGCAGCTGAAAAAATTAAGTCTCTTTTTTTTTTCTCCTTTCTTTTCTTTCTTTCTTTCTTTCTTTTTTTTTTTTTAATCTTGTGTAAAGGGGGCGGGTGGGATGAAGATTTCTTATGGAATCAGATCGCTCTTTTGTTGTCCGACATTCTGTGTTTTTCTGCCAAATTAGACAGAAGGCTCCGAGGGTTTACGGGGCCCTCTACAGTATCACCTTCTGCTGCACTGTGGCTCCCTAAAAAGATGGATCAATATCAGCCCCGCTGATCTGCCTACAAAAGTGGAAATCCTACAATTACATTTTTAAGGCTTTTGCATTTAGAACACAGGTGCTCCGACGCGTAATGTTTTTTAGGCACTCAGATCTGAAGGAAAAAACAAAATAAAACAAAAACAATTGCAGCCTCAGGCAAAAAAAAAGGCAAAAAATGCATCTTAGATTTAGTTAAAAGTGAAGTCAGAACTGGATTTTATTGGTGCCTCCTCGCTGAGTTTTGGGGAGACACCAGTAAAAGCCCTCGTTATTCCCATTACACTAAAACTCACGTCCCCATCAAGTCTTATAAACCGAGAAGGGGCAATGCACGACTGTCCTGCATGAAATCCAGTTAATCTGACCTGAGGTTTCAGGTAAATTCTCTTATGGTTTTCTGCAAAATATTTATAAATGTTCATCTTACTTATGCCATGCAAACCCAACGAACAGTGCATTAACTGTGTATTTACGACCTAAAGCCCCTATGAAAGCACTGCTCACTCTTCTCCTTTTATTTATCTTAGGCCATTCCTTTCCTAGGTTTTTTTCTCTACGCCTTGCTGTCATTCCGGCAGCAAGTATCTAACAAGAAAACAAGTCAGGAGGGATTGGATAAGCAGCAATTGAAACTCCTTGAAGTTGTCCATACTAGGCAAAATAATTAGTGCAGGTTTTCCCTTCCTTCCAAATTAAATTTGAAACAGGAGCTATGGCATTGCAAATGTAATTAGCAGCAATTAATGGTGCTTGACAAATCATTATTTATTTATTTATTTGCCACGGTCCTTTAAAGAACGGACTGGCAGCGAGCACATCCCAAGTACTGTGAGCACTGACCATCCCCCTGACAGCAGCAAGCACCCGGCTCCGCATTCCCCCTTATCCAAAACACCCCTTCCCTTCTCCTGCCGTGATCCCGAGGCTTCCAGGGGACCGCAGGCGGGCAGAGCCCTTCTGCGGGTGATTCCTGCGTGAGTCGGACCGACATAAAGCTTAGTTTCCGTTTCAGAAGCCTTTACCAGTCAACCTTTCTGCGGAAATCAGTAAGAAAAAGGAAAAACAAACAGCCGAAAAAAAGTCTATGATTTCTTTTCGGAGGACATTAGCACATTTCCCCTAGGGAGAAATCCTAATAATATTGACATTTCATATCTCATCAGAGGAGCGGGATTTCAATGTTAATTACACCCTGCTTGAACACAAATCTTGGACTGTGTAATTGCATAAATGTGCAGAAGAATAATATATTCCAGGCAAATTAAGAAATATGGAATGATAGTTTAGGGAATTATATTTAAGATTTTCTTAATTTAATCACAACAAATATTATTTAAAGCCTCACTCAATAAGGATGGTGAAATATCTAAATGCTTTTACTCTTGAAATTTCATAGCTTTGTCATAAAACTATGAGAACTATTTCACCTCCAGTTTAACAATATTTTTTTTTTCCCTCCTCCCCCTCAAAAAAGCATAAAAGCGTAAAAAATTACATTAGGTGTCTGACCACATTTGGTCAAGTTTGCCGATTCTGTTTACAGAAAAATGCAGTTGATATTTGCACAGGGATCACTGAAGAGGAGGAAGGAAAAAAGGCAGAGAAAACAGAAAATACAACAATGAAATAAATGTTCATACACAAGAGAAAATCTTCATTAAAGTAAGAATATCTTATTAAATCTAGCAATTAACACCACTTTTGTCTATATAGCATGTAAGAATATAACTTAAGCAAAACAGTTTCTACTGTTTTTTTTTTTTCTTCTTGGTGGTTGTTTTTATACTATAAATTCCCACTGGTGTAATTATAGGTATTAAATAAGGAAGAGGAGCTTTATTTAGGTCTTGAGATCCAAAGGGCGAATATGATTTAACACAACAAACAACCGGCTGAACGCAACAGGTAACCTCACGGCTCCATCTTTCCCTTCACAGGGATGAGCAACACGGCGCGGAGCGGGGTTTGGGTTGCTGCCTGGCTCGGGTGTGCAGCAGGGAGTGTTTCAACAGCAGAGGTCACGCGAGACCTGCCTTTTCCTAGGGCAGGAGCTCTCCAAGGCTTGTGAAGTGGCAAACTGTGAAGAAGGACTTTTAATTTTTTTTTTTACTATTTTTCTAAAAAACAAGAAGAGAAATTTTGAAATAGCGTGCATGTAACTTAACTGCAGGAGGAGTTAGAAATATCTCTCTCAGTTAGTTCAACCCAGAGGCTTTCAAAATTTTTGTGGCCCTGCTGATGTGCATGTAAGTTACACAGCTCCTCAAGCAGCATTCAGGATATCTCAACTTTGCAATTAGTGAGGCAATAAGCATATAAACTTAATAACACTGACATCTCATTCCATGTCATATCAAGCAACAGACATGGCTATCCTAGCATCAATTTGAAGTTTAGGAAATCCATTCAGAAAGTGGTTTGAATAGTGACAGCACCTACAGCACAGGATGATCCAGCCTCACTTGGAGGGAGAGAGGAAATTCAGAGAGTGAGATCAACAAAAACTAACTGCCACCTTTTGGCTGCAGCACTACAAAGCTTCAGTCACGACTGGGCATTAACCTACAGCTGCTTTGTTTTTACATAGATATTTGGAGGGGAAAAAAAAGAGAAAGAAAACAAATATCATTAAACTGATTTAGGCTACCACCCTGGCTTAGTTACCAGTGTTGGGCTTAGTAAGGCCACCTGCTCTGTCTAATGCCATTCAAAATAAACAAGAGCCACAAAAACATGCAGCTAAAGGAAAAAAAAAACTGCATTTCAGATGCCTACAAAAAGGAAAGCACAAAACCTGCAAACACGGGCAAACACTGCAGAGCACAGGGTGAGGGTGGCAGCAAAGCTCTTTGTGCTGCTGCATCAAGAGCCCAGCGAACCCTGCGGCTTGGGGGTGCGCTGGGTGGCCTCTCCGATCGGGGTGCGACAGCGGCGCTGCCCCTCGCTGGGGCCCACACATTCCTGCTGCACTGGGCGCCCCAGAGCGCGACGCATGTGCAGGCCCAAGCGGCGGCACCCAGCTGGCCACGCGGATGGGTTTCACATCCCTTCGGTGCTCCTTGCTTCCGCGTGGCTTCCCTGAGTTCCCAGGAATAACTGGGCGAAAGTGACTAAAAAAGCTAAAAAATGGGCAGCCTGGCAAAGCTCCTCCGCTCTGAAGGGCCAGCAGCCCTTCCCCACCACGCTGTGCATAAGTTCACCGAGAGGAAGAGAACAACCCACTCGCACACGCAGCATCTTTTGGCAAAAAAAGCAAATGGGAACTGCCTCTCAGACCAGCCAGAGGATGCTCACACAATCTGCACCAACCCAAAGGTTTTTTTTTTTTTTCCTCTGGGAACAACAGCCAAACAGGATCCCTGTTCCTCAAGGAAAAACACTGATCCATGAAGCAGGGGAAGCCAAGGCTGGGGGCTCAGCCTTCTCCTCTGGCTGCTGCCTCGCGGAGAGGCACTCGCAGCCCTGGCTCCGAGCACATGGGAAAGGGAAGAAGCCTGGAGCCCATCCGATTTTTACACCCATCCTGAAAAAGGGCGGACGTGAGTCAAACCCCCTTCAAGGCGGTGCGCGGGTTTGTGCGGTCCCAGCCGCAGGCTCTGGCCGCAGAGCGCGGGCTGCTGCCTCCAGCGGAAAAAAGCGGCGGGAGAGGAGGGGAGGAAGCAAAAAAACGTACGCACTGCTAAGCAGCCTCTGCCCTGGGGCAGCCACAAACCCACTGCTTGCAGCTTTGTGGGGGCAAGTTCATTTATTTATTTATTTGCTTAAAATCCCGGTGGCACTGGCTGCCGCCTCCCCTGCAGGCAGCAAGTGACGCACTCGAGGCAAACATGAGTATATTGGTAACGTTCAGCAGCATTAAGGTCTCAGCTGAAAGAAAAGGCTTCGAGCAAACAAACAGAGAAGAGACTCAAAATCCTCTCCTTGAACGTGTTCCCCCCACAGATATTTGCCAGAGGTCTCGCTCCCGCGGCCGCTCTCCCTGCCCGCAGCCGCAGATTTCTCGCCCCGCACGATGACCCAAGTCAAGTTCTCAGCAATCAGTTTTTAAATCCGATTTCAGGACGATCTGCAGACTAGTTGTTCTGCTAGCAGCTGACCGTCCATTCTGCACACTTGTTTTTGTGGATGCGCATTGCCCGGGAATTTATCTGGCAGCTTGCCACGCTGCACATGAGGAACATAAGCCTTAAGATTCCTCCGCAAATGGTTAACATTAAGAAGAGACTAAATATGAAAATTAAAACATGAGCTAGTTCCACACACATCTACTTTCATAAGCAACAGTTTAACAGGGCAGAAAATCAACAACAAAAATCAAAATTCTGTAATAAACGATTAATTTTAAATTAATACAGTTGTTTTTAAAGACATAAAATGTCCCTATATATTTATCCCCCAAACTCAGAAAGCTGAATGTAATCTAAAAGAATTTCTTTCTTGGTAATTTTTATTCAGTTGTATTTTAGTTGAATTTAGTTTTCTCAAAACATTATTTAATATGAATGTTTGCAGATCTTTAACATTAATCGATATCTCCTTTCCCCCTGTGGCTAGATGGAAATATTCATATATTGTAAAAAAAAAAGGCTTGGCACCACAGAAAAATGTAGCAACAACTTCACCAAAACCATTCTGACATTCACATACTAAGTGTAGACCTAATTCTGGACTTGAGATTTTATCCCACTTCTACTCCATCTCTCAAAAAAGTCCAGGTTTCATTCATATAATCCACTAATTCTATGACTAAAAATTTCTAAGTAAGTGCCACATCTATATTTATGTCTTCATTTAAATGACACTAGTACCAAGTATTTCAGAATTAACCTGCACAACCTGATTCTATTATTCCTATGTCTGCTTCACTCTCTCGATTTCAATGGTTGTGAGAGATCCACTTAAGGGTCTTGGGCTTAGAAATAATGTACGACACAACGTGGTCAAAGTTCACCCGAAGCTGAGGACAAGTCAGTACTGCTGCATGTCGCTGAAACGTCCGGTCTGCCGCACTCGCTGCAGCTGAAGCGAGTGCAGGAGAGAAGCCCTGAAATCCCAGCACAGCAAGGGCGGGTTTTGTTGCCTTTCTCTGTGTCAAGTTTATTCCTTCTGCAGGGCAACAGAGTTCCCTGAAGAGACCGGGAATTCTCAGCATGGAATTCCCAAGTCAGGAAAGTCATACGTCCTGCTATGACCTAAATGGTAACAGGGGCATTCTTTAAAAAAATGTTAAAACGTCTGTCCTATGATGTCCCTTCAAATTTAACCTTGTGTTTAATAATATTTTCACTGCACTGTTCATGGCAGAAAATCAAGGCCCTCTCCTGCTACCACCAACAGCACATATTCACTTACACACGTTCAAACACACGCACACGATCCTTTCCTCCCGCCAAGGCTGTTGTGATACAAAAGCAAGAGATGAGCTGAGTTTAGCCCGTGGACTTTTACCCCAGTGAAAATATTTCTTTTAAAGCCTGCTTAAGTGCAAGCTGCTTCCTTGTGACTTTGCATCCTTTAAACAGAAAATGGAAAGGCGGCGTGTGCACTTGGGCTTGCTGTGCCCCACCGGTGAGGCGCAGGGAGCGCCTGCAGGTCCAGGGCTGCTGAGGAGGCACTAGTGTGGGATACGTCACGGCAATGCGGATACGAGGATTTCTTACCGTGTCCCCAGGCTTGACAGAAACTGCCACCACTGTTCCGGGCATGGGAGATCTCAGAATGCTGGAGGTGTCCTCGGCTGCTTTCTCCGGCATGTACTTGCTCAGCTCCGCCGCCTCCTTCGTCAGTATCCGCAGTTTGTACTGAAGGATAGGGAGAGGAATGGCACCTTGGTGAACGGCAGTGAACAACCTGCATTTTGTGGCACACTTTTATGTAATACATCTCCCACCTGCTCTTTACAGGAGTGTCCAAAATACGGCTTTGTGAAATCCTTGTTCAGAGTTTTGTTTTCAGGGGATGGAAAGGAAAATGCACAACCTCAAACAGCACCAGCGGGTACGTGAAAGAATCAAATACAGTACAAAATGTCAGAGTCATTTAAAAACTGTGTGAGAGGGAAAGGATTTTTAAAATGTGTATTATTTTTAGTAGATAAGGAATAGCTAGGCATTCATTTGTATTGCTGTTTCAAGCTAGAATTTTCTCAAATATTTGGAGGAAACTTGCCAGATTTTCAACAACATGATTTCACATTAAGTACAATTTTTACTTATTTTAAATTATTTTTTCACGATTGTTTACTGTCTGAAGCAAGCACTTCGTTAGATTTTACCACTAAAACACACTGAACAATTTCACTCCCGTCCTCGAACGCACAAGCAGAACGCCGAAACATTTTGGCCAGACCAAATACATCGCCTTTGCAGCAAAAAACATTCAGCGGCTATTACCTACCTTCAGAGAAAAACACAAAAAAAGTGCATTTTCTTTTCTTTTATGGCTTGCAGCTCTGAGAAGGGAAGGGGAGCACGTGAGGAGGCCCAGAGGCGCGTGCGGCGCTCCCTCCCTTGCGGCCTCCCCGCCTCGGGGCTCCGGGCCCCGCGCAGCGCCGCGCGGGCAGCGGCTGCAGGGGCGGCCCCGGCAGAGGGCAGCAGGTCCCCGCGCACCGGGCCGCGCTCAGCGGCGGGGCCCGCGACACAAAGGTCGGGGTGCTCGGCCGGGGCCGCCGCGCGTTTCCGACGCGAACGCGGGGCTGGACACCTCGCGGGTTTCCTTCCCACGCGATCCGCTGTTGTTCTGTCAGCATGAGGACGTTTTTGCTCCCCGCTTCCACGCAGACGGTGAAAATCAGACGTCCTCACGGCGGAGGTAACGGGGACTCTCGCCGCCTGCTTCTGCCGAGCAGGCCGCAAGGTGCTTAGAAACGCGCTGGAAAGGTCATTGGCTCTGCAGTGAACGCTTTTAAAAGCAGCTTTCAAAACCAAGTTAAGCCAGAGCATCATCATTATAGATAGATGGTGTTTGGGCACACTAAATACGTGCAATGAACTGCAGAGCCGTTTGGTTAGAAAGCAACTTGGTTCTCATCAGAGAGAGAATCATCAGGGCCCAAGAGCCCTCTGCTAAACACACAGACTTGCCACAACGGCATTTCCTGGGGTTATGAGCGGCACCCTGGGGCCTGGGGACGCCGCTCCCGAATGCAGGTGCCGAGGTGGGCCCGTGCCAGCTCCATTTTGTGTGCGGGAACCTGCTTCGCCCCAACGCGTCCCGCCGGCACCGCCGTGTCAACTAGGGGTGACTCGTACTTGATTTGCGCTCGCAAAAGCAGAACACGGTCGGCTCTGCCCAAGCAGCGCCGCTCGGCGAGGTGCGCTCCGTTCGCAGAAGCGGGGGGGTGGTGTGCAGCATGCACACGTGCATGGGCGCTACAGGGGAGGAGGGAGACGCTGCCTACGGGCGATTTGATGACACAAGTTGCAAATAGAATTGCAGCAACGTGACAGCTCGAATAATAGCGTCGTGTGCATGTTTCTGTACTCTCGAGTGTCTGTTTTGCAATCAAGACATACAAGTGTCTGCCAGCTTCTGAAGGATATGATCCTTAAGTGAAATTACTGTGCAAATAAAAGCTTTTTACTCCTATTAAAATTCGTCTGAGTCATAAGTGGCAAGGAAAAAATGCTTGCAGAGTGTATTCTGCTGTCAATCTAATAAACATTCTGTGTAGAGGGACTACTTATCAAAGATAAATTGTACTTAAAAGTCCTTCATTAAATCTATGGGGGGGAATATAATTACACCAAATTGCACAGTTTCAGTATCCATGGTTAGTGCCGTCTTTGTACTCTGAGTTTGAAAATAAAAATAAAGCACGCACACATACAGGGAAGAAGACAGAAATAAGTTACATTTGTCGATGGTGCTGCTGCCTCGCTCGGGAGACTATTTTGATATGATTTTGGAAGATCAAGCTTAGACTGCACTTAGTTTTATAAGCCACATATATGTGCAGATCAACGCTTCCGAGCTGTCCTATTTCAAAATCTAAGCATCGAGTGAACACAGTATCCTGCGTTCATCGAGGCGACAGCGTTTCCCAGGGCCACAAATACCTAATTCTCCCCGCACACGACTTAGAGCAACAGGGGAAAGAAACACGTCCCTGAGCGCGCTGCGCTTTAAAGCTCGATTCTCCACACCAAGTTAAAATATCCCTACCAAACATTGTTTTTACTATCTTTATAATTTTCATATCTTTTAGATTCCTTTCCCAGCAGGACTCCTGTTTTCCTTGGAGTGAGATGTAAGAGCCAGTACACTCAAAGCTTTAAAATGCAGGTCTTTGTTATTGATGAGCCATTCCTTTTCATTTGTATTTGTTTATTGTTCTTCAGTCTGTTTGGGGGATAAGCAAGTTATTCTAATAATAATAAAAAAAGTAAAAAATAACAACAGTAAACTTCCCAGGAAAGGCCTTTTTTGGCACAGTGGGTTCACAAACGACCCTTCAGAATATAAAAAGACAAAGCAGCAAAGAAAGGTTCCTTCTTTAAGGCTGCCTTTGATGTATGCCTGCCCTTGCCTGGACGCCACCACTTGCAGGGCCGTGCCCCTTGGCTCAGCTCTCGCTGTGCCCGCAGCCCTCAGCCGTACAGAGGAGCTGCCCACCCACCACCCACCGGCAGGTCTCCAGAAGCACCAGCAAGGCCAAATCCAGCTCTCAAACATTTAAAAACATTTAAGAACATTCCAGGGTTTGGGGTTGTTTGGGTTTTTTTTTGCCTTTTTTTCGTTTTCTAGTTGCATGACGGGCACCGCTGTTATGCCTTTGATTTAGTAAATCAGGACAAATCCTGACATATGAAGTAGTTGTTTTTATATGCTACAAATGCAGTGCGGACAGGGTCTGGGTTTTGGTGGGGTTTTTTTGTTTTGTTTTTTCCAGAGAAGGAAGCGGAAGAAAGAAGGGGCATAAAGTGGGGAAGGCCGTAAAGTTTGAATTACAAATGGAGGCCAGAAGGTTTCCCCTGGCCTAAAACAGAAGGAACACCTGCTGGAGTGGACAACAGCGCGCGGGCGGACGCTGAGGCGGCGAGGTCTGCTCGCCATCAGGGCCGAGCTGGCGAGACCTCATCACTGGCCGCGGCTCCCCTCGGCAGGGCTTCGGAGCCTAATTCCGCCAGCCAAAGGAAAGTTAATACAGAAGTACCTGAAAGGAGCCGTGCAGGGGCTGACGGCGCAGAAAACAGGTGTTTCTTTCTCACTAGCCCATCGGAGCCCACAATCAGTAGACAAAACTAACAGGGAGGGAGAGGGGATGTTACTTAATAGTCGCCTTAGCGTAACAGTATCCTGCCCTACCTCTCACAGTAAATGAATTTGATGTTTATGTAATGCAAAACTACCTCTCACAACCAAACTCTGTGACAAAAAGAAGAAAAAAAAGTGTAACAATAACAGTGCAAAGGAAAAAAAAAACAAAAAATTGGAAAGAGCAATATATCAAAAATTATACCTTGGGGTTTTTTGCTCATTTTTTTGTAGACATAATGCACTAATCTTCCAAGCAAGCACAGAAGAAGAGAGAAAAACAGTTGCTATTTAGGTATACGGTTCAGACTTGCGCTTGCTTTCTGTGAAACCCTCCAAGCTGCATTCATTCTGTTACAGCTCACACTAGTTTATTCCACAGATCTTCCCGGTACACCTGAAACACATGTTCCCAGGATCTGCAAATGCCCAGACTCCATTGGGGATTTATGGAACAACGTAAGGCATCGATACCCATGTTTTTGGGAACCACAAAGGTTTATTAACCGTGGTCACATAATTTCCTGTAGCCCTCCCAACCAGCACCCTGTCTCAGGTCACTTAACGTGGTCCTTTCCAGCTTGACCACGGTAGCTGCCCAGTGCTGCCTAGGAAAAAAAAATACGTATTTATGCTATATTACTTGAAGGCGCTGACACCACCACCCTTCAGAGCCAAGGACCTCCTGCTTGGCAAGGCGACACGCGGCGCTTCAGGAATCCTGGTGCCTTTGGGTTTTCCCGAGCTCCGGAGCTCATTTCCCTTCACGGGGAGGTGGTGGGGGGAGCAGCTGTCCCGTCTGTCTGCGTCTCCCCAAAACGCCGGCACCCACTTGCCTCAAGGAGGGGCTGATTCCAGTGAAACACCCCATGCACCACGAAAACAGCAAAAACAACTAACTCAATAAATTATTACAAAAAAAAAAAAGCTTAAATAAAGCCTAAATAAAAAACAAATAAAATAAAATAAAATAAAACAAAATAAAATAAATAAAGCAAAACAACATAAAACGGGGCCCCCAAGCGCTGGGCCTCGGCACAGTGGCCACAGTGCCCTAGTGCTGGTGCGGGACGTGGCAGCAGGAAGGCCGGAGCCTCACGCGACCCCTCGGCAGATGCCTCGTTTCACACGAGGACTCTGGGCCGCCTGAAGGCGCCTCCACAGCTCTATTTACACCCTCACCAGGTGTATTCCGACACTGCCGCAGCGAGAGGCCGTGCAACAGGCAGCAATGCCAGGCCGCTTCCCTGTTTTTTCCCTCTTTCCTGCAAAGGCTGCGGGCGCAGCGGGCAGGGCCGCCCTTCATTTGCGGCCGCCGCTAATTAGATTAATGGCGCAGCCCTGGCAGAGCGGGGCCTGCGCGGGCGAATTAGGACCAACGCTGATTCCAATTCCAGGCCCGGGAGCGGCAGCGGGGTACTGAGCATAGCCTTTATGGCGGAATGAGATGTTAATTGTGTACCATTACCCCTAAACGGCCTGCTTGTTGTATAAATCACCGCGCTAATTGATGCCGAGATGGAACCGTAGCCACAGGCAAGAAAGCGGCCGAATGAGCTAGCCCCAGAGATGGCGGCGGGTGAGGGATTATGGAGCAAAACCATATGGAGACGGGTGCCTCCAGACCTGCGCCGCGCTGGGGCCTCGCAGCAAAAATGCTCTTTGCCCCATGGTTGGAGAGCGGCATCGCAGTAAGGACTGGGGCCCAAAGGGAACCTGAGGGATGAACATGCGCAAGGAAGCTCGGCACGCGCTCCCCAACAGACACAGCAGGCCAAGCGCCTCGGGACGCGACACCGCGGGGCCGCCCGCGCCTTGCGGCCGCCCGCGCCTGAAGCCCGAGGGCGTCAGTGGCGCTTGAAAAGGAGCTTTCCAAGGCCCCCCTGCCCCATCCATGGTAGAGCCTCTTGTCTTAAACAAGTCTGACCAAGTCTGAGCCATGTCTGACCAAGCCCCGACCACACAAACAGGGTTGCAGCTTTCTCCTCTAGCTGGCCACCTTTTAGCCACAATATTATCTTCTGTCCCAGTGTGCAGGCCCCACTGCTCTGCTCAACAGAATTTTTCCTTAGCTTAAGAGAGCACAGAGAATGCACGTATCAGCTAGTGTCACTGAAAAGCAATACAGGATCCTCCAACATTGAATTCTCTTCCCTTTTGGAACTGCTTTTCTGCCTACTTATGTCAGGAAGTTGTTATTCCAGGGGGTTTAGAGCACTGTAATATTTGTTGGCCCTGGTTCCCAAAGAATACACCTAATCTCAGAGACTGTATACACACATATGCTTATGTGTATGCCCTACAAATAGGTCTGTGCTTATGTATGTATAAAAGGGGGAGCCCGGGGGTGGACACTTAGCAGTTATAAACAAGCAGTACTAATGCAAAAATTACTGCTTGCTGCAAAAGCAAGTGGATGACAGAGGAGAACCATTTATTGGTTGACAAAGTGTTTCAATTACTTCGCGAGAAACCTTTAAATTATTTCTGATGCAATAAACCAAGCAGGAGTAAATAGAGTGACGCTAACGACAGGATTCTGTGTGAAAAAACGTCACTTGAATTCGGATTTTGATCACAGCACATAAAAAGCCTGTGGATTATCTTCTTGTATCGGTGAAGCCTACAACTTTAAGGAAACATTAGCTGGATCTGGGCAAGGAGAGGGACCTATGAAATAGAAACGAACAGCAACAGAAAGAGGAAAAAAAAAAGATCTGTTGACTGCTTTGAAATAACACCTCCCAAGTGTGCAGCTAGTTGACATAAATGGAAACGCATTGAGGAAAAGAGCTGTGAAGCTGTGTGTAACAGTCCTGTTCCTAATCATTAATCACTTTTTTTTTAGACCATTTAAACTAGCCCATTAGAGCCTGCAGCAAAATGCCAACACTCCCATCACTTGCATGTCAGCAGTGCTGGTGTTAACAGGGGAAAATATATGGTTTCTATGACTGTGCCCCAGCTATACAGCATTTGCTACCTTTAATTGAAAAAGGCAGTTAAACACAAGGTAAATCATTCAGTTAGCTGAGCTGTTTAATAACACATAATTGATAATGTCAATATGTTACAGTGCCATAATGCATCACTTTCATCACTTTTATGTCTCCATTATAGTCAACTTATATTTAGAGCATTTACTTTATATCTGCTATTTAATGAAAAGAGAAAAAAAAAAAACAGTGAGAACTACCTCAAGTAGCACGTGTGGAACATACTGGGATACACAAAACTACCTCAGCTGCTCTGCTCTTTGGTTGGAAACCAAGTGCATGCCGCAACACTTACAACACTGTGAAAATGTTTAGTTATGCCATTAACAACTTGCTTTTTGTCTCAAAGCACCAAAAATTCCTTCTGGAAATAAATAAATAAATAAATAAACAAACAAAATACGATGTATTTCTCTGATAAAATCAGTTTAGAAAAAAATGGAAAAATCTGCACAAGAAAAAGCAACTGTTCATTTTCCAAATTGAGCTCCAGTTCTGCCAGCATTTGCTTAACTTTTCACTTGTAACCAGGCCAACAGTAGCCACCAGGACTAGTTATTAGTGTAAGACAAAGCCTATGCCTAAGTGTAAGATAAAATCAAAAAACCTTAAATCCAGGATATGCACTAAAGCAGAAAAAAATAAATATATACCTAATCAGCTGTATGGAGTAAACAGGCGTAACCCATTATGTAGTATAGTGGTTTATAACATGTATTACTAAAAAAAAAAACCTCAGTTCAATTTTTTTACAAGTACTTTAAATGGGAAGAACATTTGCCCTTGTTTACTCTATAACAATGAAATTTAACTATTGACAAGAGCCAGGCAATTCTTCCTTTTTCCTGTAACACAGAACAGTAAATGGTTACAAAAAGTGGACTGTTCCTGCCAAAAAATAGTGTCCTTTCTTAATTTAAAAAAAGAAAAAAAAATTAACTTTGAATGGCCACTATTACAGCGTGTCCTAAGTGTTGGCAGGAACGGACAAACAAACCTGGGCTGCGGAGCAGGTAATGGAGCAAGACCCGCTGGGAGCAAGCACAGCACAAAGCTTGCTGGCACTCCTAGCCTCCTTTCACTAGGTTTCTCTGTAATACCTGTGTGCTCTGGGATTTCCGATCTGTCACAGATGCAGTGGCTGGAAAGGCTCAGTATTTTGAACATCATCTGCTGCCTCAGAGGGAACCCACTGTCCTCTTCCTGTTCTTGAAGTTGGAAAGCAGTTGTAGTTTGGGGCAATGATGGCGGTTAATGGCAAAGAGTAGGTCTTTAAAGAGCCTTCAAAGGTATTGAGAGATTGCACCCAAATAAATCAAGACTGCAATGAACTGCTCTAGCCACAGGTGACTACAAAGTTGCCTGCACGTGTCACAAAGGTGACTTGCCAGAGTCAGGGAATTCCATACCATAAAGAGCAAGGCCATGACCAGTTAACTGTGCAAGGCCCCCAAAGGCAGCCTGCACAGTCTGGTTTGACTGGAGGCCAGGGGGACATATATAAAGACAACAAATTACTTCTTTTAAAAAGTGGGAAAAAAAGACAAAGATGTTCAAAAATGTATCTCCAATTACATAGCATCCCAGCATCTGTATTTTTCAGCTTGGTTTGGGTTAATTCCAATATATATATGTTATTCTGTAAGCTCAGCAAGAAAGTACGTATCATCTGATTTAGGGCACAATACATCCTTCTAGAAAAAAAAAAAAAAACTTAAGAGCAGAATTGATTTACAGAAATGCCAAGTAAAGGCTGCTTAACTCCTAAACACCAGGGCCTTTTCCTCTCTGGGAGGCCTTGCAATAATAAATGTTTAACTCCTTCTCCCTTTAGGCTGCTTGGCATTCACGTTAATGGAAGTACAGGCCGATCCTGGCATCCTTCCCCACACTGTTGCACTACGTGTGTCCACGCAGCACATTTAGATGGGTCATACATGAAACAGCCTGCAAAATCGGGTTTCAGTCAGTGTATTTTATAGAGAGAAAATTACAGCGTAAACTACAGTCAATTTGGAAGTTTTAATAGCATTATTGCTCCTGTTCACGTCCTTAAATCCAAGACCAGCTTCTGCCAATAGTCCCGCTGATTCCAACAGGTTTGTGGGCTCATGCAAGAAACTTCTCCGAGAACTTTCAGCTCTATAGGTATTGAGCAAGTTGATGCATTGCACGTTAATAGACACGCATTTATCTGGAAAAAGCTGCTTGAAAAACAAATCCTTCACCCCCACGAACTTTTTCAGGATGAGGATGGCAGAAAAACTGCTAAATAATACAGGGAAAGAATGTTCTACTTTTCCATTCCTCAGTTTAAGGAAGCTTACTTTTTGTTTCAGATGCAGTAAAATTAACAAAGACTGATGGTAAGATTAAGCAACTGCACAAAATGTCTCAAAAAGTTATGATACAGAATAAAATAGTTTTTAATTATGTTTCTTACATATTCTGTGTACTTAATAATCATGACAGCTTCAGTGATACTGCACTTACAGCACCAAAATTATTCTTGCTGACTATTGCTTCATTTTCAGGGATCATTTCAGGTACGAGGCGGGAGATCTGCATTAGCAGCCTGAGGTTCCTGCTACACATTCCTACTTTTTGAAGCTCAGAAAGGCACTTTGCTGCATCTGTGATCATGAGCGGCAACCACTCATGCCAACCCTAAAATCCTCTTACAGTCCAGACTAGTGCTTTTAGGATTCAAGCCGCCCATGACAACCTATGCTGTTATCTGGGGGGCTATATCCAATAAAAGACTTAAGTCTTAGACAGAAATGAAGCACCCAAATCCAAAAGGGCAATAGAAATCCAGATTATCTGTCATTTTTTGCTGATGATGCTTGAATTCTAGCCTCCTTCCTCTTTTAGATCAAAATACAAGTTTAGAGTTTGGCTGCTGCACCTCTTCACAGTCCTGTAATTCAGCCACTTCCTTCCCCGAGCCCAGATGTGACCCGAAATCAGGAAAGCAGGGCCCAATTCTGCTCCAGGGACCATTCCTACTTTCTTCCTTAACCTGCCATTGCATATGATACATAAAACACAGTAAAACTAAGAGGAAGAAACAAAAACAGAAAATTTGAGGCCAAACAGATGGTAAAAATATACTAAAAAAACTCTCAAAGGCCAGCCTCTTGTTTTCAGTACTCATGTACTTAATACATCCCCTAAGTTTTCTATTGATATTTCAGCTATTTCAAAAACAGTTTCTTTTTTTTTTACATTCACACAACGATAAGTTTAATAATTGTCAAATATTCATTCAGCAATTTATGATGGAGCTCTTAGTCCAAAGCCTGAATGCAGCCACCTAAGAGTGGATCCTGGGAATCCTTTAACAGCGAAAAGCAACTTACCCCGTGGACATGGGACACGAAGCGACGCAGATTACCATATCCAATTGCATTTGATAGGGCAGCAGATGGTAATCACCCCAATGAAAACCTGACCAGCACACCTTGGTTAACAACTCTGGCTAAAAGCATTAAGGAACTTGTAGATAATGAGGTTTTAAAGCAAAGAAGGATGGATAAGCAGCATTTTGTTCACTCAAATCTCTTTCATGCCTTTGGAAATCTCTACCTTTCACTTCCCAGTGAATCACTTGCTCTTTTGGAGTGCACTCCCACGTGCCCTTCTCTGTAATTTGAAATGCACTTTAATGTATTTCACATTAAAAATTTCTGAGTGCTTCTGAACTTCAGTTATGACTGCTTACATTTTGGGAGATTAGGAAAAACTGCATGTGTAAATGTGTTTGTACAAGAGACTTTTCAATACTTACTACCTGCTGAGCCAGCCTCTAAACTGCAACTCTTTCTGCCAAGCATTTCACATTAAATTAGGGAGTTTTCTCAAAGGCTAAATCCCCCCCAGCCCCGGTGCCCTCCTCCCCATGAGTTATTAAGCGTGTGAGCTTTGGTCATTATTGCACAACTGAGTTAACCCCTATTTTTGGGGCAATATTTTGCAGCTGCAGCTGTTGGTTAAAGAGTTTCAGTAGACGATGTTTTTTGTGCGGAAGGCATTAAGAGCAGCCTGCATATTCATCTCAGCCTGGACTGGGCTGGATTTTCCATGTAACAGTTAAAGGATTGTCTGAAGCCTTCTAAGATGATCAAAATGAGGAGGAAAAGAGCGGAGAAAGAAAGCTAGGAATATTTCTTTAAACACAAATGAAGGCCAAAGATAAATAACTGACTGTGAATAAATATTTTAATCAGTCCTACTCTTTACTTCACTGAACAATGAATTTTTATGCCGTGGCAAATCCATCTGTAATTGCTGTTATAAGGTTGGTTTCTTTTAGACACGCATTTTATACAAGTCCTCTCTGCTTTTATACCAAATTACACCTGCATCTCACCCTAGCATTTCTGAGCATAACTGCTCCAGTGACCTGGAGCACATGTGGGCTATCACCCTCCTCGCTGTGTTAGGCTACAGCTAACACTTCTCTGCTGGTTTAAAGGGCAGAAGGCACCTGGCACTGCACCTGCTTGCATCCCCAGGAAACCTGATCCTGTTCCTCTACCAATGGCTTATCGCTTCCCAACCCAGAGGATGAGTCACAAGCAACCTGAGTGCATTCTCCAACCTACTGCTACACACGGAGAATTCCTCTGTCCCACCAGGAAGGCTGCTCTGTCGACTAGTTGTGACCCGCATCCATTGTTATATATGTTTTCAACATGCCAGTTAATTGTATTTGGCATAAATACCTTAGCAATCAGCAGAACTCTTTGCATCAATAATTATATCAATCTGGTTTGGGAATATGAAAAGTAGCAATAAAGGCAGCTGCTAAGAAACATTGATTGCTGAGAATGATTGTTGATGAGGGGTGAAAAAAAGGAGGGAGAGAGAGTTACAGGATGGCAAATAGCTAGTACTGAATTTATCCATCACAGTAGTCTCGCTTCCCAGCATAAAGTCTGGAAGAAACCTGCAGGTTATCCTGTTGCTTCCCTGTTTACCTGCAGATTTGTGAATAAACTGGACTAGAAATGTTTCACAGTCGGGTAGGGATAAAACTGAACTGATCAGTCTTATAAACCCAGTTACAAATAAAATTCTGATGTGAGGCAGACAAAAATGACAAAACTTCTTATCTTTTAAACATAAATGTACCCAGCATGGCCGGACTGTGGCTGCCAACCCTGCTGTGTGCTAACAGAGGACTTTCACTAGAAGATAAGAAAAACAGTCCCGAACAGTTAAAATTACTTTAAAAGTTTAAAAAACAGTTTAAAACAGTTTTAAAATAGGTAAAACCAGTGTTAAAAAAGTGTTAAAACCAGTTAAAAAAAAGGTTAAAAATCAGGTTTAAAAACAACTCTAAAATAGTTAAAACACCAGTTTAAAAAAGTTTTAGAAAGTTAAAAACAGGCTAACGCTAATTTCTTTAAAAAACAAGTTAAAATAGAAACAGTTTTAAAAATAGGTTAAAACCAGTTTTAAAACAGTTTAAAACAAGTTAAAAATCTGGTTTAATATTTACGGCTGGCGCATCGGTGAGGCTGGCTGCTGGAGTTCAACAGCGAGGCAGTGACAGGTTACAGAGGGGACTAGGAAGGAAAACCCTGATTTGTGGCTTAGGGGTCAGACAACAGAGCTGGGCGCAGCAAAACCTGCCCTCTGCTCTCTGCTCCCAGGCATCCTTGGTGGCTGCTGCTGGACAGGGGAAAATGAGAATCACCAGCTTCTGGCCCCGTGTTTCTGGATGCAGGTGGCCACAGCTGTGGAAACTATTTCGTGTAGGCATCCTGAGGACATCCAGGAAGTTACTGGATCACTCTCTGGATCACTTTCTTTGACTCAGACACACGCATTGCACTTGAATCCTGCTAGAGGTGCCAAATGGGCACATGAGCCCCTTCTGAACCTTTAAACCCGATGCTTAAAGGCATCTGAATATAGGACACTAAAACTTCTCCCTGCAAAACAGCATGTGTAATCTCAAAGTTTGTGGCAGTTTCTATAAAAAATGATTGGGATATCTCAATTTGCCTACATTACCTTCTCTAGGCAAATTTCACTCAAGATCACTGGTTGACTATGTCAAACAGTTAAAGTCCAGTGGGTCCCATCCCTTGAATACAGACAGCCACTTCTAACCCTCCAGCCTTTCCAATCTCTTCTACTATTTCCAAAAGTGTTAAATTTCAGATAGCAGTTCAACACACTGAAAGTTGTTTGGCCTCAGGGTTTTAAAATTAAAATCTTAGTCTCGTGGTTGCCTTCAAGAGGTATCATGGGAACCCTGGAAGGGGTTCAGTGTTTCAAACTTTCACTGCTTTAGTTGCTGCTTTCTAACATCCTGCCTGGAATCCGATTCCCTATAATTAGAGGGGCATAAATGCAGGAGCAGTTGTGAGGCGCTACCTCCTGGCTTACTCGTTCTGGCAGTAGCTGTGCTCGTAGCACTTGTCTCTCCTTGCTGTTCTCTCACAGAGCCAATAGTCTGAAAGACAGTCAAGCAAAAAAGGTGTAATCAACACTATTCCCTTCTCCCATTCCTGATTAGTTGCTTATTTTGCAAGGAAAGGAATTTTGATAGCAGAGTACATTAGCGAGAATAATATGTGAAGCCTCGGCCTTCTGCTGACAACATAACTAAGGACCTGGCTTGCTGCAGTCGATAAGGGGCTGCAGTTCCTGCTCCACGTACAGAGGATTTGGAACCAATTGGGATACTGCTTTGAGACTGATGGCAGGCACTGGATTTCTCTTCCTCCTTTAATACAAAACAAAACCAAAATGTGTTTACTGCCATTACGGCAGGGTAACCTTGCTAAGGCTTGCAGCTGTAACTTGCCTCAAGATATCATACTATTACATGACCTTCCCTGTTTAAATAGTCGATAGAACATAATTAAATGACTTCATAGAACCAAATTAATTTCTTCTATGCTGTATTCATTTTAAAATAGAATCGATATTATTTACCCTACCTGACAATGATGCCCCGTGCTTCACGTAAGATTGATTCAGCACCAGTAGGTAGTTATCAATGAATGCACTTTGCTGCGGTAAATGAACACAATCAATATGCAGAAATGTGAGGGGTTTGCCATGTGACTGAAATGTAACTGAGGGGAAGACTGAGTTTTGCTCCACTCTTTTTAGTTGTTCTTTTAGGTTTGGCATAAAGAGAATCTGAATTTCATAGTCAACACCAGTAGAGTAACCGTCTGAAAGACTACCAGGCAGTGCTATAACCCTTTGAACGTCTTTATCATCTGACACCTACGCTGCATAAGATATCACACACACAAAAAAGGAAAACTCAAGAAAGAAATATCATGCATTTCTTGAAAAACCTTATTGTTTGAACTCGAAGTGATCTCTGAATTAATCTTATATGAAGTCAAACTAAAGCAAAAGTGATCATAATGAGTACCATGGGAAAGAAAACTGCATTGGGAAGGACACATCACATGAATTTCAATTTGCTGTAGTCAGAACAGAATAAAGGTCAGCTACAATTTTTCAAGGATATCCCAATTTTCCATTTAAAAAACAACCAAGATACATGGACTCAGGCAAGTCAATTTACTTTGGGCAATTTTAAGGTAAAGCACTTTAATAGAAGATTTTAAAGATATGAGTGTCCGTGGCATTTCTGAAGTCATGTTACACAGTGTTCTCCCAGCTCTAGAAGTATTTCTTCTTTCTACCCAGTTCAGCTTTTTCAACCGTTGATTGCTTTTATTTCACACACACAAAGGGGAAGTTCACCAAAAAAAAAAAAAAAGGATTTCCATAACATACTTGCTTTCAAGCAACAAAACCAACACGCTATAGAATAACACTGGTACATCTTATAGATTTACTGATAAAGAGGTGAATGGATGTTTTAAATATAAATATCTTTCAGAAATCAGCTACTACTTTACTTTTTTTAAATTCGTGCATTTTAAGACTAAAGATGGCCTTATTTTCCTTTTTAACATTGAAGTGTAGGCATTAAAATAATATTTATATGCCATATATGCAAATAAATCTACCTTACATTTCTATATAAATGTATGCATAAACATATTTACATAGCTATACTATATATAGATATAAGAATTTAGTCATGCTTTGTGGTTTTTAAAACTTCAAGGGTTTATTTCTGTGCACACATGTACTTAGAAGGTTTAAAGAGAAAAAAATATTTTGTATTGAGATCAGCAACATTAGCCATGCACTGAAACTAGAATTTCTGTTGTACTCTCGTATTTTTAAAAGCATCCTTAAGGAAGTAATGTACCTTTGGCTGTGTTATTAGAGAACATGACCAAAGTTAGAGGGAAAGTCTAAGACTGGCACTTAATTCTAGCCTGTCCTGGGACCTTCCTTCCTGCACCATCTCACCCAGCTCCGGGGTTGGGGTTCAGATGCCCAGAGGCACTTGGGATGTCTTAAAGCTCTATTAAACTGCAGGGAACCTGCAGGGTCTGCGTTAGAGCTGGCAGTCTCTCACGGATGCCTTGGGTACATCAGATAAATGCAAGTTAGATCCCCAAGTTTGGACATAGGAACCTACACCCTTTTACAGTCAAAGCAGAGAAAATCATGGAAAAGAATCACCCTCTGGTAGTACATAATTCTCTATGCTGCCTGTAAAGGGAATCTAAATTGAGCAATCTTGGACTGTGGTGCCTACATTTGGTGGCTTCCCTTAAGGTAGGTGAAACTCGGTCCCTCTGTGTTTCTATTTCCTGTCTGTAGCAAGTACGAATCACATACCCCACACATACCCCAACTTCTCAGGGGTAAAGGGATAAATTCAAGGTGAATATGAAGAATACCTGAGCACAGCATGACTTTCTGGAAAAGGCTTTCTAAGATTAGGAGAACAGCAAAAGAGACGTTGTTACTCTCTCCTTTAAAAGGAAGCACAGTTAGTTTTATCACAACTAAAGGGAATAACCTCTTCAAGAAAAGACCATTCTGTGAAAATGGGGCAAGTCACTGTTTCATAGATTTGCTGATATACGGTTGGCACGGAAGGTCATCGATTTCCTCCATGGCAGCCAAGTTGACTTAGGACAACATGAACCAAAGGGCTCCTGAACTTTTCTCAGACAGTTCATCCAAACATAAATATTGCTGAAGCTGGAATTGTGGAAGGGACGCTGGACCGTGGGGAGCAGCTGGGTTAGGACTCCTCCCCAGTGGACATGCCAAGGACTTTCCCACAGGCTTTGCATATGGAAGTCCGTAGGAGCGGGGCAGGAGCCTGAAGGAACATGAGCATCTGCATCCATAGAACAGAAGAACAGGGCTGACTGTGCCCAGGGCCAAAAATAAGGCAGAATTTTCTAGTTTCTTGCCAATCTTGGTAATCAGGTCATCACTTTTGTGTCTTATCCCTTCATGCAACTGCTCCAAGTGCACAGAATCTGTTCGAGTGGCATAGTAGCATCTACACATGCTTAACATGTAGTATCAAAGGAGTCAGTTTACTCATTTTAATTTACAAGTTATTTTACTCACTTTCTTACTTATCCTTACAACAACCATTTGTTTGTAGTGATTACCCATTAGTTGCAAGTTGAGCAAAAGCTGATTTGAAGTAGCAGTTTCCCCAACACATCCTGGGATTAAATATTTCACAGTCATCAGATGATGACTCTAATGAAACGCATGGTCAGCACCAAGGACTTAAGAGTCGTTAGTGAAGCTTTAAAACTTTCCTCTGCATTATTTCTACTTTTCTATGGAACATTTGGTAAAAGCAGCTTTTGTCTCGCCAGAGTAACCAAGGATGTTACCGTAGATCATACATTAGAGGACAGAAAAACAGACTCTGACACAGCTCAGTATCAGAGCTTATACACTTTGCCTTTCCCTGGACTGCATTTTGCCTCTCTGCTTTTTGATGAGATTTTGCCTCTCATGGAGGTTTACAAGGTCTTGCTTTCAGAGAATGCTTTGCTCTTTCACTCAGTCAGCTCCTCCTTATCCCACTGAGCCTCAGCAACAAAAACATCTTTCTCATAGTCCCAATCACATGTGAGGGAAAAGATTTTTTGTTCTTTTGCTAAGAGTTATCCTCTCTGGAAATGCAGGGGAAAAATAAAATGGGTGCTTGAAGGAGGGTCTCTGAAACATCCTCAGGCATTGCCCTGATCCTTCCTGGATCCTTATTTACATGTTTAATTTTCTCTTGCCCTTTTGGTGGGTGCTGCATTTTGGATTCTCATCCTGAGCAGCCACCGATCAGGCCCCATCATTCTTATCTACCATGTAACTGGAAAGCAAGTGCAGGATACAACAGGGAGACACTCTGGGAGACAGGATGCTGATTCCTATTCACAATAAATAGTAATGTGTTATGCATGTGACATTCCTCTCTCCACTTCTGGGCACTCATGGAAATTTTCGACTTTGAATTTGACCAAGCTTGGCCAAGCAAGCAGCCTGTGCAGCTCTGGTGCTCATCCAAATAAATCCCAGTCAGAGAAGGCTGCTCCAGTGGTTATATTCCATACCTGATCACAGGGAAATGTGTTATACTGGGAGAAGTGGGCTTACCTGCTGGTAGAAAGAGTCAATGTTTTCATCATTTCAGAGTGTGGGTGAGCTGAAGACAGCTCCTTTCTTGCTCAGCTCCCTTCAAAGTCCTTTCACACACACTTTTGGGTACATGGTCTACAAACACAAGACTGGACCTCCATGATTCCATTTCTCTGGAAGATCATTACCTTAGATATACAGCATTTTTGTTTCCACCTCCAAAGTTTGCCACTGAAGACAGAAAATCACAGTTAAGGAATAAACTTGAGGCTTAGGAGGATGGTAGGAACGTAACAGAACTCCCTCAACTGATTTGAAATGACTAGGAATTAAAAGCAATCAATGGAAAAAACAAAGCAGCAGCTCAGCTCAGGACTACAGAATTGGAGATGTGATTATTTGTGGAACACCCAGGCCTTTTCCTTTTAGTAATTTCTTTACTCAGTGGTACACAAACATTTAACAACAACAAAAAAAAAAGCACATAAAACAAAAAAAACAAATACAGAACAGGACAGAACAACCTCAAAAGGGAATGATTTTGATAGAGCCACCAATGACACTTCAGACACATTAAATGACGCCTCAAGATTATCTTAGACTCCATGAAACTTTGACAAAGCTGTACCGAAGTACACGGTGGGGGCAGGTGGCAGTGAAGAGTTTCACCTCAAACTCCTTTCTGGCAACTTCTACCCTGATGCCATGAGGCCACGCGGCCTTCGCCTGTTGTCCCAACCAGACCGGCCCTCCCTGCTGAAGCCGCCCCAGGGCCGCACCGCTCTGGGGACACGTTGTCCCCTCCCTACTCATTTACCCCACGGCACTGCTCTCCTGGCCGGGCTGCGCTTTCACAAACAAAAGCGAACCACCTGAGACCACAGAGGACAGGATATGAGCCACTTATAGCAACACTGGAGCAGTGAACAAGAATAGCAGGAAAGCTGCTTATTTTATTTTTTTTCTTCCACCAAAGGCCTTTGAAGTAAACTATTTATTAAACATTATAATACTCGAAACAAAAATCTTTGAAGGCAGGTTATCCTCCTCTGCACCACGTCCCGTTGCGAATGAATTGCTTCCTTTTCCTTTTTGGATTTTTTTCGCTTGTGAAACTGACACTCAAATTGTTCTCTCAAACTACTTAGGGGAGCCCTTACCTTTGGCCGCAGGGATAATCTGTCCGTCAACGAAGGCAGCGTTAAAAATATTTATAACTCAACCTCCCCGATAGCACTGTGCTACAAACCACCACGCTGTTTACCAGGCAGTGCTATATAAATCCAATAAATAAATTTCCTGGGCATAGAAAAATGAGATCAATTAATAAGTAATGATGCAACCACATCATCTGAAACAGAAACAAGAGGTCTAGCAACACGAGTTCATTTTTCACTTTTTAATTAAAAAAAAAGGAAGTTCTTCCCACCACCTCTGTTACTGATATACATGGGTTTTCTTTGTTCTTCTGATTAAAACATTTGTCTCTCGTCCTCTCCGTTTGCTGAAAGAAGTAATTTTTTCCTGTATGGTATCAGTGAGACCAGTGGGGAGTTTTAGAAAGGGCCTTACAGACTTGCCTTTACAGATACGAGTGTTTTGAGTTGCAAAGACAGAGCAGTGCCTTGAGTTGCAAAGACAGAGCAGTGCCTGCCGAACATACAGTGCTTATTGCAATACCCAAAATGCAGGTACTCGCTGCACCACATTTACAGTCCCCCAAATTTACACCTGGAGTCTTTAGCGTGCACATCTCAGAGAACCTGGCCCCAATGCGCAGTGAAGACAAGAACAGTTCTGAAACAATTCCTAAGCATCGTCTGATCCTGAGAAATTCTCTGTCCAAAGCCTGGGAAATAATCACAAGTGAACTGAGACTCCCCTTGGGCCAACATGCACGCCTCCATAGCAGAGATGGCACTGGCAGGCTGCAGACAAAGCCACATTAATAAAAAGTCTTAATAATTCTCCACTGAGAGAAATAAGTTATGCCAAGTGGGAGAAACAGTAGAGAAACCTAAACAATCAATGCCCTTTTTTTTCTGAAAATCATAAAAACTTGCAACTTCCACCAATTAGCATGGCAGTAACAGCAGCCTACCCCTCTGAAAATCTATTTACAGAAATATGACTCCATTCTTCAATATTTTCTCAAGTAAGGAGCAGATCCAGTCCTGCTAGATAAGCCACAGCACACCAGGTAAGTCCATCTTCTCCATATGGTCCACCTTCTGCTTCAGGTGCAAAGCTGCATGTCTAGCACTGGCGCTAACCTTTTACATCAGTTCTTTCTCACCTCTGAAATATTTGTCCATATGACCACTCCTAAAAATAACTGAACAAATGCACAATATATATCGTAGGTTTCTTGCATTTCACCTTGCACAAATATGGTAACACATATGAGCAATTTTTAAAGCACATAGTTTTGTTCAGAATTTTTTTCTTATTTATTTTTAATCAAAGTAAAATAGTTCTCCCTGCACAAACAAAAGCACTGACCTCTAATGAAATGCTCTCTCTAGATGCCTCCTCCCTGATGTGTGTGATCACTAATCCACATTTATTTATCTGCACTATGTATAAACCTAACAGGACATCATACCAGTGACCAAGGGACACCACCTGCATTCCCTGCAGGCTTTGGGGAAATCTGGTGCAGTTCCTCAGTTGGGAGATGGTCACTGATAAAGGATAAAGTACCTCCTCCTTAACAGTTTCGTTCAGATTTGGAGAACATCAAGAATGCCACATTATAGGCCCTACTATAAAGAACCAGCATCAAGATGCTGGATAAATGACAGATGTTTGTAGAAGTTGTAGCCGGGATGATCACTGAAATTCTGGGTGGCTTGGAAATGGATTAGGCTTGGTGGGGAAAAGCAGCGTGAGGCTCTCATTTTGCTGGGGATTTTACAGGTGTTTTGTGGAAACAGCATCAAGCTGCAGAGACAGTACAAAGAATAAACTCTTACAACTGCTTTGACAAAACAAGATTTCTTGGACATTTCTTGGTAATTGTCAATGAGTCACATGCAATTTACTGGGAAAAGCAGCATATAAACTAGGGAACGTGTCCTGCTTCTCTCTGACTATCTGAGGACATTCAACTGGGTTTTGAACAAGGAAGAAAAACTTCAAGATTTTTAACTATAAGGTTTAAGATATTCTGGTGATAGACCAAGATAAAAACACATATGCAGGTTTCAACTCTGAAAAGCACATCAACATTTTAAGTTCTTCTGAAGTTGCATTTCAAGTGTTTTCAAGCATAAGGACAGACTGAACTTGAGCACTTTTCTGACTAGGGACCTTGCAACTTGCAGCAGCTTCTAGTCCTATTGATGTGTAGCTGATAAGTCTGGGGTCACTCAAGAACACACAACTTCAGTGCTTCCATTCCCCAAACTTTTAAAAAGGCCGGCAAAGTTATCTGCAGAAAACACTGATTTATCCTGAGTGAACTTTTAATGGAACATCCACAAGAGTGAAACTCTTCAATTCCCCACTGCTGCACTGCAAAATGCAGTAAAAAAGTCAGTCAAAGGGAAAAGCAGGTGGTTGCAGGCCCTGCCTTCCCCACAGCTCTTCCTAGCTGGAGTTTTTTTCAGCAATTTGGCTTCACACCTCCAAACAGAATTGCATCTCATTGATGACTTCTGCTATAAGGTCCCCCTTTTTTTCTATTCACACCTGAGCCCAAGTTTCACACAGTCAGCTCATCCTGCGCTCAGCTCCCCTCCAAGACACACACACAGTGAATCAGGAACTTGCAGGGTAAAATAAACTAATAAAAGATTTCCACAGTTTCTCCAAGATGATTTAATTATATTTCATAATCAATGAATAAAATACTGCATTCATATAGCAGATATCATTATTATTTTAATTTATAATGTTGAATTAATTTTTATTTTTGTGTGTGTGTGTTTCCATTTATTTTACAGAGAAAATAAAAATTTTTGTTTTGGCTATCACTTGGAAGCTACCTTTGCAGTGACGTGCAGAGCAGCCACGGGTCTCAAGAGCTGCAGTTTGCTTTGCTGTCACGTTGTATTCCTCACCAGTGCATATTCCCTGCAACTTGCACACGGCAAATGGTTTAGCTCCTCTTCAGGTGTCAAAATTTACCTCAATTCTTGGTCCTAATTCCAACTTCTCAGCAGCTCTGTCAGCTGCACATCCCACTCCACTGAGGAGCTGACAAGTCTGAACTGCTGGCACCAACCCAAATCCAACTTATATGGGAACATAAAGTACCTCTAAATTTCACAGGCCTTGCATTTCAGTCTTTGCATCTTTCTAATGCTAAATGCTACTCTACAGGCCTTCAGCCTGTTGACACTGGCCCCCAAGGGGACCACCAATGCTTCAAGAAGCCTATAAAAGATGACTTTGAAGATGAAACTTAATATCAACATCATTATACTACAGAAGGTTCAGTTTCTCTGTTAACTATTTTTTCAAAAAACTACCAATCCATAAAATTTGAAAACTGGTGCTGAGAACACTGAACAAACCTATGGAAAAATTAGATCATTTATTTGTTAAGTCTTGGTGTCATATCTCTCATTGTAACACATTGTCCAAGTCCAACAACAAATTCAAGTACCTGAACATGAAAGGGAAAAAAAAAAAAAAAGGGGCTTTTCTTCCCTCAAGGAAGGAATGCCAGGCTGGAATGGAGATGAAACACATGTCACTCCACAAAGAACAAAACACAGCTCTCCCTGTTGGGGTTATGACCTGCATGCACAAAAAAATCCAGCAGCTGAAGATCTTGGATGTGCTGATTCACTGAATCCACTGCAAAGGCAGCACATGGTTAATGCCAGGGGTTTGGAGCGGCCATGGGCCGTGGGAGACAGGAGCTCAGCAAGGAACACAGAGCAAACCAGGGATGGGACACAGGTCATCAGTACAGTGGCTACTGAACAGTAATTTGCAATCACTAAAGTAGCTGTTGGAAAGACATTTTGCTTTTAGCTTTGTTAGATAATTAGAGTTTCTCTCTTCATTATGTGAGCAGAATCCAGCCCATTTTATACATATATATATATATATGCCTGTATATATATGTGTATATAAATTTATATAAAATGCCTGTGCAAAATACTTCCAAGTGTATGTAAAGAACCTTGACATAAAAAAAAAAGCACAATTAAAACCTTTTCAGATATCATTTATACTAGCTTCTACCACTTTCCAGATTCACAATAGCATGATTTTATTAATACCCATAAAGTCTGATTTTGCATTCAGTCAGTCAACGTGATTTTAAGTGCCCATATCTCAACCTGAAAGTCAGCAAAATAACATCAGGAGAATATTAAAATCTCCCACCGAGATAAACAGAAATACAAAGGTTCAGACACAGCCAAATAGATTAGTGCTCACTTCCTACTCATTATATGTTTTTGGCTATCACAGCACAGTTTTATAATTTATGGGGGGGAGAAATTACACTTTTTGAAGATATTTTCCACTCTGACTTAGGCTGCATCTCACTTTGAAATTGCACAGGATTATTAGCCAGAAAATAAAACTGTAACTACACAGTAAGCTCAGTTTAATGATCTCCATGTTGCCTGGGATATATATATTCTTTTCTCCAAATAACTTTTGGGAGGAGCATCAAAACACAGAGAAAATAAAATTAAAAAAAAAAAATGGGAGGTTGGCAGAGAAAATTGCTCTTTGACATCCTCCTTGCTTCAGGACCCATTCGGAGTTCAGAAGGGAGTCAAACGTCCTATTGGTAATTAAACTTTGACTCCTCACAGAGCAATATTAACGCAGAGCGAGTCCCAGCTCCGGTGCGAATCGGCACGTTGCGACCAGCACAGGAAATCCCTCTCCTGCTCCTTGAGTTGAACCCAGGGGCTGGCATAAAGAAGGCAGCCAAAGTACTAACAGCAACAAACACTATGGGCTCAGAGCCAGATTTCAAAGGCTTCTAGGTGCCTAACTTGCATTAATTTTAGTGAGACTAAGTTGCCTTTGAATATCTGGGGCTCAGTCTATACTTTGCTTAAGCTACTCCAGATCCCAACAGCTCTGCCAGGATGTAGAAGCAATTACATTTCACAACTTTAAATCCAACAACGTATTTTGGAATTCACTGCTAGCACAGTACCTTTTAACATGAAATTTTCTGTCCAATAAAACACAAAGGAATTTTATATACTTGGTATTTGGAAGTCTTGCGCCTTTAGATTTAGAGTGAGGTCAAAAGTTAGCAGCATGCTGGAACCGCGGGCATCCAAAGAAACTCTGCTTTCTTCCCTTAGTGGGGAGAAGTGTTAGACCTTAGACCAAATTTTACCCTCCCACCTCATCCAGGTGCACCTGGAAAGAGAAAAGCAGTGCACGGGGCCTTTTTCCCCCCAGTCTCATCATCCGGTCCAAGAAAAGATATAGTTCCTCCCAGTGGAACTTGCCTCTCTAGTTCATGCCAGCCGGTTTTGTTTTCCTTCAGCAAGTAGTGCTTTTCTTACCGGGTGATATTATACGAAGAAAACATACAGAAAATAAGTGTGTTAGCTCTGGAAACACTCCTTTTTGTCCCTAGTGGCAAAAGGTCCATGGGCTTACACCCGAAGCTCATTCCTGGGTGATGCCTATTGCCTCTTGGAGGCACGTGCTTTCCAATAAATCACTCTTTAGGAGAATTACCCACCTCCCTGTAAGCACCTGCTGGAGTAATTTCAGGAAATTTGTTCCCGACTCTGGCTAATCCTTCCTGGCTAGTCATCTTCCCTTTCCTTCCCAACTCGCTATTATCCTTTAATTGTTGATTTTATCCCTCCTGTCCCAAGCTGTCAAGGCTCCTTCCCCATCCCTGCACCGAACTGGTTCAGCAGGAATTCCTAGGAGTACTTCACAGCTTATGGGGAAACCTTCTAATTTCAAGTACAAACTGAAGGTGGTAGTTGTGGCTCATGGGAAAGAGGGGTTTATTCCTCCTTTACTCAACTACAAAATTAAAGAATTTACTGCTGGTAAGAAATATTCGGGGATTTTAGTCCCTTTGTTCTGCTTTAACCTTCTACATGAAACCCTGTTGGGGGATGAAACACCCGAAACAACAAAAGTAGCTACATTTTATTTCACATCTCTTCTGGAGCTGAAATAAAAATACCAGCTGACAAACGGCCATTTGTAACACAGATGTTAATGCAATACTAAATGAGACAAAAAATCATCAGTGCCGTTTGCAAGGCTCCCTGCGACGTAGAGCCATCCAACAACACTCACCCCAGCACTGCCTAAACTGGCTTTGAACATGTAACCAATACATGGTTTATTATTAACTTCAGTGTTATGACAAGCAAATGGGTTAATTGAATGTGACAATTGTATTTCCCAAATTATACAAAAATATAAATGGTCTTCAGAACAAATATCAGCAAAGGAGACCTTCTAGATGCTGTCTCTGATAATGTTACCATCAGTACTGGCAAGGTGAGGTACCTGTTCCTGGCAAAATGCACAAAGAAGCTGTTCGGCATATTATAAAGTACAGTTTAAGCCATCATTTGGCTTCATTCTCAACACATTCCAGGAACCCCATAAACAAAGACAACATGTGCAATGTTAACTTTCTCTTTTATGCTGACAGCTTTTTTCTCCCGTATAATGACCTTCCTGCACAGTGTGCGTTACCATAAAAAGAAACAGAGCCCAGTAAAATTAGAGGAACTGCTTAATATTAAAGCGTTTTATCTGAGGAAGACACCGCCGCCAGTGTAAATATAAAAAGCACAAGAATTAAAAAGTATTTGTTTTGCTGTCTCTTCTTTAAGTTTAGATTGTTCAAACAAACCTAGCCAGCATTTTCAATTACTCTGCAATAGAGAGCCCCTCCAAAGCCTGAAATGGTACTCCAGAGAATGTGAACTTGGCTCAAATTGCAGGCAATTTTCATCTTCTTCGTTTGACAGAGAGCAAACTATTTGAATGCATTGTCTGCAGCCAAGAATTTGGGTAAGAAAACTAGATCAGTAAACAAGTCACCAAATGGACCACGGCTAAGTAGGGTGCAATCTGAAAACATCTTAGGCCCAAAGGTCACTGCTGTTTTACAAGCAAAATGCTAATGTGAAAGTTTAGTTAGAGATTCTCTCTCTCCTCTCAGTGCAAAAGAAAAGCTACCTGCATTTTAGATAGACACAGCCCAAGTTTGACATCTTGTTTGTACAAAAGAAAAGAAGAAACCCCACAGCTACTCAGGTGGGTGAAGTATTGCAGCATGCAGAATTACATTTTTAGAGTTTTACTGGAACCACTACACACAGACAACAGCCTTTACTCAGAGCATTCGTCTTTTTACCAGCATTCTCAGAAGAGGAAAACTAAAGCTTCAGGATGTTGCTGTGTACCCGCTGCACGATGGCTTCCACTATGGCCATGAGTCCCCAGAGCTCAGCAAGGCCGATCATCACTCCCTGGGGCTACTACCCTCCAGGCAAGGGGGCATTCAACTGCCATGGCAGATACAGCTCCCACACGGAAGGGGTTTAATCTCAGCCTTGTTTCACCTTCGCTGAGGCTCCGTTTCGGTGTATCAGGGAGTGCCGCAGGCGGGCGCGGGCAGAGGCCTCGGGAGCCGGGAGAGCGCGCGGTGCCAGGGAGGCCTCGGCCCGCGTGCCAGCCGTGTGCCCCGCGCTGCCAGAGACCCGAGGGAAGGAAGCGAGCGTGATTATGTGCAGCTGAGCAAGCACAGCGCAGAGGCTCCTCCGTCAGGGCCGCGGCGCTCACCGCTGGTGTCCTGGGCTAGAAATGTTTACCATCTGTGTTGCTCGCTCTTTGTTATGGACACTAATGGAGCCTTCAGACATAAAAGCATGGGGGTGGGGAACAAAAATAAGACTGAGACCAAGTATTTTCAAACCACTTTTCGCTGCCTATTGCATAAGGGAACTCTGGCATTACAGGCAAAACGGAACAAAACGGCACTGGAGCAGCTTTGGGATGAGCTCTGGAGGGCTGCATAGCATTGGGCTACCTGCCCTGGACGACTAATTTGAGGCTATCATGCACAGCAAACCCTATCAGCGTGGAGAAGAAGCTCTAGCACAGACACAAGACAATAAGATAGGCTATAACCCTTTTTCAAGAGCTCTTACGCCTCTAAGCTCCCGCCGTATGTTGCATACGCTCCGGCAGCGGATTTCCTGGGAAGCGGCTGGGTTTGATTAAAGCGTTTCTGCAGGGAGCCCCTCTGCTGCCCATCCCCGGCTACGCAGAGGCCATCACGGCCTAGAGAGCATGAAAACCAAACTCCAACATGCCATCCAGCTGGTGCTCTTGCATAAAACTAAGGCTCCAGCTTGCTTGAGCTGAACATGTATGGCACTATGTCATACACGAAAATAGGTGGATGTCACAGCCTCAGGCCTGACTTCCATCTCTGGCATTTTTAGTCTGTTCACCAAGACTTCTGTAGGAGAAAGATGCTCTAAGGACCTTCTGGTATCTCTCCAAGTAGTTGCCTGGCTAAGTCTTCTCACAGTTCCTCACTAACCAGCGTAGCAGTACAGAACAGCTGAGAAGATGCAAATTCCTTCTGCTTCCTTCAAGCCCAAAGAATGGATCTGATCCTAAGGTTGACTCCAGTTCTCCTACTGCCTTTCAAGCCAGCTCATTACTGGGACATCTATTCTGAAGCCCTCTGCATACCAAAAATCCTTTGGCAGTCTCTTCTCAGTTTCAACACAGTTGCTGGCAATTTGAGGCTACCTGCTCAACTCAGCACATGCACACAGCACAGCCTCAGGACAACGCAAGATCATGTTAGAGGAATAACATTGTGTAAGTTGAGCTGTTACACTTGATACTGATCAAGTTTCAGATAAAATGATGTATCTCTCATGTTAACTCTAGCAGAGAAGGACTGAACTGAACCACAAGGCACACCAGGAAAAAGAAAATCAGGAGTGGAACAGCAGTTAGTTCTGATCTGCAGCTGGTGCAGTTCCCAACAGTCTCTCAGTGTTGCAAGTGGTTTTGGACCTCATTCCTGCCACGTGCAACACGACCAATATTGAAAACACCACAAGAGTTTCAAAAACGCCTTCAGAGCTGGAAGCCTGTCGGAGAAGCATCCCCCAGACAGGCAGTCTCCTAAGAACACAACCAAAAGCAGGCTCTCACCCCAAATTTGCTAGCATTAGCACACAGACTGTCAGCAGGTGAGCCATCAAGGGTGGATCATCCAGCCACGTGCTGGATGAAGTTTCCTAACTCCAGGGACCTCTGTGACATTTGGTTCCTGACCCCTCTCAGTGAGCTCTTTAGGACTGGAGTGACACCAAAAGGGGAAAGGCAGCAGAAACTGTCTGCCAAAAGCAGAGCCTCTTCAGGCGCACAGCAAATGGCAGTGTCCATCACTTCCAGAAGAAAACTGGGGAACTTGCACACATCTACAGAAGATATATGGTGATAAAGTGTTCACTGGAAGGAAAAAAAAATCATTTTGAATATAGAGTCCATTTGCCTGCCACCTTGCCTGTGGTCTCTTCACAGATTCCTGTGTACCCTACAGATGTTTCCATTAAAATCTCTATTGCTCCAGGGCATTAATGATAGTTTACCATAGAGTTCAGTTCTGGTGGGAATCTCTTCTTATCCTTGTCTATATCTTCCATCATCGCCTTTTAACTGGGATTTGACAGTNTGCTCCAGGGCATTAATGATAGTTTACCATAGAGTTCAGTTCTGGTGGGAATCTCTTCTTATCCTTCTTATCTTCCATCATCACCTTTTAACTGGGTTTTGACAGTTTAAGAGGCATCAACCTGTTAGAGCTCTCTTGATTTTCAAATTCTTACAAAACTACCAGTTCATTCTGCTACATGCCTGTGTTTCTACCCCAAGTGTTCAGCCTTTTTCGTATTAGAAATGGAGCTTCTGATCTCTCCTCAACCTGGATCCTTTTGAGTGCAGTCATATGAGCTCTTGTAGAGAATGATCATTCCTTTGTAAACTGAGCATTACCTCAGCCCCAGAAGTACAGCCCCAGAAGTAATTCTCCTGATTTTCTCTGCCCTGTAATGCCTCTAAGTATACCTGGAAACGCATAAAATCATTGAGCACATTGTTCAGAGGTACAGTTGGGAGGTCTCCATCCTTGGAAATATTCATACCCCAACTGGACAGAGTTCAGGTGACTTCTTATTGATCCTGCCTCGGTGCCTTGGTTGGAGGGATTGGACTAGAGGATCTCCAGAGGACCCTGCCAACATCAGGGGTTTCTATGAGATTACTTTCCAGCCTCTCCAAGAATGTGATAGCATTTGCAGTTATTTCACAAGTAGCATATTACATTTCAATTTGATCATTTAAGATAAATTAGGAAACAGTAAACTTGTGTGGTCTAATCTTGCCATCATTTCAAAGTTGGAAAATTTAAGTGCTCTCTTGCATCTTGAGACACTTTTCAAGTTCTCAAAAGTATATTCTGCTTTACAAGTAACACTAGTATAATGTGTGTCTCATAAAAGCCATCACTGATGTCAAAAACAAGGATATTTCCATCTTTACTTCACATACTCCTTTTCTGAGTAAGTCAAAAATAGACTGCGGAGCAGATGCCTTTAAGGATATGTCTCTGATCTCCTTGAAGTTCTGTCCAGATTTGGCTTTGGTACAGGGATCACGTTGGATTGTTTTGCTCACAGAGTATTTGTTAAATGCTAACACAGGGCTTGGGACTTGCAAAATTACAAGAGTGCTTCCCTGGGGCTCTTTTATAGCTAAAAGACAAACCAAGGGAGAAAGAAACAAAATGCCAGAAAAAAAAAAGAAGAAAAAAATACAAGGAACACTCAAAGATTTGTAACAGACTAAGCCTAATGTAAGCATTTTAAAACTCAAATCCTTTGTTTTTCCTGTTACATGAAGACTGACATCAGAGAGAGCAGTGAGAGCTGTTAAGAGGACCTGTCAGGAGAAATCACTGTGATGCTGGTATGGGAATAGGGTAGCAATGGAAACACCTCCACCACCATGGCTTTACTGCCAACGGGGCCGCACAGCCTCCATGGAATATTCCTGTGCTCCACTCGGCACTGCTCTACCATCTGCACTGAAGCTCTTTGGCACGGGGCAGTTTGTTTTCACTGCTCTTACAATAGTGCGGGCCTGTCCGTTTCATCTGTGCTGCCCTGGCCTCCCTTTCCTCCCTCCTCCCCCCCGGTCAAACAATTATCATCAGATGCAGGAAGAACCTCGTTGCAGTTCTGCTGCTCCTCACACACTTTGCTGCGCTAATACTTCCTGCGCACCCTGCCAACGTGGCAGCTTTCCAAGACCTAACACCGGTGCCTGGGAGATGGTCACACAAGCACGACGCTCCCGACCACAACTGCTCTGCCCTTCACCTTCCCTCCACTCACGACGGACAAGGGCTTTAAATATCAAATGGTTTGAATGAAATGAAGTACGGCTGCTTGCAGCAGTGTGCACTGCTGCTCTTCAGATAAACGGCACGCATGAAAGATCTGCTGAAAACATTTTTAATGTAATTTGCAATATACCTGGCAGTTGCCAGTGCATACAGAAGAGAACATAAGTTTCACAAGAAGTAGGATTAACTGCCTGTTCCTTCTTGGTAAATTCATTTCCCTTATTACTCGCATACATGCCATAAAGAACATTGGGAATATTTGCAGAGCTTCAAAACAGCTACTGAAGGTTAATATCAGGTTCCACAAGCAATGTGTAAACTGGACCATGAACACTGACAGATACACAAATAGAGGTAAACAACAGATTTGTCTTAGAAGAAAGTCCCTGGTATTCCCTGTCTGTAGTGCTTGGAAATTAGATCCATAAGCTATATGATTTACTGATGCACAGCAATATATTTTTAGTTTGTTTTATCCTCATGCTTCTCCTAAATGCTGCTTACAATATGACTTTAATACCAGATTCACACACTCTCTCCTCCCAACACATATATCTCCTTAGCAAAAAAAAAAGTGTTCCTAAAGAGCTCAATAAAGAAGAACGTAACTGGTGCAAATAGGAGCTGTCTGAGAACCACTGGAAAGACAAATACAGAAGGGAAAAAAAAAGAACAAATGAAAAGAACTGGATTGACTTGGGGCATAACAAAGTAATATAAGGTTTTGGTGCTGAAGACAGAAGGACTGAATTTGATGTAATATAGCCTATCAAAAAAGAGACAACATACAGAAAAGCAGAGGCAGACTGTCAAACACATGCGTTAGATCCCACGAAAGTCATCCAGAAAGAGGAACTGAGATCAGTTTTAGTTGAGATGAGAGACAGATACCCAGGTAAAGGTTCCAGTTGTGGGAACAAAAAAGGACCAAAGACAACGGAACACATGATGACAGAGCCCTGTCCTGGCTTCCTACCTGCTTCAAAGTGCAGCATGCTGTGTTAAGCTTCACCTCTGACATGACCTCAGAGCTGGCCTTTTCCCTTGGTGATGGCCCTAGCAGTAGAGATCTTTTAGCTCATAAACAATCAAAGTGCAATGAAATGGTAAAGCAAAAAATTAGGGTTGTTTAGTCTGTGAGATGACTCCTATATTCTACTTGTAACTTTTTTTTTTTTTCTCCTAGACTAGTGGTTAAACAATGGGAAAAAATCACTATGGTGATTTACAGAAATCTCTTTACTTGAACTTATTGATGACACTCACAATAAGCATGAACAGTGTATGGCAGTATTGTAATTATTTAGGATAGGAAGTGAAAAGTACCAAATACAGCTAAAATTGCAGTGTGGATTTATGTAGACAGAAGGTAATTACACAAAGTGGACTTTGGCCAAAATTCTCAGAACATGAAGTGATCTCAGAGTCTTGTGGAAATTACCATGGGATCTTTAATGATAAGTAGGCTAAATCTTTGTTTAAATTGTTCTAAAAGAGATGCCTACTGTAATGACCCATTTTCCCTTTGCTGTACAGATTGACAGCACCACTGGACTCCCAAATTAGATGGCATGTCCAACACAAGTATAAAATAAAATAAAATAAAATAAAATAAAATAAAATAAAATAAAATAAAATAAAATATAATAAAATAAAATAAAATAAAAAATAAAATAAAATAAAATAAAATAAAATAAAATAAAATAAAAATAGTTAAAATAGACCGAGAGCAGAATCTCAAGTGTTTTTACATACATAGATTCACTTGCTTCCCACTCTAATTTATTTTAGATTAATAAGAGATCCTTTATTTCAAGTCACTATTATGACAATGGAATTATGCCAATGTAACCTTCATTTTCTTAATTAGCATTTAACAAGAGGTTCATCCTCCTCTAGAAATATTTCCTTCCATAAGGAAGAATAACCTTGAACAGAAGACAAAACTCAGCCACGAGAAGGAGGGTAAAAACAAACTGAAGCTCCAATATTTTTAGATACCTTAAGATATATTTATTTGCATACACCTAAAATTTAAGTAAAATGGACTTGAACAAAAAATGACTTCATTTCCCAGAAGCAAGCCCAGCCTAGGTCTGTATCTAGCACTACTCTGGGGAAAAGCAGCCACAAAGAATGCCCTCTTTTCCACATGCTTCCCATACCGGACCATGTGGTCGTGCAACTCATTGTTTATCCAGCCTGGAAAGAAAAATACCACTAAAAAGCAATCACAAGGCAGATGGCCAGTTTCACTAATCTGACCCTATTTCTTCCAAGTAAATCTAGTCAACTGGCACAATAGTGATGCCCCAAATAATCCACAATTCCTATAATACTTAATTTGCATATTTAGGTTAGAAATGCCAGGCGTATCTGGATTAAGACTTCCCCCCCAGTGAAATGATGCTTGGTCATAAACTCTGTGGCAGAGGCTCTGTTCCCTTGGTAAACCAGCCGCATCCACACACCAGGAGCCCAAGCCCAAACCCAGAACAGCAGGACTGAAGTTCACCTATAGCTGAGATGCATTTGGGACGTGACTTCTCCCGTGCTGAAACGGGGACGGCAAGTGTGACAAACGCGAGGACGCCCGCCGAAGCCGCCCCCATGATAACAGATGACAAGATGCAGCACAAGCTTCATCTCTTGCTAATTAAACGAATCAATTAAGAGACTATTGTTGCAACTGTGTAACTGCTGCTCTATAGTGGCAATAACAACCCCACGGGGAGGTCTTTTGCTACATTAAAATGCTGTCCTCCACAACTCCATTTGATATTATTAGAAACAGTTATTTGCGTCTTGCTGTCATATTAGTAGCAAAGGCAAATTATGGAAATATGCAGACCAGAATGGTCCCAGTATGAGATCAGGTTTGGTTTTCAGCCTCCAAGGGAACAATTGCTGAAATTCCAAAGTTCCCTAAAGTTCTTTAATGGAACTGATAAATCTATCAGCACAGCATCCATTTAGAGTCTAGGTAAGGGTCACATATTTGCACACTTTCCTGCTAAGCTGATACAATTCAACTAGATAAATTATCATATTAAGTTTACCCTCCTGAGTTAAACTGATGGAGTTCAAAATTGTTTTCGATGGTTGTCATTAATCGCTGTTACATCCTAAATGCTCACTTTGAAATCTAATTGTGCTGGTGTACCAAGGGTCATATTAATAGCATTTTTAATGTTAAATCTTTGTAAAACATGTTTATTTTACTGATAGTATCACTGAAGCCTAGAAGACTAATGGGAAACAAAGCAAATTTATTATCAATAAAAAGTTAATTTAAAATTTTTAGAGATTTAAATTAGCTTTACTAACTTCATCTTGCCTTTGTTTCATTAAGATCCCCGGTTAAGCTTCAAAGCCATATAAATTAATACCTCCTAAACGGTTCTTGGGTATCTGCCAAAGCTGCAGCCATCAAAAAGCTGTTTAAAAACACAGGCCACACATGCTTATTATTTGGCAACAGACATCATCTTCAGGAAAAAAATTCTCAATCTTCACTATGATGTAACAGTCTTGATATGGTTAAAAAAATCAACACTCAAATTTTTTTTGCAAAACAAAATTTTGCAAAACAAAGAATGTATTCTGAATACAGTAAGTCTTAGTCTACTAAATAAAACCACTTGAGCTACACTCCACTGTCAACTAGTGTCCCAAAAAGTAACCGGCTAATCAACCGTGGTGATTAGGGTTGTATTTGCACATACAACCCTTGCTGTATGTGCAAATATTAGCAAGATAAGTAGGAAAAACCTGTAAAATGAAGTATGGAAAATCAGAAGACCTTATTTTTTTTTTCCATTTCTCTTCAGAAAAAGAAAGAGTATTATTTATTATATGTTAATACCATTATGCTACAGAATGTCAACATTACAGAATCCACAGACACTAAGGGCATTCTAGGGAATTCTGACCTGGTTATGACATTGTCTCTATATATTGCAGCAACTTAATGCAGAAGAAAAGGCCATTTCTAGACTGGCTTTGTAAGAACGCAAGGTTTGCAACTATGATTTCTGCCTGCCCGTCAATCCCCCCTCATTCCTACCTGTTTTAGCTTGCTGATTAATTTGGCCCAGATTTGAAGGAAGAGTAGATAAATCTCTAAGTATATTAGGAACGTTTGGCCAGTGAGTGTGTGCCCAGGGCCACCCCAGAAGCACGTGGGCCCCTCAACACCAGTACCTGCCACTCGAGCAGACATCAGCCACAGGCTGATCAGAAGTTGTTCAGTGGCAATGGCAACCAGTGGAGCTCAGTTTCCTGCAGATCTGTGCCCTCTGTCTGATATCTCTCCCTTCTCTCCCCTGCTAAATCAGCTTTACCATCCAACATTTTAAGAGCTGCTCTTTTTCACTTGGGAGCATAAAGCTATCTCATAGCAAAGGGATGTCCTTCTTCACCTTAGCCCAGGTTTGAAAAAAGCCCAGTGGCACCCATACTAGGCATACACGATCCACATGTCAGAAACATGCACAAGTCTTGGTTTAAGTCACCGAAACAAAATGCAAAAGGAATGCCAAGCACTTCCTTTTTTCTCCTTCTGGAAAGGATCCTGAACAAGATTTCCAAAATATTTTAAGTGATTTCATGATGTGGCTTTTAGTATCACTGGTATTCCTAAATCTCTCAAGTTCTTTTGACAGTTTTACTATGTCCACTATACTTTATGCTTAAAAACATGCAAAAATAATAATGGCATTGAAAATGAGAAGGGCTTTTGTAGGCAGACATGTGGCTATACAGGATCATCCACATTATGTGAGCTAAGACAATTCCTATTCCACAGTTCTCCCGATGGGCCTAAGCCTCCTTCCTTGCCCAGCTAAATCCATGTTGAACAACCTGTTCTTTGCTTATGAGATCTTAACTGGGAATCCAAGACCTGCCTCTGCAGAGCCTGCAGCAGTCTCAGGATCCTTGCAGTCCATGCCCAGAAGCTACAAGCAGAAGATACTGCTGCCTTACCCAAATGCCCGCTTTCCCCAGTAGCACTTTTGGTGCTGTTCTAATTCCTCTGACAGTAGTTCTACTACTAGAGGCACGTAGGTTTGTAAGCACCTCTGAAGCTGGGAGAAAAGAAAAGAAAAGAAAAGAAAAGAAAAGAAAAGAAAAGAAAAGAAAAGAAAAGAAAAGAAAAGAAAAGAAAAGAAAAGAAAAGAAAAGAAAAGAAAAGAAAAGAAAAGAAAAGAAAAGAAAAGAAAAGAAAAGAGAAAAGAAAAGAAAAGAAAAGAAAAGAGAAAAGAAAAGAAAAGAGAAAAGAAAAGAAAAGAAAAGAAAAGAAAAGAAAAGAAAAGAAAAGAAAAGAAAAGAAAAGAAAAGAAAAGAAAAGAAAAGAAAAGAAAAGAAAAGAAAAGAAAAGAAAAAAGAAAAGGGAAGAGAAGAGAAGAGAAGAGAAGAGAAGAGAAGAGAAGAGAAGAGAAGAGAAGAGAAGAGAAGAGAAGAGAAGAGAAAAGAAAAGAAAAGAAAAGAAAAGAAAAGAAAAGAAAAGAAAAGAAAAGAAAAGAAAAGAAAAGAAAAGAAAAGAAAAGAAAAGAAAAGAAAAGAAAAGAAAAGAAAAAAAAAGAACTCTGCAACAGTAGAACTCCCTTTAGATCAGCAGGGACCCTGATCTTAAGGTTTGTGAGGAATGAAAGGAATAAAAAAAAAAGAAAAAAAAAGACAGTAACTTGCAAAATAAACACTTCTTAGACCACAGGCAGTACTCATTTTCTTCTTGTTAGTACTTACATATTCCAATAGCTGTAACCTTTGTATCCTTTGCAGGTTTTTAACCAATGTTTGAAAGTCTGCCTAAATCTTCACTATCTAAAGTCTCAGAAGTGTCGCATATAGAGAGAAATGCTGAAAGAAGGAAAACCTGTTAACTGCAATGATTTGTAAGGGTGAAAGAAGCACATTGTTAACATTCATCATTGTAAGCTAAATCACAGTCTCATACAGTCAAAGCTTCCCACCTTTATTGCAATTTAATTGGACTTTACCAGAATGGAGGAAGAAGGAAAAAAGTAGGAAACTGTCTGGAAGCTGATCAGATTATAAAGAGATGGAAAAGTTTCTGGACAATTTGCGAACCTCAGTAATAGGACAGGAAAGCTGAAAGTTTGCTGTTGAAATCATGGCAGGGGGAGTGAGAAAAGGAGTCAGCAGAGAGAAGTAATTGAGTACACTGACCTGTAATCTGGCTCTTGTGCCTACCTTACACGCAAAAAAGCCAAAAAGCAAAAGGGGAAATACGGAGGAATGCCTCTATATAAAAATGCCCATTTCTGATCAGCTTCATAAACAATATAGAAAACTGAATAATCTCGATTGTGTAGGATATATTCTTTTGCTAACCTATCTAGCAGTAGCTAAAAAACAATAAAAAAATCATTAATACTGAACACTGACAGTTGTACTAGAATGTATGCTAAGTAAGTAAAAAAGAAGGCTTGACAACAACTAGTTCTCTTAAGTCAACTGCTTTCAGTATGAGTCTACAGATTCAGGGGCAATGGGAGAAATGATCTCTGAACTACTTCAAAGAAATGTCAAAATACTGCAGGAAGCACAGTATTAACTAGATAATATTAATCATCCAAGGGCATACACCTACAGCAAAACTGCAGAGGTTTTGCAAAGCAAAGGTGGCAAAGAGCACTCCATCAAGGATGGGACTGAAGCAACGTGACAAACATCTGTCAGAGGCAGCAGCACAGACTTTGTGATTACACCCTGGTATTTTTTTAACAGAACTTTCGTTTGTTATCAACCTACTTATATCAGCTGTGTATACCATATCAGTGAGCCCAGGAAGTGCCACCTTCTTGTTTCCAGGTAATACTGCCTTGGGACATGGTTCTGGACATTTATCTGAAGCACAGATTGTCTTCCTTCCTTTTTCTTTGACAATATATATCATGATAAGATTCTTTAGTGTTATAGTAAGGATATTACCAAATAAACTATCTGAATAATTCTCACTGGAAGTGCCAGAATAGCTACTCTATGACCACATGATATCTAGTCATGCCCACCACAGAGAAGCAATAAGCACACAGTCTTGCAACACCTCTGTACTATAACCAGGATTCCTTCTGAAATAATTTAATTAGTGCTCAAAATGTTATCAGCTCAAGAAAATTAAAACAAAACAGTGTAGTTTCCTATTCATCATCCAATTCTTACAGCTAAAAGCATATGAAAGTTGCTTGCTCTTTGGGCAGGGATATCTTTTTATGTTCTCCAATAGCATATTGGAGTCCTTCCTCTACCATTCCTGAGGTTCTTAACACTACTGAAAACAGTTCAGCACAAAATTTGCTATCTAGATGCCACTAGAATTTGGAGAGAAGAGTAAGGCTCAAGTGACAAAGAATTTCTAGTTGCATTCAGAAACAAATAAAAACATTATTAAATACTCACGTAGAACCCCTGAATGACGGTAACAGTAAGCATTCAAAGCTCTGATTTCACTGGGAAAAACAGCATGATTTTTCCCACTCCGCTTTGAAACAACAGAAAGATGCATCTTTGCATTATTAACACACATTAACAGAACTATTTGTGCTACTGTCCACATGTTTACCATATGCTATGCAGCTGAATTCATATTAAACTGCTGGAATGTAGTTTGCCCTGTCCTTCAACTAGCTAAATAGGATACAAAGGAGATTTGTGGCAGACACACATACCTTTCACTTCTCCTCAGCATGTCAAATGGCTTCCTGAAGCACAGGCTTGGGTCTTATCAAAATCCAGTAGCAGTGCCACACTGTCTAATGTCAAAAAATCAAGTGAACCTGTTTATCTAAGCTGATGCCCTTCTGATAAACCAGGGAGCTGGGATCAGCTGGTTCTAAAAATATGTTTTGAGGGACAGGTCAGTGGTGTGTACACTGTAGCACCATGCTGCTTGCCACCACTAAAGCGCCATCAAAATTTGCCCCTGTCACAAGTAACGCAGCTCAAAGCTACCCACAGCTTCTTCTAAGAAAAAAAAAAAAAGAGCAAAGCACTAATTTTACAAACTGATGTCATTCATAATAATACAGTATAATACCAATGAGAAACCAGAGTTTCTTACTGCTAAATATTCTTCTCACGTGTCTTGATTGTCTTGACTGTACTTCCATGTTAGTAAAGGTTTAATAAGACACACATAAGGGTGAGCAAATAATTTGAGAACCTTCACTGAAGATACCAATCTTTTTTGATTCACATTTTTTGCGTATGTGTACAATATACACTCAGGTATGCACATATAAGACTACGTAGATGTGTATGTGTAGACAAGATGTAAAGAAAATTATTGTAGAGAAAAGCTTTTCTTATCCCAACATTTACCTAAATTAAGGGCAAGTTAAGGGCATGTTCAAGTTCTAAGAAAGCGGGAAACAAAATTAAGGTAAAGAAATAAGACCCTTTCAAGGAAAAAGAGGAGGATAAGCCCAGCAGGCTAGAACTGAGGGGAATGTGGCCACACACTCTGGACTCTGGGAAAACACGAGCCAGACCAAACCCTCTGTGAAAGAATTTCTGGAGCCCTCTGCCTTCAGCCTTGGTGCTGCCCACCACTCTGGAAGACCCCAGCCATTATTTCTGCTTCTGAATACAAAGTAAAGAGCCTGGGAAGTGGATTTATTACTGCTTCTCTACCCTGCTCGCTGAAGTTCTCTCCCTGGATTTAACCAGCCAGATACACGCATAACTTGTATTAAATCACAGTCAGTGAATAAAGTACCATGGGCTTTTCCTTTTCCTCAAGTTCACTTGAGAATTTTAGTGTTAATCACTTACTGGATTTTCCCAAATAACTATGATGGAATAAACATCATGTGAACCAGTCAGTCAGATTTGATATATATTCACTAGCTGTTATATCTGTCAGTGTATCTATGTTTCAGATGTGTTATCACCAATTTCCTAATAGTAAATCAAAACTGCAGCCTCTTTTGCTTTGTTTTCCTTTTGTGCACGATCTAGCACAAGAGTTTTAATCCTTAAAGGGGTGAGGAGAGCTCTGTGGCACTTCTAATGTACGAATAAGCAAGGTTTTTATATGTCACTTTAAAAAAGTTATTTTTAATGTCACTAAATAAACACCTAATTAGAATTTTCTCAGCATTGCAGCACCTATCTACAGGGTGTTGATTAATAAGATATTTTCAGCATTCCCTTATCAAGCTGCATTGGTGTTTATATCTTATCTGCTTGGGGTAATTACTTTCTAATCACAGAAGGCTACTGGATCAGAACCTTCCCCATGCTGCAGGAAGCAACATCAAAAATCACAGAATGGTTGAGGTTGGAAGGGACCTCTAGAGACCATCTAGTCCAACCCCCCTGCTCCAGCAGGGACACCTAGAGCACGTGGCACAGGGTGGCATCCAGGTGGGTTTGGAAGATCTCCAGAGAAGGAGACTCCACAGCCTCTCTGGGCAGCCTGTTCCAGTGCTCTGTCACCCTCACTGTCAAAAATTTTTTGCTTAAGTTCCTGTGAAACTTTCGGTGCTTCAGTTTGTGGCCGTTTCCTCTAGTCCTGTCAGTGGCTGAAAAGAGGTCGGCTCCATCCTCCTCGCTCTCTCCCTTGAGGTATTTGTAAATATTGGTCAGGTCCCCTCTCAGCTTTCTCTTCTCCAGGCTGAACAGGCCCAGCTCCCTCAGCCTCTCCTCATAGGGCAGATGCTCCAGCCCCCTGATCATCCTCCTAGCCCTATGCTGGGCTCTCTCCAGTAGCTCCACATCCCTGTTGGATCGTGGGGCCCAGAACTGGACACAGTGCTCCAGATGTGGCCTCACCAGGGCTGAGGAGAGGGGCAGGATCACTTCCCTCGACCTGCTGGAGACGCTCTGCTTAATGCACTCCAGGATCCCAGTAGCCTTCTTGGCTACAAGGGCACACTGCTACCTTCCAAACTCACTATTTTCTTTTCTATTTGTAACTACCACTCTATTTGAACAAGACACACACATTAATATATATACACATTAATATATATGTATACATATTTAAAGAAAAAAATATTAGGGTACTCTTCATCTCCAGAAAGGAACATGGAAGTCTACACGTATTCTTACCAAATTTACTGTTCACTTATTACACTTCCCCAAAATGGCTTCACAGGACTTGAAGAAACTAGTCACAAGCAAGTAAAATAAAAGCATTGTCACAAGCCATCTTAATCTGTTTTTGTCCAGAATACATAGGGCATGGAGATATCAGGAGTAAGTTCTATAGAGACCTTTCATTCAAAGGCTTTTCACTGTTAATGTCACCACCAAGACCTGTTAGCAGCAATCAAGACTGCTTACTTTAAAGGATACCTAATTTTCAAAACTATTCTTAAGTGCATGAGGCAAAATCCAGTGACAGCACTTTAATACCACTTGAATCATGCAACTCATGGAATTGAGGCCTTGCTTCAATCATACATGTTTCTAAGCATCCATCAAATAAAACAAAATATGGCTTCTACATTATACATGATTTCTCAGGATAATAGCATAGATGAATAGATGAAATAATAGAATAGATGAAAATCTATTATATTGAATAAATTCTGTCAAATGGCCCAAAATCTGAATAGAATTTTAAATCTACTTCTCCACAGCAAACAAATCTGGGTGAACTACAGAGCTATCTACTACAGAGAGGACCTAGCACAGAGCCACGAAGATGATTAAGGGACTGGAGCATCTGCTGTATGAGTAAAGGCTAAGCGAGCTGGGCCTGTTTAGTCTGTAGAAAAGAAGGCTGAGAGGAGATTTAAGATGTTCAAGTACCTGAGGGGTGACTGTAGGGAGGATGGGGCCAAACTCTTCTCCGTGGTGGCGGGTGACAGGATGAGGGGTAACGAGTGTAAGTTGAAACACAAGAAGTTCCATCTCCATATGAGGAAGAACTTCTTTCCTGTGAGGGTGACAGAGCCCTGGAACAGGCTGCCCAGAGAGGCTGTGGAGTCTCCTTCTCTGGAGATCTTCCAAACCCACCTGGATGCCACCCTGTGCCACGTGCTCTAGGTGTCCCTGCTAGAGCAGGGCGGTTGGACTATCTGAGCTCTAGAGATCTCTTCCAACCTCAACCATTCTGTGATTCTATCACACTTGGTTAGAGAGGAAGGGACAGAACATGTTGCATCACTAAACAGGTATTTTTTTTTATAAGATGGTTACCAATCTTTGGGATGTGAGGGTTCAAGGCATGGTGAAACAATAAGGATCAGAAAGTTGGAGTGCTGGGAAAGAGCACCTGAAATGGACCAAAACCTGTGAACCCGGCAATAAAATTATACGTCTATACCTTGTTCCTCCTAACTGCTGGTGAATGAAGCAGAGACAGGCTCAAACGCATTGAGATGCAGAAGGCAGATGCTGTGCACCATTCATTGAAGGTTAGCTTTGGAGATTTGCTTTCAAGCTCTGAACATTTCTGTGTAAGACCCGTACTCCCAAACACAAGCTTAAATATGCTGCCAGTGTCATTTATCTATTGTTTACACTACAGTCTTCTAGCAACATAATTCTTGGTGGTGTTTATCTGTACTTACCACTGTGCCAAGAAACTGAATGCTTAGGTTTCCAGATGCATCTCGAGAAAGGCGCTGAAAGAAACAGATGTAGAAACTAATTAGAGGCTTCTCAGCAATCTGAAATTTCATTTTCTCTGTGTCCACTGCCCTCAAACTAATCAAAACTAATCTAGTACACAAAATGATATGTAACCAAATATAACCATTTCCTCCAAGAGTGTAAAAAAATAGTTCAAACTCAGGTTTTGTTTTAGCTTCAGCCAATTCTATAAAATATACTTTGAAGAACAAGGAAAACAAATGTGACCATGTATCACACAGAACAATTTTGGGTTTTTAGAATGACTGGTGTTTTGAATAATGAGGCTTTTGCCATCCCTAAGTGTCTGTGATCTGGTCTTCTTATTACTCACATTTAGTATTATCTTCATTCTGCTGTAATGAGAGTGGCACTTTAATCTCTTTTTAAAATGCAAACCTCCAATGAGGCCACTTTGAGAAAAAGAGAAAATAACGACCTTATAAAGTGTTTGGTTACCCCCTGTGTAAGTTGAAGTTTCTAAATATCCCTCAGACATTATATTGTCAGTAAGCCACAAGACAATGCAAAAGAAAATATTTTATTGATATAATATTGTCTATCATCTAAACATGGGAAACACACCAATGCATACTTTCTTTTTGTGAATCTTCTCTTTTCCTGTGAAAATCCTTCTCTCCCTTCTTCCTAGTGCTGTTAAATCACCACACTCAGGCCCCCGACCACAGAAGTGCAGCTCTAACGCTTTCATGGTGACACAAGCAAAGCCAGAAGCCCAGGTCTGGGCAGGTGGGGATAAAACGCAAATTGCTGCACTGAGACAGCAGGTTAAAACAGCACTTTAAAGACAATGAGTCCTAGAAATGGGGCTGCAAATTATCTCGAGAGACCCTCTCTCTAGTCTAGCATCCCAGGCAGAATCAAACACACCTAAGTCACTGCCAAGCAGTGTGTGTCTGACCTACTCTTAAAATCCTCCAGGTGTAGAGATGTCACACCCACACAAGCAAGTTAGCCCAGCATTCAGCATCCTCACCATTAGAAAGTTTCTTCCAAATATCTGACAAAAATATCCCTTACTACACCCAAAGTCCCTCCATTCTACCCTTATTCCTCATAGATAATTCGCTTTCTTTTTACCACCACACTTCAGGTATCTGAAGACTATAGTCTTGTCTTTAGTATTGTCTTCTCTAGGCTAAGTGAGAAAATGGCACAAAACAATTGCTAGAGAACCCTACAAACCATTTAAATGTCAGTAAATTAAATCCCAGTCCCCTTTTAATAATGGTGCCCGTTCTTTGGCTACATTTTATGAAGTAATAATTACTACAGCCCAAACATGCTTATTTTTTGACTTAACGGGTCACACACTGACACCACAATCTGTACAATCATATGAAAACAAAGGGTGATGTGCCAAAGCCTGACATATTTCAACAATAATGATTAGTGGAATGGAAAATATGGGAAATAAAATTTCATACAAAACCTGACGTTTACTTTTATAAAGGAAACAGGAATATACACTTTTCCCACAGCCGAGGATAAACACAATCAGGTTTTGGAAACCACAAAGAAGAACAAAGTCCCGGCTGCCTACAATGAAGGAGCCGAATGCCAAAACAAACAAGTCTCGACCACTTGATAAGCTGTCAGAAAATGGCAAGCCGAAAAAAATTAAAGGATTTAATTTCTTTTTTTCCTGGAATGCCCTCCACCCTCGTTAGAGCTCTGTCACTTATTGTGCTACCCTTTTGTCCACTTTCAAGGGTCATTAGAGACCTTTCACGTCCTAATAAAAATTCCACTTTTTTTTTTGGCTAATCTCCCTGTCACACAGAAAAACACAACTCTAAAAAACAAAACAAGAAAAACAAAAATAAAGCCCCTTTTTGCTTTAAAGGCTCTTAGAGCAAAGACGGGAGTCTTGACAGCTCACCTTATTTTTTCACAACTAAGGAGGAGACGGTGAAAGCGCCTCCTCACACAGACTGCCCTTGCTCACAGGGAAGTACGCTGGCATAGCAATAACCAAGTCCTTTCAAAAACGTATACAGACTTAGCTTACAGCTTGCCATATCTATTTCAAAAAGGCTCTTTTCTAAAATCATGGCCACCAAAGAAGCTAGGGATACAACCACCGCCTCCCCCAGGCTCCCGCTGCTGAGGAGCACGTGAAGAGTGAAGAGTCCTCACGGCCACCGTTCACCCCACGCCCAAAACGCAAAGCACCAAATTCATCTGGCAAACGTATCGCGAGCCAGCATAAGCACTCAGATACATCCCCGGAATTGACAACTGGTGGTAGGGAAAAAATAAAAATGGGGACAGCAAGGAAAAGCGTTAACAAACACAGAAGGGGGAAAGACATTTTCCTTCTGGGCACATTTCAAAAAGGCAAAAACAAGGAAGAAAGGTAGAGAAATTCTCCAAGTCACAAAACATATGTTACACCAGGACCAAAAGGAGAACTGCCAGACTTTTGAGAACTGTATTACAAGAGAAGTCAGCACATTATCATAATTAATGTTTCAAATTACAGTTGTAAATAAATTTCAGCTGTTAAATGTGATTAGATTTCTTGAGGCATATTGAAAGGAGCCATTTCTGTTCCACTGGTGGACTGGTGTTTCTGAGACTTGTAAATGTAATTGATGTTTGCAAGAAAATGAAAGGACGTGGCTAACAATTATTCTTTTATTTGCCACCTCTTTAGAGAAAGGACCAGTCCCTTGGTCTCCACTTATTGTTCCTAGGTTAGATATTTACATATTCTATACCTCCTAATAGACGGTTTCCTATTACATGTGATAGCAGGAAAACAGTCAAATAGAGGTGCCAAAAGAGAAGAGGTAATTATACACATTGCCATTGTTTTCCTAATAATTTGCAAAATATTTACCAGAGGTTTACACTGAAAACCAAGGCAAGACTACCATTTTAACAAAGTCACAGTTGGACTGTACCATTACCTGTGAATACAGTAAAATCACAATGTTGGCATTAATCACAAGTTCTTAGATGCAACTGACCTTCTCCTGGTTCATACAACTGACAAAGCTTCAGACAAACTTAATTAACACTATATTAGTTAAAAGCATGAAGCTTTTTTCTTCTACTAGGAGAAAGGAACAAGCTAAATCAAATTTGAAAAAAGTGAAACAGAAAGTTCAAAAACTTCATCTACAGTGTCAAAACAGTGTCAAATGCATAGATGTTGCATAAACATTACATGTATTTTAACATACATGAGTTATAGTATATTATACTGCATATATTATGTACATACAAACATAAAAGGCTTATGCAGGCATATAAAGAGGAACAAGTGTATACAGTCCTGCAAAAAACATGTTTGAGCTTCCCATTCCACCTTAAGTATGTGCTACCCTGCAATCATTTCACAAATAACCAATTTAATCTGTAAATCCCAGTAAATTACCAGAGGTTAGTGTGATGTGGCTTTAAATTCTTCCGCATTGCCATAGAAAATTATTTCCACTTAGCTGGGTGTCAATGATCTATTCATAGTAAGATGCAGTCGGGTTACAGCCAGCTTTGTATTAGGGCTGCAGCGGATGAGTACTTCTAGATAAAACTGATAACAACCTTTATGTGAAGCTGGATAAAGCAGCTCACCCAAATATAAAATATACATTATCAAAAGAGATTCTAAACAGACACAGATGTTATTAGACAACAACAAAATCGCAGAGTATTTTCCACAAATCTTCCGATATTGTGAGCTCTCCTAGCTGCTCCATGTGAGCAGCTGCAAGGAAGGAAGGAGACCAAAACAAAGAGGCTGAAAACGCACCAAAAGCAGCTTGTCCCTTTGCTTCCACATGAAAAAGTAACGCCTGAAATCAAAATGAGTATTTGCTAACAGGAAATAATGTATTAAAGTTTCCCAAACACATATGTCTTCAGCTATTGTACACGTCCTTCATTTATTGAAACTAAAGCTAGGGATCATTTTTTTACAGAAGATGTAAAGACTGCAAGACTTCCACTTGGCTGCCTCTAGTTTTTGCAAGCCCTAACATAACTGCATTAACACTAGGGCAAAATGTACTGGTCTATGGGGCATAAAAGAAAAAAAAAAAGGAAAGTGAGAGAAGAAAAAGAAATATATATAAATTTTGAGTAAAATACTGTTTGGTTTTCCACAATGGTTCTATTGTTTGGACTGCAGAAGTCTGAGTAGCCTCTATTGCTTCATCTAAATTGCTGCTACTTTGGAAAATTTTATGCCACAGTTTTTAAGTAGGGAATGATAGCCACTTACTGGCCAAAATCTGTAAATTCTTGAAAATAGAAATCGAGCACAATCATCCGCAGACAGGTTTAAAAAATAAAATAAAATAAAATAAAATAAAATAAAATAAAATAAAATAAAATAAAATAAAATAAAATACATAATAAAACAAAATACATAATAAAGTAAAATAATAAAAAATAAAGTAAAATTAAATTAAATTTACACAGCAGGAAAGCTGGGAAGCAAAACAGTATTTTAACTTGTAAAGTTATGGTAGATTCAGCTGCAACTCACCTATGAGATTTTGTGTACATGAGTGTACTTGGACATCTGACAACCTCCATCATACAACTAAGTCATTCCATCATCAGAACCTCATGGTTAGGACAGAGAGGAGGAAAACGCTGAGGATGTGGCTGTGAAATCACAAGGCCGCCTACTTGTTAAAATGTAGAGATTGGTTTGGCTTTATCTGACTATTCCTTCCTCCAGAACCTCTGCTCTTCAGTAGGAAACCTCCAAAAAAGCACAACTTCATTTCAGGGCTCCTTTCCACTGTGCAAAATTCAACTCCAAAGACTACAGTGAGGGAGTTTTGCAAAGTTTCACGTGGGCATCATGGGCCCCATGCGGCAGCAGCTGCCACCTACTCCTGCAGCCCCTCCGTGTGGATCCCAAGCCTGTGTGACGTTTGAGGGAAATGTTGGACTGCTCGTCTGCAGGCAGGCTACCTACAGCACCAAGTTCTCCTGTACGTCAAGGACTAGCCCTGGGACAGGCTGCCCAGAGAGGCTGTGGAGTCTCCTTCTCTGGATATCTTCCAAACCCACTTGGATGCCACCCTGTGCCATGTGCTCTAGGTGTCCCTGCTGGAGCAGGGGGGTTGGACTAGAGGATCTCTAGAGGTCCCTTCCAACCTCAACCATTCTGTGTGACTGCGCCTCTCTGCATAGCTCAGATTCAGACAGTCCTGCAAACCTTCCCACTTTGCTGATAACTCAACTTCTGTCACAAGTTAGTGCTCTGAACTTGTGGGGCCATCATTTCTTCTCCTTAGTGCATTAAGCTGCAGATGGAAACTTATTTTGATATTGTCGGCTGCTCTTCACCTAGCCATTAGCAGCTCTAGTCTGCATGTTAAAAGCAAATGAAGCCTCAGTTAGCTGCTCCTCCTCCAGGCAGGTCCACATTCTCCAGGTTCCTGTAAGGATGGCAGTCACCCAGTGAGGAATGATATGATCAAGTCCTGCAGTGTATGAAATATTTTGACATGTCGAGCATTTCTTCTGGCTTAAATGGTAAGAAGGAGAAATATTCTTTCACTTAAAATGAGCCCTGCTAGGATGCAAAGATGTTGGCCTATCCCTGGCACCTCTTGCAAGCTATTTGAAGCCTTCTTCCAGGCACTAAACGGGATCTATACCCCAAACTAAGTACAAATAAGGACTTTAAATACAGCATGACAGCTTACAGAGCAACCATCCCCACAGAGAAACGGTGTCTGCTCCCCTGTAAGTGGTTGAGACACCACATCACTTCTTTTAAAAGAAGAATTTCTCCCTTAATGCCTGGCTTCAATTACAGTAGGTGCTTAGGAGCTTCTGTCCTCAAAAAAAAAAAAAAAAAAAAAAAAACACAGAAAGAAAAAGGAAACACAGATCATGCTGAGTATTTTTTTATATGAGAAATTACTGCTTCTTTGTCACCTTATTGACATGCAAATGTTTAATATTAGTAATACTGCTGTACTGCTTGTATACAGAGCATTTTCAGTCTAGTGCCCACATGCTCTTTTAATTCTCTTGAGGTAGAGTTAACATAAAGCAGTGAAAAATAAGCTTTATTAAAAAAAGAATCATTGAGAAGGCTGTTTATTTGATGTTGATAAGGAATAAATGTTAAGATATTTACCCATTATTTACAATATCTGCAGAGAGTTAATTCTCCTTGTGGTCTATAAATTTTTGCTGCTGTTAAGTCTCAAAAAATATAATGGAGTAAAACAGTGTGACACTTTACCCTTAGTTTGACACGCTGTGATATGTTCTGCTCTTCTAGGTGGACACGGCAGATAAGCCACTGCGTGAGCCTGGATCTGATAGTATTTATCACTGCTCTGAGACAGATTCTTTGCAGGATCCACAGTCCCGTTGCCTCTTTGATAATCCTCTTTTTCCTTCCCTTTTGCCCTTTAAATGCAATATAGAGAACTACTCCTTGTCTTTGAAGTCTTAGGTGTTATAAAATTATGATGCCTGTCAATACCTTAACACAGTGCTTTCATCTTTGGATAAGTACAGATCCATTATAGCTATTCAACCTGAATAGTTCAAGTAAATAAAATATAGGGAGGAAAAAAAATGTAGCATAAGGTATTGAGATAGGTAACATTATTTGATCAAGCCCTTGAGCAGCACTGGAGATTGTTAATCCCATTACGTTAAAGAGAGTGAGAAGTATATTATCTGTAGACTCAGTTTTATTGGAGGAGACCTCTCTCTCAAAAGGGGACGATCAATTCCAGTGGCTCTGGGTGGGCATAGTAGTTGATCGCTCATTTCCTTCCAGGATGAGAAAAATTTCTTTTCATGAGCAGTTGTATGTGCCTTCTGCTTCACCTGCTCAATTGAAAATAAAATTTTGTACATGTATTTTTATCACCTTTTACTTCTCTGCATTCTCCCCATCTTTTGACAAGTCCTCTATTCGGTCATGAACAAGGGTGCTGAGTCAGGCTGGAGTTAAACTGATTTCACACTAACTGGAGAGCTCCTATAGGAGACTTTGGAACTTGCTATTTAAGGTACTATAGATAAATAGTCTTTTGTGACATTAAGGGATATCTGATATTTTTAAAGGTTCTGTCCCTTAAGCTGGGGCATTACTGTCCTACAGGCTTTATATAGATTTTGGGCTGATTTTGTTCAGTGCATTTTTGTTTGAATATACATTATTGGCAATTACACCAAGAATCACCAAAAAGGGCCAGCATATATTTTATACATTATCCCTTTTTTTACAGCTCCTAGAAATACAGGAGATACTGATTTTTTTTTAAGACTATCTGTGACCAAACAGCAAGACCGAGTGATACAATGATTGATTTTCTTGCACAGAAGACTTCCACAAACTCAGCTGGATGAATTCTTTAATTATGAAAGCAGAAAGCTCAGGTCTTCCCAAGTGCACCTATGAGATAAGCACTAAATCATCCATAGATAATCTAAGGCATGATGATTAGGTCTTATTCCATGCCCATGCGCCTCTGTGCTCCCTCCCCTCCCCAGCCGTTATCACTCAGAAGTAACATCTTGGAATTTTAATAGATAATTCACCACAAACATCAGCTCCATTCCTGGTTTTGGTCAAAAAAAAAAAAAAGAAAAAGAAAAAAGAAAAAGCCCAACGAAACATTAGGAATTAATAATGAGAACTGATAACAAATCAGGGAATGTTATGGAAGCAGTCTATGCTTTCTCCATGCTTTTAATATCGGCCACAGCTCAAAAATATAAAACAGAAATGGAAAACTTTAAGAGAGCAACACAACTCACCAAAGATGGGCTTCTCCAGCACAAACAGTCCTGAAGTACTGAGAAGTCTCACAAAGCAACGCGTACTACTACAGTAAAACCAACTGAATACCAAGGGCTTTTGTGGGTCTTTTATCTGGGACATGCCTCAAATGCCAACAGAGTGTCGAGGAGGGCAAAAAAAAATCAGTTTCTCTGCATGCAATCCACTGATCATTTTAGGATTTCCATAGTTCTGCTCTACTTTTTCCATGACTGGGGCTGGAGGAGCTACAGGAAAGCACAGGCAGCCTGTGAGGCTGCTTCTACACTGCAGAATGAAGGAGGACATGGACTAAGACGTGGCCCCAAAGCCACACAGCTGTTGCAGTCTACAGGTCTACAACACTTGGTGTGAGTCTATACCAGATTTGTCCAAGATAGCCATAACTGGAAGAGGCCAAAAGCAAGACAAGGAGGGAGTTAACAATTAATCAAGGCAAACTATGGGGCATCCAGTGCAGGGGCTCACTCTCTGGCTCTTGCTTACTTAACATGTAGTGTTACATGTAGCCACAATCCCTGTGGCTTTCTAAAAATCAGATTGTTGGTTATGTTGGTAAAGCATTCGGTTTTTCCCTGTTCTGGACACGACCTAGCAAAAACAATTGTGAAATCATGGATAGATGACAACGCCAGGATGTGTGCTGTGTGCTGCACAGCTTAAAGAAGGGACTGTTGAACAATCTTCACATATCCTGCTCCTGAATGTTTTTCCAAAGTCATTTCCAGAATTAAAAAAAAAAAAAAAAAAAAAGAGTGTGCTGAAATAATGGTATATTGGACCAGGAATCTGTACAATTTATTATTATGACAGATTATGTCTAAGGTTTCAAAACCTTAGACATAAATAAATAAAAGTAGGTAGGTTTTGTTTAATTAGACATATGATTGAAAAAAGTCTCCATGAGGTTGAAAGAAACAAATATCTGGTTTAGATAAATATCTGGAAGGCATTACCCAAGAGCAAAGGCTTTATAATGCATAGCATTTTCTTTTTCTTTCTGTTATTGTAAACCAAAATAATAAAATATACATATATCCGAGAAGTACCTACATTGGCCATATCCCAGGTTGAAGAGTATGTTCCTCTTGCTGCATTTTTTGATGTAATAGATTAAAAAATAGTAAGTGATGCCATCACTGAATTTCTCACTGTAAGTGGGTGAAACTGCTTTCTCTGTTCCAATCACCAAAACATCTTGAAGCTTGGGATCCGTGATTTTAACTTTACAAGAGCTTTTTACAAGATCTCTTCAAATCTAAATGTTCATAGAGACATATTGTAACAATGTGCCTATAGTTACTTCTCTAATTTTCTGCAAAAGCAGATTTTGAATTCACAGTAAGTCAGGTTCCAGAGCCACTGAAATCTTTGGAAACAGGTATAGAAAACAATTTTGGAAAAGTATTCTGGGACTTGAGATGATCAGGAAAAATGTCTTGACAGTGAGGGTGACAGAGTCCTGGGACAGGCTGCCCAGAGAGGCTGTGGAGTCTCCTTCTCTGGAGATCTTCCAAACCCGTCTGGATGCCACCCTGTGCCACGTGCTCGAGATGTCCCTGTTGGAGCAGAGGGGTTGGACTAGGTGATCTCTAGAGGTCCCTTCCAACCTTAATGTTTCTATGATTCTATTCCTGCACACACAAATTGCAGTTTGCTTGCTCCCTCTGTACTTCAAAAACAAAACCGCACACTTTCACGCTGTGTTAAATTCAAACTCCTCGGATGGGAAATAGGGTCTAGTTTGACTGGAAAAAACGCTGAGCAGCCAGGACTAGAGGAAGAATTACAAAACAAGAACAAGGACAATAAAGTGATGGAATCTGTGTCCAGGCCCAGATGCTGCATGCACGGGGCCCACGTGGCCGCATCAGCCCTACGGGCTCTGCTCAGCCCTGCGCTGGTGGTGACAAGGACACCCACCTCCACCAGCAGCTCCAGAACCTTCTTCCCCTGCCCAGAAGGGGCCTTAGGAAGCCTGAAGGCCTTCCCAACCTTACGCTCTGCCTCTGTGCCAAACTGCACCGATCCTCGAGCGGAGGAGCAGGAACAGACGAGCATGCCTAATTACCTGTTTTTATATGTGTGGTAGATATGCAACAATTTGAATGTCTAGACTGTAATTTACATAAATACATTTTAAACCAAAACATTTTAAAATTATTTATTTCCTGCTTCTGCGCTTAAGTGCTTTGCTGGATTGGGGCCAGACTGCAGGATCGAGCCGAAGGTGCATACATCAAACCTACAAAGAAATATACTGTTTGCAAAGGCTGTGTTTGGTTGAGCAAATTTAGAAGAATGAAACCAACTATGAAGAGAAATTAGACTGTCTGAAAATTAATAAAGCACAGCAGGAATTATTCGATTCATCCATATTTGTTGCTTAAATAGCTCTAGGGCTAAGTCTTGCTGAAAGAAGATACTTCAAGACTCGGGGGTCAATTGCTTTTGGAGACACATTGACCTATAGAAATACACTTGCCTAATTTGGTTCTTGCAGTGGGGCAAGTCTAGAGAAACATATAACCAAAAAAACAATTTAGATTCCAGTGAGTGGATATCGGAGGTCAAGCTTAAGGTTACCATAATTTTACATACATACACTAAAAGACTAATAACTTTTCAAGTTACTGGGCTACCTTGCTAAAAACAAAGACTTTCAGATAATATCTCAGAAAACAACAATATATGTGTTTATTTCAAGTTCTGCTGGATGAATACCATCCATCCAGTTCACTGCTTGTTGCTGTGGTTAGTTGTGTAGTATTTCATACAGTTTGGTCATATTCCAGCAGCACAAGCAACACTATTGCTGGCCCAGTTCCTAGCAAAAAGCACGTCCAGATCTGATTATCATTAATTTTGAAACTAAATTTATGTGCCAGATCAAATATTACATTTTTGGTTAACTGGTCTTACTATTATTAGTTACATTCAGAGAGCTGCATATATAATTATTACGCGTATGTCACAATAGTTTGAAATAAGGCCCTCAAGATACCATCATTCATATCAAACACTCTTCTCCTAAAGAGATTTTGTATGTTCATACATTAGTATTGTTTCCTGTTCAGTATTAGTGATTATGTACTTCATAAAATGCCAGCAAAATAAATCAGTATTAGAATACAAAACTACACTCTAGAGTGCAAAATTATTTTAGATATACAACCTCAGGATGCCAGTAACCTTCCAAGAAAACTACAGAAATTAAGTCCAGAAATTATCTAAGTAGTGAAAATTTCACTCTCAGGCAATACCACCCTTGAAAAATAAAATATTTTTTTCATAAAGTTGCAGTCTTCTAAATTCAGTCATAGGAAAAGCAACATTTTCAATTGGGAATTTTATTGGGGTGAGAATACAAAAAAAAAAAAAAGCACATATTGTGAATTAAGAATAAATATCTGATTATGATATCAGTGATAAATTTATATAAAAGACAATACAGAGTGGAGAAAAATACTTTGAATCATTCCAAAGTTTTGAAAATTTCTTTCACTGATTTCCCAGCTGAGCAGATAGATATTAATAAAAGGTTTCTCCACAAATATGTAAATCCTGACCAGCATTACCTTCAGAAAATTGACAAGACAGTTAGAGAGATCATTTTGTTCCCAGCTGTTTTCAAACATGCCATTGATCAGAAGGAGAGACTCTACACCTATGTTAATCTGTTTAGCCCTCTTTTGTCAGAGCCATCCAGGTTTTGGATATCTCCTACTTTCTTCTTTTCAAATGATAATTTTACTGAAATAATTTTTTAAAAATTATTTCAAAAAAAATTTACTTTCTGTAAATAGCAATTCTTTACTTTTTAAAAATATTTCTCAAGAAACCATAGCTTCTCACAGCTATTAAGTGAAGAAATACCAGGAATGGGGTACATTTCTCGCTAAAATAAGTGACTTCTCTTCAAATGAATGACATTTGAAAAATATTAAGCTGTCCAAGCAGCTCTTGAGGAGTTCACCTCATTGATGTGCTAGATGCATTCAAAATAGCAGGGTAAGGTTATAGTAGATGCACAGCGTAACATCATTTTTACAGCGCAGATTAGGCCCCATGCACCCACAGTATTTGTGTATCGAAAGGCATGTCGCTCTTGCAGCTCTACAAAATAAAGCGTTGAGTTTACCTGTATGGTCCTCGCAGTGCCATCAATGGTGACAGACAGCAAGGGTGAAGCCAGGTTCCACTCGCTGGTCACGTTTAGTTTCATCCCATCAACTTCCACCTGTTGTGACACCAAACAAGGCTGTTACTCTGAAGACAGACAGAAAACTGATCTCAAGTTCATTGCTGCATACAAAGCAGAAACCATTTTAAAACAGATGGCTCCCAAACAACCTGTCATGTTTACTGCTTCTGCCATCAAAGACAGGGTCCAACAACAGAGTCTTCCAGCTCTCTCTGGGGAGAGGTGAAGGACCCGTGAACAGCTGCCTCTGAGTAGCAAGGTTTCAAGTGATTTCTAGCAAGTAACAAACAGCCATCCAACTTTTAAACCTATCTGGACATGCTACATTTACTGCAATTAGACAAGTAATGCATATAAATTCCAGTGACACCTTGCAACCCACACAACAGGCCTTGCATATAATATTCTCTCCAAGGACCAAGGAAGAACTTTTCCTATGCTTCTAATGAAGGGCTCTGCACTGTTATCTTAATTAATAGAAGGCAGTAATTAATTCTTTGGTGTTTTATCTCAAAGTCTAGAAAAACTTTGAAAATTCTGTCATGTTTTTTTTTTTGTCTCATTCTACACCTGATCAGAAGGATGCAATTTCTGACTTGAATGTCAACATGGTTATCCAAAAGTTTGTGGGGTTTTTTTTCCATAAATCATCCCATGATTTTTATACAAAATATTTCTATATGAAGAGCAAAATTTCTAAGTCCTGAAAAACTACAGGCACACTTGTCTATCACATAGAAGGGGCAATGACCCTTCTGTTATCTTTCCACTGTGCAATATTGTCTCTTAAAAAGTACACACAAACACACTCAATACCATAACAGCCTCAGCAGAAGAGGCAGATTAAGAACAAAAATATTACTAAGCATAGAATAACATAGTTATGGATTAATGTTCGCACAGTGCTTTTAATATTCACTGTGATATCTAAGGTAAACAAATATGATTTCAATCATACATTTTACTACAAACAGAAGAAAAATAATGTCTGGTGGCTTTCCCAAATCCCCAGAGTATTTTCAATCAATAAATTGCAGACAATATTGATAATACCACAAATATTGCATAAATCCTCAGCAAACTAGAAGGAAATTACTGTATTTAGAATAAGAGTTGAGCCTACTTTTGGCAATATAAAAAAAATAAAGCTTGCTTCTTTAGATCACAAAGACTAATAATTGTTTCATCTAGCAGTAAGGCCTTGCAATAGTAATCTTAGTAATTCATAATACGAGTGCAGAGGAGCAATATATAATTTCACAGTTTAATTTCAGTCAAGAAAAAAAAAATCTCTGACTTAAAAAAGCTCAAATTTTACAGACAGTTCACTTTAGAACATAAAATCTGCCTTTTAAGTGATACAATCTACTCAATTCCTATGGATTTAGCTATAAATAAAGTTACACATGCAGAACATGAAGCAAAACAAGTCATTTATAATGGTTCACCAATAGGCCAGATTAGCTGGCATGCTTCAGACACTTCACACTGTTCCAGGGATGCAGAAGAGCCATAAAGCCCAGCTGAGTTAAGCCAGACCTGCAGCTGGTTTCCATTGGCAGGGCATGCAGAGCAGCTGGAATAGAGCAGCGGGTCCAGCCCAGCACCAGCCACGCTGAATCAGCAAGTATCCTCTTTATTAAGACCAGCAGAAACATCTGTAAAAGACTTTCCCAGCAGCATAAGGCAAATCAGTGATGCTGCCTCAACTCTCTTTGATTAGCAATTGAACTTTTGTAAGACATCTTTTGACAAAGCTGTCCATCACTAAAAAAAGAAGATGATCAAAGAAGAACCATCTGCACTGGAACCTGCACCTGAAAAGACTGTTTACCGTGTTTCTCCAGGGAAGGAATAGCAATGGTATGAAAGCATACCAAACTCTTGGCCACCCAACAAATGCAACCGCGTGTGTGCACTGCAACATTTACACATAGAAATGCTACAGCTGATGTCTAAACATAGTGAAGGTTGACCCAGTGGCCAGGTGTAAGTGAATATCTTCATGTAAAAATCAATTTTACCATTAGCTCTTTTATCACTGTACAGAGGAATGAAAGAAAAACAAGCATGTGACAGTGCCAAATGATGTGTTTAGACTTCCTCACAAGGGCCTAGACAAGTCTAGTTGTCATTGATTCCACATTAAGTTAGCATCTAGTAATTCCTGGCAGAAGTCAGCATGAAAGAAGAGATGCTGCAATCAAAGCCCTGGGCAGGTCTAAATAACCATGGCCCTGGGGCAATATTGTGCTTCCTTAAGTGAGGTAGGAAAACCAGCACGTAGTATGTTGGCTCAACTGCATCTCTCCTCCATTCAAGAAGGAATAAAGGACCAAAGGAAAAAAAATATATGCTAGTTGAATTTACAAATACCCCAAGAAATGGCAACAGCCCTCTCATACAATGGAGCTACAGCATCTCCGAGAGCTGCTCCCCGCTGGAGCTCACCATGGCACATGCAGCTTGGGAAGATTTGGATATGAAGCCGAGAGGGGATCGCAGGGAGAACGGCTGACACTGCTCCAACAGGTGGGACGGTAAAACAAGGGGCCCACCAGAGAAAATCCAGCAAGGACTGAAGATAGGATATTTATTCACTTGGGGCGCAGGTTACTTTTACTAAAGAAGGAATTCTATGAGGGTGAGAGAGCAGGAAAACAAAATGTCAGGGGGAGAAGGAGCAGAAGCAGAAATCAAAACCAATACTGATAGCCTGATAGAGAAAGCAACCCTTCGCACTAGAGAGAAGCCACACAAAGTAAGGGCAGCTCAGTGGCCAGGAGCCAAGCAAAGTTAGCTGATGGAGACAGGAAAAGATACGTGACATTCAGAGAACTTTGGAGTTTGTCTTTGTATTCAGTTCTTCTCTTGCAATGCACGTGGTTATAAAACTCGCTCTTCTTTGGATTAGACTTTTTTTTTTTTCTATTTGCTGTTTAGTTCGTTTCTGTGATCACGAGACACCCATCAACGACCTCACCACTCAAAGGATTTTGGCACTTGAATAATATGGAAAATATTCCAGCCGAATGACCCACGCAGTGGCCCACCCTGTGCTTTACGTCCCTGCTAAAGAGCCCCGCTAAAGGGCCAGCTCCTCATTGCCAGGCACATGCTTGTACTGTGTGTTCACAGGTCGCATACAAGGGGAGGGATTCTCTAGAATGACTATGGCTGTTTGAACTGCTACTGACACATCCGTTTTAGTGAGGCTGGTTTTTATATTTTTATAGCTTTTTTTTTTAAGATTTGTTCCTGTTTTGTTAAATGGGTTTGTTCCTGCGTTAAGGACATTAAAGATAAAGAAGCCACGGTTCTTTTTTACCATTATTTCCAATTCAAAGGCCGTTGTAAATGAGGCCTCAAAAAGAGGAATGACAGGTCCAAGACACAGTGCTAGGGAAAGGTCAGCAGCTTTCTCTTCTGTCACAGCTTTGCAGACTGGTGCTGGCATGCGCCTGAACTGCACAAGCAGCAGCCCCGTCACCTCGCGTGGACCGAGTGCTTGATGTTCAGCAGGATAGGTACCAGCCAATGAGTACTGCCAAGAGATGTAAAGCATAATCTGTATTCCGTTTCCTTCTGAGAACATCATTTGGCATTTTATATACGTGTCAGGCAATTACGGGAGGCAGCGCAAGCCCAAGTGTTACAGCCCTGCTAATTTACTAATGCAGAGTCTCGGATACATCTGGCACATGTCATTTCTTCTCTCCTGAAGATGAAGGTGGCTTTACAGGAGACTGGAGGGCAAATAGAGCAGTTGCTTCCTGTCTGAAGCCTCCGTGCAGGACTGTGCCTGCGCTTGCTAATGCCTGCCTTGGGCTGCTTAGCCTGAACCTGCTGGCTGGATTCCATGGTTCCAGCTTTGCCTCCCCACACAGTCGGTACCTCAACTGTTTCAGTCTTCAGGTTCAGCTCCTTGTGCAGAGCTCTGGCCCCGCTACTGGGTTATACCACCATGGCCCTGACTCCTTACACCCTGGGCTTTACCCCATGCAATAGCAAGGGTACTGTCTTTTAAATAGGGAACTATCTGATCTGCTAAATTGAATGAAAAGTGACGCTCTGCAGATCTGCCTTGCTGAAAACTCTTACCAAGACAGATGTTTCACATCTTCAACATTCAAGCAGAGAAACAAACATTACTGCTCTAAGGATACTTATGAATACTCAGTGTCATGGAGAATTCAAATAACAAACCCTCCCACTGGTGTTAACTCCACTGCAAAACTAAGGCACAACTTGTGGGCAGCAAGGACTCTACAAACTGCAACCTATAAGCCATCTTGTAGGGAAGAGAACTGGCAGCCAGCATCACTGCTATGCATCTCAGGTTCGAATACTTTCCTCAAGGCTACCCAAAGATGCACCCTCAGAGGAGTAATTGCTTCACATAAAAATCTGTTCATCTATAGTATTGTTGATCATGTACTGTACCAAAGTAAGCAGGCAGATTTTTTCCCTTTTTCTGAATCAGGTAAGGGAGAAGTATTGCTTCTTGCACAGAAAGGGAAACAAGAGAAAGTAGAGTAGCTGTAATAAGTGCTAATAGTCTGGAGTGATCTCAGACTAATCCAAATAAAGTTGGACAAAGTGGTGTTTAGTTCTTGGTCAGTTTTCACCAAAAAAAAAAAAAAGAGAGAATTTCATCTAATTTCAGCTGATGGAGCAACAGAGGCAAATGGCAACACTGTTCCTTTGCCAAAGTTATTGTCCCTTGCCCTTCATAGCCCTCTGTATCCTAAGGAGTGAGACGGATGTCTGCACATGGTTGGTCATTCTCAGGCTTCCTCTAGAAGAATGATACATAAAACTCCAGGCATATTAGGGTATAAAGTACCTTGCTAATCCTTGTTTTAAAGGGCTCTTTCCCTACCAGCAGGAGAGCTCAAACACTGTCTTTCATCTCTGAATATTTCTAAAGCTAATAAATACAACATGCTTCATTATCACAGAACCGACCAGCCACCTGGAGGCTGTGTCCACAAGCATTCCCGGTCATTTGCAGAGCTGTCTTTGAAAATCATCTGGTCTCCCTATACAATTTGCTTCAACTCATCTGCATTGTCTTGAAGAACCTTGAAGAAAAATAAGGAATCATATCTTCTACATCAGGAAATGGCATCAACCAAATCCCATTTCACATGTAGTCCCGTGAAAATTTCCCACATGGGCAAATCTTATTGCTTAGGCTTTCCCCTGTTCTTGAACTGTACTTGTTAGTGCCCTGGGCTCTGCTTTCTCATAAAGTGCTTGACATCTTTCAGGATCCCAAAGTGAAACAGGTCATGTGCATCCTTGACAAATTTGCAGATCACACAAAATTGCAGAAACCGATGAATACACCTGAGGATAGTGCTGCCATCTGTGGGGACCTAGACAGGCCAGAGTAACAGGACAATGTAAAGTGCATGACATTAAACAAATTGCTCTGAAACATTGTGCAACCTCCATCCTTGGAAGTTTTCAAGATCAGTTGTACAAAGCCCTGAATAACCTGGTCTGACCATCATGTTCTTTACCTTCCCAGAAATGTTCTCCAAAAGAACCATAACATGCTACCTTAAAGCACCTGCGGTCTTCATCTGCCCAAGTTCACACATCTGGGGCACGCAGGCCGTTCCAGAGGAATCCCCGCTGACACAACTTTAAAGATGACTAGCATCATCTCATTGAAAAAATGAATAAAAGCTGAAAATGACATAAAAAGGAAGCTTTTTCCTTCTGTTTCTGCAGATATGTGTTTCTTATGCTTTCATTCCAGAATGACACATGAAGAAACTTGATAAACAAATGCTTCCTTTAGTACCCTAAAACATACTAAAAGGTTTGGCTTATCACAACTAGCAATGGTCTAAAATCCTGTAAGATCAGCTGCCAATAAAAGTGCATTAAAGATCAAACAGGACAGATCCGTCCTGTGGAAAACAGTGAAGTGTATCAGCAAACGCATACAAATGTTAACAAAAAGATGTCACATTAAGACTGCAAACCCTAGTTTACCAGCAAAGCTGAAAGTACTTAAAGCTTGCATGACAGCACTATCTTTCATTCAAATTAAACCCTTTGTGGTTGCAGCTTGCATTTGCAGCTCATAGTTGTTTACAAATTACATTCACACCAGATTAACAAGCACTGACCTTTTCTTCTTCTTCAGCTGACTGCAAGATTAGCTTTTCAGACTTTTGAAGTGGTTAGCCAGGTAGTTTTCAAAAGGAAGTTAAAAAATCTGAGTTTCAATCTCATTAAAAGGGTCTCTTTTTCATATAAACTTTTCTTTTGTTCATATTATCACTTACTTTTAAAAAAGACCCCAAGAGAGAGTTCCAGTCTATAGATCACTTGGTCCTGAGAAAAAGCTCTGTTAACTATTTATAGATCATGGTCTTTTGTACCAAACTAGATCAAGCAATTTATTCAGTGCATGACGGCAGGAGAGAAATTCATTTGCTCTGAGTGTCATCAAGGCGGCCTTTTACCCGCTATGAACACGGCCAGAAGATCTGAATTGCCAGGCTTTCACTTCAAATGCACATCCTGACATTGTGCAGGGTGCCATTACTTCTTGCATATTTTCAAATTATTAAGCACATTCTCAGAATTGGCAGCCCATAATCACATGAACAGCAAACAGCCACTGGATTACAGCAAACAAATATGCATGGATTCAAACTGTCCTTTCTTTAAGGTAGCATATGTGGATGTAAATTACCATTAGCTACTTCGGTATATCCTACTTTAGAAACGGGAGCATGCTAACCCAGGGATTAAGAGGAGGGATCTCGAAAAGTATCATCTCCAAAAGCAACAGAACCAAACAAAACAAGAAGGTGCCTTTCTCACTTCTAAGCAGCAAGGTCTTTCTTTTGGCACTCACCTGGCACTCTGAAGCACCTACTAAGAGTTTGCAACCTCCTCTTGGGCTCCCCAGTACAAGAAGGACATGGAACTTCTAGAGAGGGTCCAGCATACAGCCATGAAGATGATTAAGGGACTGGAGCATCTGTCATATGAGGAAAGACTAAGCAAGTGAGCTGGGCCTGTTTAGTCTGGAGAAAACTGAGAGGAGATTTGATATACATGTTCAAGTACCTGAATGGTGACTGTGGTGGCTGGTGACAGAGTAACCACAATGGGGGGTAACGGGTGTAAGTTGAAACGCAGGAAGTTCCATCTCCATGTGAGGAAGAACTTCTTTCCTGTGAGGGTGACAGAGCCCTGGAACAGGCTGCCCAGAGAGGTTGTGGAGTCTCCTTTTCTGGAGATCTTCCAGACCCGCCTGGATGCCACCCTGTGCCATGTGCTCTGGGTGTCCCTGCTAGAGCAGGGGGGTTGACTCGATGATCTCTAGAGATCTCTTCCAACCTCAACCATTCCGGGATTCTGTGTGTGAAAAGCCTGTGCTACAGCAAATGCTCCCTTTCACTGTTTCTTGTGGATGAACCAAGTATGGTTCATATTTGTAACCATCTGTCTAAACCCAGCAAAGCTTAAAAAAATGTAAGGAAAGAAATCAGTTATAAGGAAATGGTTTAAGTTTATTAGCAAAGGCTTGAGGTACAGAAAGCACAGCTGGTTTGGGATTATGTCTATTGTTTTTAGACTCAGTGCACAATAGGAAAAAAAAATAGAGAGAGAGACAGAAAGAACTTGGCTTTCTTTGGCCTTCCTTCCTATTCCAGGTGCTCCAGGGGCAGGAACTGAACTCCCTGGCTCTGCCTGGCTAAGTACTCTCCAGCCTGGGTACACGTATTGCTCCAAGCAGCTGGAAACAGTACAGGTGGGTTTGCCATAAACATTGGACACTTTTAAAAGCTGGATCACACTGCAAGTTTCCTTGGCTGGCAGATAACGTGTTGGGATATTCTCCTTTTTTATTTTTTGCCTTCAAGAGAAGATTTGTATAGAGAGGAATGGCAGAATCTGGGTCATTATGCTGGGAGTTAAAAGTGCTTTGGTAAAAAAGAAATTCCTATGGTATATTCATGCCTATATATTGAATGCACTAAGCAACTCTAATTCCTGTATTTCAGTCTGCAGAGTTTTCATTCCTTCACTTCAAGGGCACACAGTGATCCCAAGTCCTATTTCACTTAACTGTAAACTCCATAATGACATTAGAATATCGTAATACCACTGTGAAATGAGACAGACTAAAGCCACCATTTTAGGCAAAAGTGAAAAATCACATTTTGAATATATATATATTTTAAGCATTCTTCTATTATATATATAAACTGAGTGAAAGTTATGCAATAAGGATACACAAGCTACACAAAGATTTGACTAGAAAGCCGCTATTACCAAAAGTTGTATCTCAAGCTCAGAGACACAATTTCATGAATTCCTGACTGTCACTAAATGACAAGTCATACACAACTCTGAAATCTCTAAATTCTTAATTCAGGAAGAGGAGTGGGAATTAATACTGGCTATTGAGAAATTTCCAGTAGCGCTGACTGAATACCTACTTGGAAAGATACCATCGTACAGTTTAAATCAGACAGATTTTTTTTAAAGGACATTTTTGTTACAGGAAAGAGGCAGACGGACACAAAACCCATCAGAAAAGAAGAAAAAAAAAAAGCTCTTTAGTTCCTAGTGGACTCATTTCTGTCACCTTTCTAAACAGCGTTATGTATGGGCTTCTGTGTCTGACCCAAACTAAGCACCATACCCCAGCAACATGAAGAGCATTTGCAATCATGGGGACCATATCCATCAACTGAGCAGAAGTGTTTTATTTTACACATCATTTACAACTTAGTATGGAGATTCAACAAAATCAGCAGGCTCCAAAGTAGGTAATGAGAAAGAAAAGCATTCCTTTATTATCCTTGGAAGTCTACTTGGAAGTACTGCACCTTGGCTTAGCCGCACAGGGTGGATGACCACAATGGACACAGTTAGGCACCATCTTCTATTCATTTTCCTATTGCACTGCCCCGGTAGCAAGGCTATCTTCTCCTTAAATTACATAAAGTAGTTAGAATAGGCAATGTAAAAAAGGGTCTTTGAATTGACATTGTGCAGTGACAAGAAGAAAGTGCAGTGGGCAACTGGGTATGGATTTCACCCAGCAGTTCCAACCTGCTGCTCTCGGCTGTCATAACAGGATATAGGTGAGCAACAGTCCCTAGGTTATCACCTAGCCCAAGGTTATTCACCATTTACACTAAAGATTTACATACAAAATACCTGCTGTTGCACATCCTCCCTGAACTGCCCCTAGATCCCTCAGGGGAATGGGGAGCATACTATGGAATTAGAACTAAAGACCCCCTTTTAACATTCCCTGCTTCAGATCTAGTAGGTGCCCTTCAATCAAATAACCAAAGGGAACACACCTGAACATTGCATTAAACATCTAGATTTAAAAAAAATATATCAGCAGAACAGTCTGAGGAAATTTTTTCTTACTTTTACAGCTAGAAATTGAAAAAAAGTAAAATAAGTTTGTAATTTTTGAAATTAAAATAAGCATTGGGGAAGAGGAGACTAGATGCAGAAAAAAAGTTATCCGTAAGCCTATTTCCAGTGTTTGGTTTGTCTCCATGTTCTCCAAGTTCAAAAGCAAAGCAAGGTGCCAACTGAAGACTTTCCAGGAGCTGGTCCGAAGCGAGACCATCTGACGTGTGCACCAAATACCTCCCACCGCTCCCGACACCCCAAACACTCCCTGGAATCACTTCTCCCAGGAACAGTTGGACAGTATGCATTTTGGGAATAATAGTAAGGTTATTCCCTCCTTAGAAACACCCTCCTCTTGTTTCTCAGATCAACACATGAAAGGAGAATGTCACAGCTTCAGAGGTCTCAACGATAAACAGAAACGCGAGGGAGATAGCCCAGCACACAAGAGACGAGGAGGAAAACCTGAGGCAACAGGGAGAAGAAGGGACAGCAGCAGAGCCGCGAGCCATCTACAGAAAAGAAGAAATATTAAAAAATTCTGAAGTGTTTCCATAAGCAGAACAAATCAGGTCATGTAGCAATGTGAAAAAGATGTTTTACATCTAATGCTCTTTATCTTACCAGTTAATGGGATTGCACTGTTTATGTTAACAAACCCATAGCCCTGGATTCACTCAAAAGGCAGAAAAGAGCTGTGGTAAATAGATGCCTGTAGGAATTCTGCACTGCCTCGTAGTTCCAACTACTCACATTTAATTGGGTGATAGTGGCTTACTACTGACTTCTACCAGGGTAAGTTCAAATTCACCATGCTAAAAGAATCAATTAAATATGAAACAATATTTCCTCAAAAAAATCCCATGTTAATTAAATCTGTCTTTTATGCTTTGGGTTAAATGATCTTAATTGCATTTTTAGCACATGAAAGTGGATATGGAAACTGTTCCACCAGTTGTTTGGAACACTCAGTTTTCCAATCTACGTAAGCATAGGGGAAAAAGTAAGGTGCACACCCTGAAATAATTTGGCATTAGAGACAGATTACCTACATCCTTTAGCATTAAACAAAGATAATTTCCTGAGCAGAGAAGCCTCATAAAGCGATTATGATACGGTAACTACAAATTGCAGTCAGCATCTGCTAAACAACCTCTTTATTTTAATCGCCTATAAATATTCAGTCTTTTAGCAAATCAAAAATATACATCTTTATAACAGTTGTCAGCAAGGATGGAGTAAATTTTACACTGGCCTTAATAAAACATGTATATCCCCCATACATTAAGGCAGGAACATATATTTACTGCAAAAAAGAGAAATGCTGGGGATAATTTAGAAGAAAATGAGGAGTACAATACAATACTGTTCTCTACCACTTAGGCAGCAAAACCTAAAGAAAGAACAGGGCATTCCAGCATCACCATCTCTATCATCTCTGCCTGCTTAAATACCAAGAGAAATGTTTGAACACTTTTGTTTTTAAAGGGTTATCTCATTTTGAATCCTATTGTAGTGCTATTTCTAAACATGTTTGGGACTTCTCAGAAACTCTGTTCATATGACCACTGTGTGTGTGATCATTATCAATCAACTTGATTCTTCTATTATGATCTTTTTCTGAAAACTTAAAACACCAAGACTCCTTTTAGTCTAATAGTCATCATTTTGTGTTTTCCAGTGCAGCCACAAAATATCATTGAAATTCCAGTGAAGGAAAAATGTGAGGAATGTCTAAATCTAGAACAATGTTTCTGTATTTCAAACTCTAGCAGTCCTCAGAGATACGAGCATTTTCCCACTTCCCCCTGACACTTTATGCCAAGACCCAGTTCCTGAGCTTAGCGCCCAGCCTGGTCAGGCTCCATCTAAGACACTCCGAAAAAACCCAGCAGATGGGGACCCTCCGACATGATGCAAAAATTCCATGAGTTCATTCATTCAACACAGTCCCCACACCAGGGTGCTGAGATGCTCCAACCAGGGGTTAAAAAATACAAAACTCTCCTTAAGAGAAATTCCTTTTTTGCTTAAGAAATGAACTCAAGGCAAGGAATAAAGTGCTCCTGTACTCACTTTACAATAAGCTCTGCTGGGGCATCTCTGCTCTTAAAATGACCTGCCAAACCTATTTTCTCAGATGTGATACACACACTTACATACTGTATACAAACAACTGGAGTTGACTTCTAACAACTTGTCATAGAGAAACACTCAGCCCATCATCTTAATTTGATCTCAAAGTGGGGAAATTTGTTCCATGAGGAGAGATTTAATTCTGATATCACAGCACAAAGGAGCAATACCAAGAAGCGTCTTGGGGCCTGGAAGGTACCAGACGAAAGACTGACATTAAGGACTTCATACTATACACAAAGCTTGTTTTCAGAAAACACAGAAAAAGCAGCCAGCATCTAAAATTCGAAGCAGCTTGCAACTCACAATGGGAAATTTAAGAATGAATTAAAAAAAGGCAAAACAAATGTAAGCTTTCCCCAATATTTTTAAAAAGCTTGAGAGGCAGTTCTGTGCAGCTAGAATAATAGGTAATCCAGCACAGCACTAGCGAGAATGTAGGAAAAGTTAAAAATGATGAGGCAAACAAAGTATCTAAGAAGCAGCACAGCATTTTCAATAAAATTCCAAAAACAAATCAGAAACACTGGGAAAAACAGGCCAGTAAAGTTGAAACACTAATAAACTGGAAGCGAGCTGGGGATGCGATAATAAGCTAGTATATCTTACAGCTAGTATAACCTTAGATTGAGAAGACAGGGGACAACATTCCAGGAAAATCCCAGCCCCTGTCTGTACAAGCACCCCACACAGAAAACCACATTAACAAAGCTGCATTCACACGTTAAAAACCAAACACCTCCTAAGTGGTTACGGATGTGTGTGTTTTTTCACTCTGGTAGCTTCACTTGATAGTGAAATGCCCATTAAAAAAGCCTAGAACAATTTTGTCTCCTATGTCAGGGTTTCATTATCAAAAAGCAGTTGCCAATTTAAGGACAGTACAGAAAGAGGCACAAGGGCCAGGTCAGAGATGGCCCAGAATATATGATCGAAAAACACCAAACCCCCAAAGGGGTTAGCACTCAGGCTATTAGCAGTAGGCCTACACACCGCCACAGTTGCTTCCTGTTTAAAATTATACCCTACACACCACTGTCTAACACTAGGAATTACCCAAATAAACTTTCGCAAACAGTCAAAAAGATGGGAGAGAAGGAATTACAATAATGATTTTAAAGTCTCTACAGGTTTCAGAACCATTGTTCTTGAATGGTATGAGCAATGGCCTAAAATTAAGGAGAAAAACTAGGATGAGTAAGGAAAAAATCTCTTGAACCAGCAAACAGGTAGTTTCCCCTGTGAACAACTGCCTCTTGCACCCCACTGCTCAGAGGCCAGGCGTGCATCAGATTAGCCATGGGATAGAGGCCCAAGGAGAAGGTAGCAGCAGCCCTTCCCATCCTCCTTCACAGGAGTCAGGCTCCGAGGGGCTCAGGTGCCCTCACACAAGGAAGGGATGCAGCTGTTGCAGCTCTGAAGGGCTCCTCCGAAGGCAGCTCTTCGTTGCTTTCTATGCATTTTTGAGAGACAGCTTTCCTGAACACCAAGATGTTATTAACAGCATTTAGTATGCTTTAAAACATGTTTGTTTTTTTCCCTAACAATAATTTCAATTTATCCTGTACTTTAGGATTTTTTGCATCCTGAAGCTGAGGCACGTATATATGCTCTATACAGTGAGCTGCGTGCCCATAAACATACCCATAAGCAAATCAGTTCACCCAGTGCGGCACGTACCGAGGGTCAGCGGGCATGAATGGAAGATACGGCCTCAAGGATTTGAAATAAAACAGTTACTCCGAGCTAAATCATCCTGAGCGATGTTACGGAGGCGTTTTAGCTTGGAGAGGAATCCAATAAGCTTTTGTGACTGCCGTCACTGGCAGAGTACATGATACTCCAAGAGCGATTAGGAAGCTCCTTCTCGGAAAGGAACGATAGCACAAATCACGGGCTAGCCGAGGCTTTCGCAGGGCCATTAAATACATGTCATTTTCAACTTGCCACTACTTGCACCTCCCGTAACAATTATTCTCAATTTCTTTTCATCTGTCCCATAAAAAATGATTGCTTCTGCTTTACTTAATCCTCCACTTACATCAACTCTATTGTTCGCCTCCTTGCCTTTCATCTTCTGCACATTAATTCCCCACATCGCTTTTGATCTAGCTTTTTGTTTCCTTTTTCCCCCTACAGATTCTTCCTGATGAAGAACTTGCAGCCATAATGTTGCATTTGATGTGCATGGTGATACTTTATTGATTCACCACTCTGTCTATTAGTTCTGTGTAATGAATAACATTATACAAAACACAAAAGAGGTTGCCTACGCCTGCATCAAGGATCTTAAAAATCATTTTAAGTAAACTTTAAAAGTGCTCATTTTATGGGTAAATATTCACATTTAATTATAATTGGAGCAGCATATGCAAAGAGCAGTCAGAGAAAACAAATATCTCCTCCTTACAGTCCAAAGAATTTTCTTTGCCATAGTGATAAGCCAAGTTAATAGAATAATTGCAATTTTCACTGCTGCTAAATAAGAAATAGAAACCTCTCCAGGAACTGTTCTGTGTGGCTGTAATAAATGCCCACAGAAACAAACTAACCTGCATTATTCATCTCCCCTACAAAAGGGTGGCAAGGTTAGAGCCAGAGACCGCAGGAAGTAGAGCAGCTGATCTTAGTTGATATAATCAATAAATTATACTTTTAAATACATTTTATATTTAGTTTCAAAATGTACTTTAGTCTTTAATTCAGGCAAGTCTTAAATCTTATGCTCACCAAGCAATTCTAAATAGTTAATGGAAGAGTGCAGGTTTTGTGTTATTAAACACAGCGATGCCCAAATTTATGAACTTTTCAGAAAACAATTTTCTTACTATAAGATCACCTAATGTAGGCTAAATTATATGTGTATTCAGTCGTGACAAAACCAGTCACTGGATAAAATCCATGAGCAGAACAGCAGCAGCGCTGGGAATGCACACTAGCAACCTTCTCCACATCCTCACGGAAAACTTTGAGGAAGAAGGAAGGGATAACTTTGCACTGGAGTGATGCCTGCTGTCTTCCTGCTCAATAGATGTTAGAATAGAAAACTTGAGTATCCTTGGGCTTACTATTTTTTATTGAAAAATATATAAAAAGTAAAGATCGTTCACTACACACAACTGAAGTCAACTCAAGATGCCTACTTCCATCTACACAGCTACACCAAATTTCAAAGCAATCATACCCACTAATGCCAACTATGAAAGCTGACACACAGGCATTTGACAATTCACAGGTGAAGTGTCTGGTATAGGTCAGAATTTCTTAAAAATCCACAGGACTGGCTGTCAAAGCCATAAACACCTAACGCTTATGGCTTTGCTACAATTCTGACACTGAGTCTTTTACAACTATAAAATGAAAGCACAACAAAAAAACCCCACATTTTCTGTATTAATTTTCCAATCAGTTAGTCTTGAACAATCTTTGGCAGGTTCAATTCAATAAGAACTCTGTGAAAACAGAATTCAGACATGTTCATACTGTGACAGCAGATCTCATGAGACAGAACACAGATCATTTGGGTTCACTATCTACTCTTGTTATCTAAGGGAACAATCTCTACTTTTTCATAGAGATAGTTTAAAATCTGGGATTTCTTTAAAAACTTAAAGAGAGCCCTCAGGTTTATATTCTAGCTTCTATTGACCAGAAAGTTGTACACAGCTTGTTAACATATATATAAAATGTAATTATGTATGATGTGATCAATATCTTCACTATGGGGATTTTCCTTGTTGTAACAACAACAAAGATAGTGCTTAATCACAGCAGTAGCAAAAAAAAGAGAGAAAAGAAAAAAAAACACAGGAATATTCAGAATTATATGATTAATGAAAAGAAACTTTAGGGTCCCTGGCTTTTGACAAACTTTCTATCCAAGAAAATTGGATATGCCAGCTACCACATTAAGTTTACAGGTCTTCTGTTTGTTAATAATTTCAACATTTGATAATTTTTTTTGGCAGATCTCTTTATAGGAACAGAAGATCTTTCTGCCCACGAAGTGGGGATTGTTCAGGTAGAATTAGCTTTGATGCCCTTAAGAGAGAGTCCCTTGGCATTGATATTTTCTGATTTAAAGAATTTCAGCCATCTCACAATGGAAACTTTTGATACATTTTACTCTGCACAGCCAGATGATATAAAACAAAGAAGGTCACAGCTTTTCAAATTCTCTGATTCTTTCAAGGTATCACACCACTACACTACTTGCTACTTTAAAAAAAAAACACAATACGGATGCTTTAATACTATATTTTATATCAAATATGTCTTTTTTCTTCTTCATGTATTTTGTTTCCAGATGAAAGAAGATAGAACTATGTCTTATAAGTGAATACACTCTTGGTATAGAAGCATATTCTGTATCTCTACTATTGCTGGAGACACTGTTTTTATTAATAAAGCTCAAAGTTTCAAAATCCTCCTCCTTGCTGACATAATTGCTACATAAAACATAAACTGAAGTTTTTAAAACATCAGTGAAGGAGCTCAAATAGAGAGAAAACAGAGGTTTGAAGTACATTATTTACATTCAATCCGTTAACCTACGTGTGAGTCAGGAGACCATTAAGATCAGGCCACATCAATAATAACCCTGTTTTAATTGTGTTTAATTCATCTGTTGCTGTGACTTTGACATTTAGGAAAATGAGGATTGTTTGGAATGAATCAATTCTTTTATATAATTCCACACACTACATCAAGCCAAACACACCACTGGAAGTCCTACTTACTGCTATTTCTTCCTGAGGGACATGGTACAACACTGTAGCCCTACCATAGGAACTTATGTTTTGTTCAGTTTGCTTACTACACAGTTTGCCTGTCCTTGGCCTGTGCTTGGCCTGCACAGCCAAACACACTAGAATTGAGACTAGCATCAACAGAAGCGATAGTAGGTTAGGACCATTTTAAGCTTAGGCAGTCACAAAATTAAGAGTGTGGTACCAGCGAAAAATGCCTTTGTTTGTTCTGAATCATTGTTAGAGCAACTGAAAGGATAAAGAAGCACCTCTCTTCTCAAAGAGCATATTTTTACTCTATTTCACAAATTTCCTTCTAGGTATAAATAGTCTTTATTATTATTATTATTATTATTATTATTATTATTATTATTATATTATTATTGATGGTAAATACTTTCACAGTTTTTCACCTGCGCTGAGCATTTGCAATACCACTTGAAGCAAAAGAGTCTGCCAGCCCTTGGCACCACTGGAATTAGGGCTCTAAAGCTATTGTGAAGCTTTCAAAGACTTACGATTTTCCTGAATGTGATCACATAAAGGTTACAAGCCCCCTAATCCAGCTTCCTGGTGCAGAATCCATTTGCCATTGCACAGAAGATGGCTCTCCAAAGGAAGCACTTGTGCTTTCTTGAAGCAGGACCCTCCCTCACCAGCTACAGAGATGATGGTGTTGTGTTGCTGCTCATGTTAACAGCATGTTTTTTTTTCCCTACAAAAGGCTTCTGAGACTCTGCAGTGCGAGTGCGGTGCCCTTTACCGCAAACATGGTGACGCTCCCCATACGATCCAGTGTGGATCCCGCAGGACCTGTGCTCTCGGCGCCCAGGCGCCTGCGGCACCCCCGCATAAAAGGCCAGCAGATGTTGCTGAAGACAAGTCACAGCGGTTCTAGCAGTGAATGACATGAAGAAGCTCCAAGAAACTGATTAATAAGAAAATTGGAAGGGGAAGAGAGAGGTTTTTGCGATCTACCCCAGCTCTGAACACTTATTTCTTCTTCCTCTTCCTTTGGACTCAAGACAGACTAGACTGATCTGCTTCCCACTCTTCTCAAAGTCTTGGCTTTTATGTGGTTGGGACATGCAGTGACACTCAGCAGGCAGATGCGGCCACCAAATAAGCTGTGCCATCAGCTGAAGACCGAGCCATCTCCTTGGCATGGAGACAGGAAAGTGTACAGGTCAGATAGGCAATTTCTAATATTCTCATCAGCTTTCTTTTCATTGCATCACTGAAGACATTAGGAATCTGGGGAGAACTGAAGACCATGGTGACTCAGGCACCACTCGACTATGGTAGGCCCTGTAAATACCTCGAGATATGGAATTACCCCGCTTCTACAAGACCTTGCCTATTCAGCTTTGCTTCACAGAATCATTAGGGTTGGAAAAGACCTTCAAGATCATCAAGTCCAACTGTAAAAGCTGAACTGCCCATAGATCACCCACAAAATGTAAACTGCCCATAGCCCGCTTCTCTAAAAGTCCCAATTCCTGTCATACAATGTAATGCAGAATGATTTAACGGTATCCTTAAATTTACAGAAACAGAACAAAGACTCAGGCCCAGGAAAATAAAACACGTTTATGTTTTATTCCAAGGCCTGCAGAAATTATTTCTTGAAAAATAAAACATATCGCATCATTATTATTGGTCTAAGCCATGTCTTAGTTTTGAAAGCAAGCAAACCTAAGACTGCTGCTGCTATTTTAAAAGCAGTTGCTTTATATTGGAACAAGTGGGAAAAAAAAGGGTAGTTTCTCCAGAGCAGACCTCACTAGGGATATGGTTTACACACTAGGTACAGGGCAGCACACAACTCAAGGCAGAATTACTACAGTCCTAAAGCCCAAGGTTATCTAAACCCAAGAGATTGTTAACACAAAATGCATTTCTGTAGAAAGGCCAAAAGGTGCAAGCAGGGAAAGGAAAAGCGGAGAGTGCTAAATCACAGTTCTTCCTGACTGACAGATTCAAGACACTATGAAACCAGTGACAGTGCTATGCTAAATTATGTACTAAAATATGATTAAATAGGATGCATAACTTTAAAGTGCCTATACACACTCATACAGAATACTTAAAAATAAAAACCACACGTGTATATACTCATGGAAAAAACACAAGAAGCATCCATGTAGCTGCACGGTGCAAACAAGGCAATCCCTCCCTTCCCTAACCACTACTACACCATTAAAACTGTTTATTAAAACAGTGCCTGTCCACAAAAGCCATTTCATGCCTCCCAATCAAACAACATGAAGATGGCTGCCCACAACAGAGGCACTAAAAAGTCACACAGAAGTTTTACGCGTAGAACTTTCTTCTTGCATTCACCTTATAAGAAAATAAGGAACACCTTCTTGCTAATTAATAATTATTTTGAGATGCCCTTATACTTGGGATTAGACATGTCATTTGTTTTAATTCTCACTTAATTAAAGGAAGTATCAGTCAGTTAAATGAATGTGTCTTTTTTTTTAATTCTCCTTAGTCTATGATTCAACTAAGCAAATATTTAAATCCTTTGATGGAAAAGGATAACGGATTTTTACAGGCATTAGGGAGTCATTCAAAGTATAAAAGGGCACCGTGCAGCAAAACATCAAGACACTTGTTGGGGAAGATGACAAATAGCATTAAAGGCTCACAAACTCAGCTGGAGATGAAGGGTAACTTACAGGTGAAAGGCTCAGACAACTCTTTTCTTCCCAGTGTTAATTAATCTTTTACGTGCTTTGCACAGATTAGTTTTTAATGCCATTACTTACCAAGAAAAAGATTTAACATAGAAAGATATATTAAGAGATTATTCCAATTTTAGAAGCTGTATCTAAACACCTTAACGTTCCCAAAGTTTCCAGCGCTGCCATTTGCTCTTCAGATTTTTTCTTCGGAATGAAACCAAATTGCAAAATTTGCATTGAGCTTTCTTCAACATTGGTGGCAATGAGAGGCACTGTTGACACAGGTTCAGAACTCAGCGCAATGTTCCACTTAACATGCAACCTCCAACGTTAGTTGTGATGATTTTGCTGACAAAAAAAAAATTCCAAGCTGTATCTGTCATGTAGTTTAAAGTAATTCCTGAATTAATATTTTAAAGAGATAATTAGGCCTAAATGAGAGAGAAAATAAAATATACTTTATTAGATATTGAAGAAATAATAGAACATGACAGCCCATGTTATTTTTAATTCTTATCTAGAGATGATGATTAATATATGCTTTAAAATTGCAATTTTAAATACAGAAATATGCTGTTAATTAGGAAAGCATACAACAGAGATGAAACGGAACCAAGAAGACCAAATGGGAATTTATGCTCTGAAGCTATTTCATCTGCTAATCACTTCAGCTAATAACACCAGAGTTAAACTTGCTAAAATGATAAACTAATGGACATCATTAAAAAATTACAGATGAAGAATAAAAAATAGCACATATCCAAAGAAAGCAGCTATGGAAATTCAGCACAGTAGATTTAATAGTTCCGGATAACTGAGAAATGCCAGAGTTCTGTGCATCTTGAAATGTACTTCCGACTGCTCTTTTGCAAATAATCAACTTCTCACCTATTCTGAAAAGCATTACTAATGCTAAACTTTCTCCCCCGGCTTTTGAAGCAGCTTCTGTTGGGAATCTGAATTGTACAATAGATTCAAATGATCACACTCAGTAATGCTTCTAAATACATTTATTCTTAAGATGACCTAGCATTTCAGTAGTCATTTCAAGCATGTTTTTACAAACCAAAACCACTTACTGAGAACTGGGATTTATGGAATAAATTACAATAAAATAAGTGATGAGTATTTGTATCCCACAGGAACAGTCAAAGCAATTGGAGCATTCTACTCAGTTCAGTTGTGATTCCAGATGTATCCCGCATAGGGGACCAACATGATTTGACCTCATCCATGAACTTAGCTTGGTGGATTGGCAGATAACGGACAGTCACCATTCCTGGGTCCTTCCATCTCTCATCCCATTACCTCACTTATTTCAGAAAGCCCTCCTTTGCCCAGGCTGGGAAGAACCCATTAGTTGCATTAGGGAGGGGGTCTGTTTCTCTTTGTCATACCTTAACGTTGCTGCTGTTTTGTGCATAGGCATCATATTGTGTCTGCTTTTGTTCTTGGCTTGTTTAACTGTTCAAAAAATAAGGCTCATGCTCTCAGTATCCTAGGATTTACACATGTATTATTTATCTGTATCCATTTATTAATTGCTGTTATTTTTAAAACCACAAAATTGCCTTTCAGCCTTGCTTATTGCTTATTACGCTCATTGTCCATCACAGTAGCTTTTCAGCAATGAGAGAATTTAGATGACAAAACATAAAAGAGCCCAAATTACTCAAAAGCGCGTCCCTTACAAACTGACAATTTGCAAAGCCCACCGGTGTCAGAAAAAAGCTGCCAGTTTAACCATACACATTTCTCCTTAAGCGGTCTCCCTCCTCCCTTACCAGCATTTCTGTATTTAAGAAGACATCCCATTAAACCAGGAGTGACTCTGTGAACGCAGATTGGGCAGCTCCCACGAAACAGCTGGGCTGCGCCGGCAGCGACACGAGGTCACAGAGGGAAAACACTCCGTGATTACAGCAGGGAAGGAAACAGCTGGCAGGGGTCAAGTGGTGGAAGCGGGAGGGCGATCCTGGCAGAAAGGCGAGGTTGGAAGAGGGGGGCCCAAGTGCAAGCGCAGAAGGGCAGGAGCGATATCAGAAGGAAACATTTTGGACGATCGTCTGCAGCCATTTCTGGCAAGGAACACGAATACTCTTTTTTGTCCACATTCCTAAATTCTACTGACTCCTCTATGAAAGGAGATGTCTGCAGCATCTCTTTTTTGGTTTGGAACAGACTGGGAAGCAGAAGTGTTGGGATGAACCATTTACCATCCTAACGAGAACTGCTGCATTTCATGAGTTATCTATATATTTTAAAGAAATGAAGTCTATACATTGTAGCACTGTAGCACTCAACACGCTTCACAGGTAAATTTACAGAGGACCATTCCTGTATCTAATGTACACCTACCAAAGCTACACATTGCTTGCCCTGACACTGTATTTTTTGGATTGCAGTGCATCAGCTCAATGATAAGTTCCAAAATAAGAGTGTGAACTCTGTGGCTTCCCTGCTGACTCCTGCTAGGCTCAAGCATGAGAAGCAGCAGCCATATAACAAATGCACAAGCAACAAAAACCGGGCACAGAGGTAAAGATGACTGAAGGCAGCCTGGAACTAAGTCCGGCAGTGTCAGCAGAAGAGCTGCAGGAAAGATGGGGAGGGAAATTAGGAACAAGCAGCAAGGTGTGCAGGTGCTGCTGATCAAGGCGACTAAAAAAGGAGGTAGGAAAAGGAGCAGCAATAGAAACGCATAAAACTGAATTTAGCAAATGAAAGAGCAGGAAACATGGCCTGACTGTGTACATGGTATGAAGGAAAAGAGTACAATCTAAGGAGTGAGGTAGTGATCTTGGAAAAATGACTGGCTGGACAGCTTGCGTGGGAGAGGAAAGAAAACAAGCAAAAACAACACAGAGGTCCTGGAAAGGGAAAACGGAGGTCTGGGTGTCCCTGCTGGAGCAGGGGGGTTGGAGTAAGTGATCCCTAGACATTCCTTCTGACCTCAAACATTCTGTGATTATCAAAGACAGGAGGCCAGGCGGGAGGCCAGGGGAGCAAGGCACATCTACGTGGCAGCAGGTCTTGTACAGGAGAACCAAGACTGGCCGTCAAGCGAGGGGAAGCCCAAAGGACAGACAGCAAGCACAGAATGGTTTTCAAGATCAAGGTGGGGAAATTTGGACTAGCAAGGAGAAAGAAACTGGGACAAGGTGACAAAAGATGGGAAAAAGAAAGACATTGACGAGAAGCAGCAGCAGGAAGGACATGCAGAAATCACAGTCTTTGCACACTTGACCACTACCCACTCCTACTTGACATGTAGTTTGAAACAGAACCAGAGGGCTGGACTTTTGCAGTTTCTCTCCAATTACAAAACACCCAGGAAACCAAACCTGCATAGTATTGCATTCACTCCTGCTAAATGGCAGTCTTGGCAACAGCAATCACTCTCTCAGCTAACTGCAGAAGTCCATGCAATGACCTTAGTGGGCCCAACCCACGTTACAGAAAATATCAGTACTACATTACAAAGCAAACTGAGAAAAAAAACAAAAAAAAGAGAGAGAAAGAATTACTACATAAGAAGGTTGGGAATTCTAACACACACACACAGAGCCCATAAATTGGGACAACTTTATGCAGAGAGTAAAATGAAGAACAAATAAAATTTGAGCTATGAAGCACTACCTGGCTTCATCATCTTGTGCATATCTATTCTGAGCAGCTTGCAGTGACTTGGACACAGTGGTTCAATTGTTTTGGAACTATTCACTGCTGTTCAGCTCCTGAGCAATTAAGGAATTAAGGAAATTATTCTCCAAGCTGTTCACTGCACACTACTCAGGAATTATGCCACTGTCAGAAAGAGTTTCTTTACTGGTACTTTTCATAGCTCTCTCAGCACATCATATTTAACTCTTTCTCATGAGTGATATGTTATTTTCACTGTATTCACTCTATCTAGCAGCTGGAGTGAGACATCAACAGACTACAAAGAAACACACACAAAACCAACCCTACTAAATAAACATTGCACATGTAGGACGTGGCATTTCACAGTTAATTGTGCTATATAATGTTAAATGTTTTGATACTACTGACTTCCCCAGCTGTTGTTATTATTCAGCACTTCTGTGACTGATTCCAGTCTGAAGTTTGAGGCCCAAAGCATGAAGAATACAGAAAATCGCTTGGGTCTAAAAAGCATGGTTTCAGAGATACAGGCAGCACCTCTGAAAAGTTCTTGGCCCTGCCAAGAAAGAGCAGAGAGGTCAGCACAGAACCTCCATAATCACAAGATTAAACTTTTTCTTCATACCCTCTCCTCGTTCATTGTTCCCCTTTATAAAGAAAGGTCTATAGACATCAGTCTCCTTCACTACACAAACTATGGAAAACATCCAGGGTTGACCTATGTTATATACTGAACAGCACAGGGATTCTGCATTCAGCCACCTAATTAACACGACTGCAAAATGCATATGCATTATGGAAAAATATGCATATGCATATATGGGAAAATGTGAGTTGCACAGACACCTGACATCTGGCATCCCTTAAATCTAAGAGCTTGATTCTGGAATTGTAATCTTTGAAATATGGACTAATGCACACAACATTGCCTAAAATAATAGGTAATTTCGGAACTATGTAGCTATAGGTCTCATTTGGTTTTCAGTTAATTGCAATGTACAGTATGCCCTTGAATCTGTACATTCTTCTCCAGAAAAAAAGAAATAATCTATTGACAGTGGCTAACAAGTACTTAAATCACTTTCTTATTCACTGTACGACAACAGTGATGCAACTCCACTTTAATATTTTACAAACATTTCCAGCCCTTGCTTTCAGAACAATCTTGTTCTCCTTCTTTAACCCTTTGCCTAGGCTCCACATTGTTCAGATACTTCTCTTTTGCTCCTCTCGTTTGACAAAGGTTAGGACTTGAACTGCCTATTTGTAAACCCATCACACACACAACTTTGGAGCCCACTGGTCAGTATCAACTATACACATTAAAATTCTTTCATGAAAATCAGAGTTGCACAGAGAGGCAAGTGAGTGCCTCCTTTCATCTATAGGAAGGACACAGAAAATCTGGTTATGATCAGCTGGGTTGGCCAGACCACGCACCACTCCTTGTCCTTCTGAGCACCAGTGCCATCCTGCCCTTCTGACAAGACAAACAGAGAACATGAAGAAACCTGTCTGGATGCCACCCTGTGCACGGTGCTCTAGGTGTCCCTGTTGGAGCAGGGAGGGTGGACTAGATGATCCCTAGAGGTTCCTTGCAACCTCAACCGTTCTGTGATGAAGCCCCGTGGCTACTGGAGAGTCAAAGGACTTGAGCGCAGAAGGTGACCTCCGGGTAAGGACAAAAGAGAGGGAATGGCCAGGTGAGACCAGAGGCAGGAAAGGGTTTTACAGGGACCTGCAGTGAAGCCATGGTTACTGTGGTGGCCAAGACACAAGCTCCCGGACCAGCCGTGGCTATTGGCAGCCCAACAGGCTATGCAACCACCCAAGCTGCAGTGCTGCGGTGACCTTGGGGCTCCTCAAGCACCTGAGAGACGGTCACTCTCCAATCAGCACGTCCTCGAGACAGTCGAGCAGCACTGCCCTTCATTTGACAGGGAAGAGAAGGTGGTGAATGGCAGTCACCAAAGGGGAAAAACAGCTCAGCTCCCTTGCTGGGGAGCAGGTAGCTACAGGCAGCAGTATCAGTCTGTTTCTGCTGACTGATTCCCCTTAGCCTAAGAGACACCATGACCACAGAGCAGCCCTGGGGGAACAGACGCAGACGGAGCATCTGTCACCTCCCCTTCCTTGACTCCTTTTCTTCAGGCATCAACCACAGAGGTATCTGAGTATCATTAACTGGATATCTTACACGGATCAATCAGACGCTCATGACTACAGCTTTCACATACTCTTGGCTGTAGAGCTACTGTATAGTTTGCTACTGTAGACAAATAATAAATAGAACTACTATTTATTGATGAGGCTGACAACTTGCAGTCCTAATCTTCATTTTCACCCTCCCACAACCCAGGTCTCCTGGTTTTATTAAAATATTCTGTTTGCACTCAGACCTTTCCTACAATGAGCCTAATAGCCAGGCGTGCAGCTCTCCCACTCGTCTCATATAGCGAGATCTATTCCACAGATCTCGGACTTCTACCAATAGCCAACACTGATACCACATGAACTCTCATGAACAAAGCTATGTTTTCTTAATAATAACAGTTGTATAAACACAAGGTCTTCTCAGTTAAAGGGAAACCAACATCAAAAAGCAGTAAAACATGGAACCCTAAACCCTCCTTTCTTTGAAGAAACACGTTTGAAGCGAGGTGTTTCTAGTTATGGGTGAATGAAATGAGAATTCAGCTGCAACAAACGGACATCCAGTCCGTATGAAAGACTAATTAGATCCATCTGAGAAGCTGTCTCAAACTGCTTCACATATTTCAAAGGAAAGCTCTTCTAGTCTATCTTTTGAGAAGACTACATCAAAACATTTAGTCACAGCTGACACACGTATATCCACTACAGCAGCATTATTTTTCATTAACCACAAAAGCTACATTAAAGTAATATTAATAGTTAGGCTTACTTAAAAATTAAAGAAAAAAAGCAGCAGGAAATCTAGAGGTAAGAAAGCAACTCAAAGCAGCAATGACTGTATAGTTCCCCCTTATGCCAAAGCATCAAGAAATCCCAAACTGGAGTGTCATGCTGAATTTTAAATGTGCCGAGATTTGCTCAGAGAACAGAAATAAAGATGAAACACCATCCAGGAGCTGCAGAGTTAACTATTGCTTTGTGGCAATAAGCATTACATTTACGTGCATTTAGATATAACTATTGCTGCTGCGGAACCAGCAGGAGGAGCTCACAACGTTTTTTAATCTATTCATTCTACAAATGAATTTGGGGAGGGGGTTGGGTAGCTGCTTTGGGGGAGACAGGGAGGAATTGGCTGGACTTTCTTTCCACTTTTCTTGGATGTGAAATCAATGGTAGAGAATCCACATGAAGCCTGCGCAGGTATTGTTTCTAAAAACCTGAAAATAATTATATGATTATTTTAGTGCAGGATCTGATGTTTGTATGGCATGTAAACGAATAAAAGAGAGCAGTCGACTTTCCAATTTTATAGCAAAAGACCATTTTAAAGGAAAGGTGGCAGGACCTATTAAGTGCTGTTCTACCAGAAAGGAGACTTTATCAAGAAAGGAAAATGGTATGTTATTACACTGCATGGTTACAGATATTTATATTTCAGTTTATTGTCCCCTGGAATTCCTGGAATTGTTGGATCATGACCCATGCAGAATACAGAGTCTATTTTCATATCACAGAAACTCACTGTGTGAAGCCACTGGGGTAAGTAAAACTCAATACACTCTGCCCTAGCCAGCCTTCATCCAGTTTAGAAGTAGTCAATGGAAAAAAAAAAAAAAAAAAACCACTACTTTGCTATCCTCTTAGAACTCTAAAAAATAATGAAAAGCAGCCTGATTATTAAGGCTTATGGCTTTAATATGGAAATATCCAAACAGACCTTACCTGCTTTTAAAAGTATGTAACATTCTAACTTTTAAGACTTTTTGTTGCATTTTCTTTAGAAACATTCCTTGCAGACTACAAACCAGCGCCAGACCATATGGTAACTGAGAGTTTTATAGCAGAACTACAAATCACCAAGAAACTGGCAATATGATAGACTACTGCATAACTACTGTTACCAAGTCATTACAATGCTCTATAATAGCACATTATTAAAATTATAAAATTCACTACTTTTCATATTCCTTTTAGTTATCATCCCTATCCATTTTCTCTACATGCTTGTTCAGTATTTTGTGAATATGCTAGCACAAGCCCACAACCACCACCACCTTTTGTAAAGCAAACAAACACTTAGACCAGCCCATTACACATAACCACCAGTCTAAGGAGCGTCTGAAAAGCACAGAACAAACAAAGCAGGAACACCTAATAATATGCCTAAGCATTTTTCACTTCTGCATCTTACATAACATCGTTCATGATCCATGGACAACTTGCCCCAACATCCAAATTCTCTGAGACTCAGTCCCACAGCGTGGACATGAAGAGCACAGAGCTTACAACAAGATCCTGAGATGCTCTGCTCAGATGCAGGGGTTGAAGCCTACAGTACTTTCCTCGCAGGAGGAACCATCCCTACCCATCCAGGTGGGACACAGGAGTGTCTATTCTTTCCACAGAAACTGGCCACAGCACAGGAGAGAAAGCAAGACCCATCAACTATTTGGTCAACAAGCAGGCGCTTCACTGCAGACCAGCAATAAGGACATTTCTCTGCAACGCTGGAAATCCTGGGTTTTGGTCTTGCTATGTGGCTAGCTTTGCATACCGCATTAAAACACCACTCAAAAAAGACATTCAGAGTCCTGGAAACAGAAACTTTAATTCAGAAAATGAGTTAAATGAATAATTAAAATGAATCATAGAACCCAGATTAAGCTAGTCACATTAATCTCCATGTAAGTTCCCAAGAAAAAGAATATGGGATCTTCTATACAGAGAAATGGTGGTATGGCAGAGGTAAAGAGTTCGCTCATGCCAACTTCTAAAAGAGTTCTAAAGATTTCCCCCTTTCTACAAGCCCTTTTCTCTAAACCATGCCCAGCTTTCTTTAATTAAGGAAAAAAGAAAAAAACTCTATTTAAGTGTTGTTCAAGGAAGCCCTGCAACTCAAAAGATCACCAAAGCAATTTTACTGTCTGTCCAGTTGAATTGCAGTGCATGCTTTTAGGCACAATATCAAAAGAAACATTATGCACCTCTAAAGTATAGAGATACATTAGACAGCAATTAATATGATATTTAGCACTACATTTCTCTAGCAGAGAAAGAGGCAGTTTTATCTGTATACTTTGAAAGAGATTAAATATGCAACTCCAGAAGAGGCTATCACTTTTTTAAACAAGCTAGGATTTTGTACTGGTTTTAATATGGGCTTTTTTTTTTTAAACATTCAACAGTAAATTCTTCAAAAGGGATTACATATTCAAACACATTTAAAAAACAACTACAAAGTGCAGACATCGGGTAGGTAGAAGAAAGTATCAGATGCCAAAAAGTAATATGCTTTTGGGTATATTATCCACGCTATTTCTTAAATCCTTCATTAGCTAAATTCAATTCATGAATTTTAAGTAAAAGTCCAAACAAGATTGGCTGAATTAAGATGACCAGCTCCTTACCTTGAAGAAACTATTTGGTACTGTATTAAATGACAGGCAGAACACTACTTCTGTTATCAAGTATTTCCACTGTGCAGGAAGGTGCTGTTACACACATTGACTAGAAATACAAGCACCTGCAGAAGTTAGTAGTGAAAAATTCCATTCATACAGCTGCATATCTAACACAACTGAGAACGTGTGTACTACTGCAAAAGTAAAATCAACCCTTCTGGAAGGCAGGAAGGTTTTCTGTCTATAGAAAGGACTACCTAACAGATCTGCCCCTTCCATTTGTGCCTTTGCACATGCAGTTTGCCTTCAATCAAATTAGCACAGGACTTTGTAATAAAAATGTGTTTTATTCCATATGTTTAACAACATAACATATACAATATTCCAATATATAACTATATTTTTGAAATGAGATGAAAAGCTCATTTCAGAATGAGAGAATGTTAATTTAAATCTCTACTGGCTGCCCCTCATTATTTTTAATTCTTATGAGTATTTGCTTTTCATGCCTGGTGATACAGCCCTCATGTCTTTTACATGTCCAATTAGCTGTATTTTATCATGTGCTTGGACCATACCAGAAATATGAAGCACAAGTAATACTACTAATAACAAATCCAGTATTTTATTGATTCTCTTAACAAGATTATTAGTTTTAGAATGATAACTTTGAAGAACATGTTATTCACATACATAAATAGGAAAGACGGTATAAAAATTACGCTCCTACTTCACTCACATTTGTGTTTAATGAATTAAATGTGGAAAAAGTTTGCTTACAGCAACTTTATCATTGCTATGATTTCGTATTATACTATACCTTTTTATACTTTATCTTTTACATAATTCCAGTTTCCTGCAACTACTTGGTTTCTAGCAATAGTTCTTCCTAAGTATTTTCTTCCCCAAAAGAGATTTAATTTCCAAAGCATTTCCGAATTTAATATTAAAGCCAATTATATCAATTATTCATTAAATTTACAGCAAATGCAGACCTCTTAAATATTGTATTTTAATTTGAAGTAAAAGCTTAATAGTAATTAAATATACTTGACTAAATTAAAGCATACAGATAACTACTTAATTACTCTATGCTGATGAAACATGATGTATTCAAATAATGATGACAGTACTTTTACATATATTATATTTAAATCTAGGCCAAAATTCCAAAGCCTTAGATCTGTGCTTGTATGCTCTCATTTACTTGCTACACAATAGCAAGTAGATCATGAAAATGTTAAGATATACCCAAGATAGCTACCTACATATACATATATGGAGGCGGTTCTTTACTTCTTTTGAAGGAGATATAGAAAACTATTCCTTTTCCCTATAATTTAAAACATTCATTAATCAACTTTTCATTGGGTTGGACAAGCTCCACAACATTTTCCAGAGAGATTCACGTCTGCACTGTATGTTCTTGTTCTCAAATTTGAATTTAGGAAGCGATCTAGTATTTTGCAAAAATGGTAGTAGATTCTAGTAGCAATCTGAAAAAAATAATCCACCTTTCTCTAGTCCCTCTCATTGAGTATTTGACCTATACAGACCTCTTTGGAAATGTATCAAATTTCCATTTGCTCAAAGTAACTTCTGAACTATTTCACCCTATGCTTAAAAAAAAAAAAAAACTTTCATTCTTTCATTCAGCACAACTTCAGTGATAAGAAGCTATTCCATAACTGAAAACATCTGGAAATTCTTTGTCAGCTAAACAGAAGAGAAGATGAGGCTAAGTGGTCTGGGAAGGTATGCATCTACTGCAGCGATGAGGAGCACTAACAAAGAGGGCTGTTTTCAAACATGAAAAAGGAGAATAACAACGGTTGCTTGCAGAGGAATCATGCAGACCAGCAACAAAGCATTCCCTAGACAGCGGATTCCTCTATTATGACAAAGAATCAGGCACAAAAAGAACTACGACAAAATCATTTTTAAGAATTCAGCTTACTGCAAAAAAATAGCTACAAATTCCTCCTTGAACTAAAATTAGGATCTCAACCCACATATAGAGCAATGAACTTCAAATAAAAAGAAGTATGACTGTACCTCCTAAACTGTAATTACTTACTGCTGATATCCATCATTTGAATCTCTTTTCATCCAGTGCTTTTCTGAATGCAGAGAGGTGTAGCCAAAACCCAAGACGACCCACCCCTCTCCCTGCAGCCTCCTCCACCAGAAAGATACTAATTCAACCAATTCTTTAGTTGTCTTATCCGGGTGACATTCAGAACACAGAAAAAAATAAAACTGAAGAATATTGAAGAAAGTAAAGCCAGTGGTTTATAGCAGTGAAAGGATTGCACTACAGTCATGTAATTATTTATCTTTCATTCTTTTGTTCATCCCCAAACCTTTTACTTTGTGATGGGAAAATTACAGAGTGGTGGATCCAATAAATAGAACCTTATAAGATTCCTGGTCCACTGTACTTGCGTCCTCCTTTGTTTAGGCCACTCACTTTCCTTGCTATTTTTTTTTTTCATTATGAATTTTAACTGTGTTATTTCACAGAAAAAATTGTTCCCTACATCTGTATTTCATCCATATTGCAGAAGGTCAGTTCAAGGTTGTCCTTGACACTTAGGCTGACCACACACCAAGGCTCAGGAGCTGCCCAAAATACAACTAGGAAAGGAGGAGAGCTCCCATCTGCAGCAAAGGGTCTCCACACCAGCCTTGAGTGGAAAGCTGCAAGTAGGCACCAAAGCCACCGTGACATGGATCCCCAGCAGCTTTGGAGGTCTATATGATCCCCAGCAGCTTTGGAGGTCTGTATCTGGCTTAGAGGAGTACAGGATATCACATGTAAAGTACTACAACTTAATACGGTGGAGAGAAACCATGTGGTAACCACCTACACTCAATATAAGGAGCTTCCCATTAGCTTTGGTCTCTCCGTCCTTTGAGACTTTGCAGAATACTATGACTTTATAAAAGAGTCTCCAACCTTCAACAGCAGAACTGGGTCATGCCTTTTTGATCAATAAAAACATTTCACAGCCAGATTGTCATATTCACCAAAAAGGGGAAGATAAATGAGATTCCTCTCTGAAATCAGACCAAAAAAAAAGATTCCCAAGCCTCGTGGAGGGATGTTTCTGGACTTCTTATGAACGGTTTATGCTAGTCTCATGTAAAAAGCGGGGTATTCCTCCTTCAAAATTCATTTTAGCAGTAATCTTGGTTGTAGGATCTTTTCCTCCAATGAAGAACTGAAAAGTGATGAGTGTGAGAAGACTAACCTAAGGCTAGAAGCCAATCATCTGTCCTCCAAAGAACTAAATGGGTAAATGATAAGCAGTCATTTAACAGGTTCATCCAGCATTTAATACGCAGGACAAGGAACAAAGTAAAAACAACTCACATTTACAAGAATTTAGTTGGCAAGTTCTTGGTACACAAGACAAGATTTCACAAAAGTAGCTAAGTTTTAATTCTTCAGTCAGGATTCATTAGAATCCCTTAACTGCCAAAGTATTTGCTGCTAAGTCAACAGGGTAACACCAGAAACAGCCTTCTCATCCTGAAAGTTCTAGTACACCGATTTTGTACAGTCTTAATATATTAGCATATATGTTGCTGGCTTCAGAATAATAAGAGAGTTACCTTTATTTTAAAAGAAGGATCAGGAAAATTAGGATTGACAGAAGCTTCTTTAGCCTCCAATGGAAACAAGAAAACTAACCTTTTTGTTTGTTTGTACTGCTTCAGGCAAACAGTATTGCTCAGATTTGACCCTGTATCTTCTAAGCCCTTGAGTTTTGGGAGGCTAGGTCTCTGAAGCGTTCGGAGTAGCTTGCAGCAAGAACCTCTGCTGCTAATAAAGCGGCTAAAAAGGGACAGCTGAAAAACTCCAAATCCCCCAAAACTGAAGAGCAACAAATAGCAGTAAGCAATAAGCAACTCATTAAGATTCCCACAACAAAGGAAGAAAACCAGAGACGACCCCCAGACCGAATGTTGTGCTGGCAAGCAGCAGGCGCCTCGGCGAAGGCTGCCGCTCCCGCTCCCCGCGCAGAGGGCAGTGCCCCACACACCGTGGGGCGGCGCGGGCTCGGCTGAGCCTCCGAGAGACGCGGAAAGAAAGTGCAAGAGTCGTTGCTGGAGGAGTCCCTGCGGTAAACAAAAAGCGGATCAGCATGTGAGCGGAGCTGCCACACCGCACGGTTGGCAGCAGGAGCAAACTTCTGAAGGGGAAGGGAAGGGGGCCCTCCCGCCGTGCACGCTCGCCAAGCCACAGAGTCAGCGCGCGCTGTCGCGGGCCGCAAGGGGACACGGCCCACAGAGCCAGGAGCCCGTGTCACATCAGCTTAACAGTGAAAAGTAAACCCAGAAGTTCAAAAAGTGAGGCTGGCGTTTCTGACAGCAAAGTTAATAAAGGAGGCTTTGAATTTTCCCATTATTTCGAATGGCACGTTACGCCTCCTACTCAGAAACAAGATTTCTCCTTCCTACTCTTTGATTTTTCTTCTTTAAAGTTCTGAGACTATTGTTTTTTCCACTGTAAAGCTTTGAATAATATTGTCAGAAGATCTGACTGCCATGTTTATTATAGTCTCCTGTTTGCAGCACAAACATACAAGGAAAAGAACTGCCTGCAGAAAAGAAAATTAATAAAAAACTCTTCTACTTGTATGGAAAAAATGAATAATAAGTGTAAACTGTAATCCTACTATTCAAAAAGCTACCTGTTTTTTTTTTAATAATACCAAGCCAGAGGGTTTTAAAGCATTGCACCTTAGGGTTCAAGTCGGACAGGCACTATGGCAATCAGTCAAATGTACCCCTTCGTTGGGTTGAAAGTTAAATTGAACCTATTTGGGATCTGTTTTGCAAGCTAAGGAACTTTAAAGGTACAAATGAGAATTTTCCAGATAAATGTAAGTAATGAATGATTTCTTCCCCAAGCACACAGATTAGGAGAGACTGAGGATGCGAATGCTCGCAGGCGCTACCCCGAACGCTTCCTCCATGGCGCTGAGGTACGCGTTGGGCTGCGACCCCCGCCTGCTCAGGAGCGCTCCCGCATCCTCTCCTGCTGGGAACAAGCCAAGCAGCAGCACAGTGCGGGGACACGCGGGCATGAGCCACAGCGCTGGCGGCCTGTCAATCCCCTGGGCGACCCTCCTGAGAGCGCTGCTCTCTCATGGCGCTCGCCCTGTGTCGGAAAAGGAGCCAAAGGGCCCAAACACCTTTTTGAAAGATAAAGGAATTTACAAAAACAAAGAAAAAATAAGCTCAGGCCTAACTGTGCTTTCTTGCCTGGTCCTTTCTGCCAGAGCACTTGATTATATTGGAGGTGTTACTGTTGGAATAACAAACCAAAGGCCTGAAAACCAAAGACTTCAACCTATGCCATGTTAAACTGGGCTTCAGTTTGCTGCAGTGCTCACAGTGCTGGAAGACACAAAAACTGTTTAGCAGCTCCCTTAGGGCAATGTTTTTGGTTCCAGTTATTTTGACATAAAATTCAATTTCTTATGTTGTTCCCACATTTTGACTTCCTAAACTGTTGCTGACTTCAGTGCTCAGTGTTTTTAAAGACCATGCAGCAACTTGGGGCTTTTCCCATGTAGAATTGCAAAACGGACAGATTTGTAACATGAAATAGGGATTCATGCTTTGCTGTACATTACAATAATGAATTAGCAATAATAGTATTACATTATTCAGAAAACACTTGCTAAGGAACTCAAGGAATTCCTTCTAAAAGAAATCACAGCTACAACAAAAATGACCACCTTTTTTCACATTTAAGGCAAGTACACTAAAAACTGAAAATTCATAAAGATGTTCACCACAACTACTGATCTTCTCTGTATATTCTTTCTGCACACCTAGCAAGATCCATAGGGAATGGAAAGCATTCCTGGTCTCCACTTGCACTCTTTGCTTTCAGAGGCATCATGAGCATAATATGTGACATATAGGGTGACAGAGGTAGAGACAGTATAAAAAAGGACATCTGCTATCTATCGGCTTGCTCCGCTAAGGCCAAAGAGAGAAAAAAATCTAAATATTCATTATGTCAATTCATGTAAGTGAAAATAGCTACCTGAAAGCATGAGAAATTTCACCTGAAAATCCTGTCTTTTGAAAAGAAGTTTTAGTTGAGCAAAGCAAAAGCAAATCACTGAGACAATACTTGGTTGTGTTTTTGTCTAAATATCATCTTTCACATGACTTTCATGATTCTGAGTGCAAAATAGGTGTAAACATCATGCCTATAAAAGAACATTACAAAGCAGATGTTGCAGAAGCTTCTTCAAGGAGGGCTGATAAAAACAGCCAACCCTGTCAGAGGTAGACAAAATAACCCCCAAGGTTCTTCGCAGTCCTGTATTTAGGCCACTCAAAGAAAAAACGCCTCCTATAGATCACTTTGACAACTTCTGCCTAAGGGTCAGGTACTGTGCAAATCAATTGCCTATTTTTAAAAGCCTCAGTTTGGCTGCGGAATTAGCATTAACCAATTTACAAAGTATTTCTCTTTATAAAATTACCTTTGCAACATCATCTTTCTGCCTTTAATGCTGACAATATTAAGTGATTAAGTAATAATCTCAGATTTGTTAAAAAAATAAAGAAGAAAAAAAAACAGTGATATATACACATGGATTTGAAATGCTCCAGGCACACCAGAAAATACTGGCATATTGGCATATTACTTCTACAAATAGTTTTACCATTGAGCTAATGAGTAAGTCCATTCCAGATTTATCTTGCTCGGTTGTTTGACTTTTATTTTTTTTTTTTTTTTCATTTTTTTCAATCACTGTCTTAAGACAATGTCATTTTTTCGCACACCAATTATTTTCCTGCTTTCAAATATCTACAATGGAAATATAAGACTTTATTTCTAAACATAATATTAAACATGGTTGTCAATTAGAAAACTGATTTAAGAAACAAATAGATACCAAAGTGTACCAAAGATACATACATGAGCAGAATAAAACCTAGCAGTATTTAATTAACATAAGGAGTCTAGTCTTTCAATTCAGTCATGCCTGCTACAGATGAAACAAGCATCTAACTTAGGACATTGAACAGATGGAGATTTATAGAAGTCAGGAATAGTATACATTGTCTCAATCCATAAAAATACCTACAAAATGAGCAGAACTTACAGAAAAAGATGAGCTATTCTTTGAAACGACAACAGGGTAAACTCCATCTTCTAGATTCACACACAGCTCCCAGTTATTTCTCTGTGATTTAGCAAGAGGAATTCTAAAAAAGAAACAGGCAAAAGAAGAATTTTTAACAGAAATTTCCTGCTTCACCCATTTTCACTGGAAGCACTTTCTTCATAGAATGGTGATGAAGGCTATAAAATACTGTTAGCTATGGACACAGTTGGAGAGCATACTTGAAAAAATTACTAGATACATTTTTTCTGTATATTAGAAGAAAATGTACACAGAGTTCTTCCTAGATTGGCCTTCACACACCAAGTATACTCATGAAGTTATAACAGGCTCTTGAGTACAGGCAATGCTGGCTGCAGAATGTTAGTTCCAACAGGATGAAAAGCAGATGAGAAAGCAGTTTGGCAGAACAACACCAACAGTGAGAGTTACAGTTTTTTTTTTTTTTTTTTTTGAAGGCACAACATAATCACTGCCCCTCTCATCTCATTCTCAGGAACCCTTAATTCATGACCAATTAGACAAAAAAAAAAAGGCCAAACAAATGGTATGTCTCATTTTATAATATACTTTTGACATTATTTCATCCACAGAGGTCTTCCAGCAAACTATAAGTAATGATAAATCACAACGCATATGCAGAATCATACCTGTTGCTGCAGGAGCCTGTGAATGCACTTGCTACTAGTTAATACAAGAAACTTCTTTTCAATTTCAGCTTAAAGAAGCAAACATGACAGCACAGAAATCAGACCTGAAACTTTCGATTCAGAGCAAAACAAACCCACGTGCAGCTGTTTTATTTAAAATGCATTCATTTGTAACTTTTGATGAGGATAGTGAATATCCTCATCCTAATTTCTCAACTTTCTTCCAGTTTGGTGTAACATGATAAGGCACACTACAAGCTTTTCTGAGGAATAGCCTTAACACCATACATGAACATGAGCAAACACCACTGTGGCCTGAGGAGGAAAAGAAAAGCATGAATAAATAAAATAAGAAAGGTGATGTTTAGCCTCCACTAAGACAAATGCACATCATTTTGGTGTAGCTTTTCTTCCACACTGACCCAAGGTTTAGAATTCTCTGTAAGAAGTTTGTAAGATCATCACATACAAATCTCTTCTTAAAAATAATTTCTGCCATAATGCTCACCTATTCACTATCAGTAGACTGTACTGCTCTAGACATTATTTTAGGGGAGACTTCAGATGCATAAAACTTGAAGCACATTCTACTTCTTTGTATCGCACAGCCTGTGGATATACACGTTTCTGATTTTTATTGCATGCAGTCTGCTAAGAATTCCAGACAACCAGACCTCTCCCAAAGTGCTCAGTTCTCTGTCAGATCAACAGGGAGAGTGCCTTTGAGGTCTCCCTCCAAAGACCACCGCAGGAGAAAATGTCTGCCTTAGAGATGGATAAAATATACAACTAGTAAAGAATTTGGGCGATTACTTTAACAATGTTGGATTTTTAGACACCTAAAATTTAGGCACAAGTTACTTGATTTAGGTAAAAAGTACCTAATACCAAGCAAGCAGTTTCTAAAAATTCTGCTTTCCAGATTGCCTCCAGAGGAAAATGGAAGTAGTAAATATACTAGCTGGACAAGTATATGTGTATATATATATATATATGTATATATATATGTGTATATATGTGTGTGTGTGTGTATATATATATGTATTTATTAGTAGCTGCTTCTAAATCCATACCAAGTAGAGCCTACACCAAAATTCTCTGAGTATTTTCGCTCTGCTTCTACTGCTACCCACAAAGTTTGTGCACTGACTTTGCAAACAACCTTCTTCCGAACTAACACCACCACAAGTTACCTTGTACACTAAGACACAGAGCTGCCCGAAGAACAAATCTGAGGAGGTGTTTATGGCTCATGGGTTGCAGTGCCATTGCTCAGCTCCTCATCTTGAGGCTCCTTTGTGTCACCCAAACCTTCACCCTGGCTGGTAGGAAGCGTTACAGACGAGCAGGAACTGTGGTGTTTCCTGGGTAGGCAGCTCGCGCGGGGATGTTTGCGCTGCACTTCCTGCCAGCACCGACAGTAACCAACGCAGTGAGGTATTGGCCAAGCCTGGCTAAATGTTACATCCTATTTCATGGCTATAAGCAGCAGGATTTGGCAGTTTTGGGCAACTTTGTATTGATTGAAAAAGAGGCTAAACCTCAGCTGAAGACCCAGCTCTGTAGCTGTGCTTCGCTGGTGGCACGCGGCTCCTTCCAATGCTGCTGGCATGGCCCTGCCTCATATTGCATTTGACTGGAAGTGACCTCATGAATCTGGCTGCTGGCCATCAAAGGAAAGACAGTCTTGTTCTCCAGCAGGGATTATTTTTGTTCAGTCCTGTCTTGCTGAGCTTTGTCAAGTGTATCTCCAAACAGGATGCGTGTCTCTTGAAAGGCATAGCTATGATCCTTGCGTTTCAAAGTGCCACGGAGTCACATAATTCCTCTTTCTGCAACACTGGTGGTCAGGAGGGCAAGGTCCAGAGTTGTATTTGATAGCAATGTGTGCTGCAAGTTGTGCTGCTCTCCCCTATTTGCTGCATTCTTTTGGCACAGAAACATTTTTCAGGTTTGCTTATCCACTCTCTGTGACTTTGTAGCCGTAACCTACAGCTACATTGACTAGGATGGATATATAAAGTAGCTCATGAGAACCCTATGTTTTGCTGTTTTCACTAAAATCAGCTTCTTTCAAGCCAATGAGTCTTTAGCACTAGACTCCATTCTATTAGGATAAAACAAAATCTTCACATACGATCACAAAGTACAATTTGGGGAAAACTTGGATCAGAAAAGGAAGTTTATCAAGTCTGTGAAGTGCTTTAGAAGTGGAGAGGTTTCCATCTGGATAAGAAAAGGGTTTTTTTTTTTTTTTTTAATGCCTAAGAAGTCCGACTGCATAGGAAATCATCTCTTTGTTCTTGGGCAACGTTACTTCCTTGGCTGAAAACTTTCCCAACTCCTCCAAAGAGGAGACATCTGGACTCCTGAATAGATTTTCCACTAGTTGACTGGAAACACCTAAATTTCTGTATATTTCCAGAAATTTACAATTTTCAAATTCTACCTACTGGCCTGAAATATAATTTTTTTTAAATATTTTTAAAAATACTAAAATAAGAAACAATGCAATTTTTTTTCACTGTAAAAGATGTAAAGCATTTAAAGCTGGCATCTCAGGCTGAAGAGCTTCTCAGCTTTCCCTCCTACCTCAGAGTCAAAATCTGCATAGTATTTCTTTTGTAGGGCTCCACTCACACCCCCGTTCTCCTCCCCATTTTGGCAAGTGAAGTCTCATCACTGTAATTACTTTCTTTTTGCATGGGTATCGCTGGAAGACAGGCAGGAAGAGACAAAATTTTAGCAGCGAGACGAGCACCAAGTGAACACGAAGAAGGGCCCCAGGGAGCCGTGCGCTATTCTCTCTTGCCAGAAGCATCATACACCAGGCAAGAGCAAAGGGAAGGCAAAGGGACAGAGGGTGGAGAAGGCATGAACGCCTTCAGTGCAGAAATGGGCAGTTCTGAACTGTCTTTTACAGGGAAGGTTCACAAGCAATAGGGGCAACAAGAGCACAGTGATGGCATGAGGTATCTGAGCTGTAAAAATATTTAACTGGTATGGCAAGCAAAAAAAAGGAGTGTCTCTTTTTTTGAATCTTTTTCACTATTTGTTAACTATAGATGTCAATTTGTTACAGTCTCCTAATACATTTCATACATTGCATAGTGTCTTATGTCCCTTTTACCCCAGCCGCGATGACAAAGAGATACTTTATAATAATGCAGCGAGCTACTTGATAACAACGGAGCAATTACAGCTCTCACTTTCTTTGCAAATTTTCAGCAAGGGAAGGAGATTATTGCTAAAATTTTTAGATCAACGCAGACTTACTGTGCTCACAGAAAAGAGACACTAGTTAAACTATTATCTATTCTAGTCAAAAAAACAAACAGCAAGAGAAGACAGATACTCACAAAAGCAAGTCTAGTAATAGCTCTGCCCCAGCCCAACCATTTGGATGGGCACCAACCAATCCGATAGAAGGAACTCAATAAAACTACAATTTTCCACAGTTTGTGGCAAATGAACTCCCGTCTCCCGATTACCGCTGATGATGTAACGAGCTATGATGAATGTCACCAACGCCTCAAGGGTCATGCAGTTGAGTATAGATTTCTGCACTTCCAATTCAGTGTGCGACTTCTAACGTGCTCTAACCTACGTGCTCTCCCACTTCTGCTGGTTTTGCCGCCTAATACTTTTAAGAAAATACACAGAAATCCCAAACTATCATTACATGCTCCAATCCTGAAAAGATTATAAGCATTTGAAAACCCCTTTCTAAGATGCTCGGCAAAGCCATTTCTCAATTGTGCAATTACCTATTCAGCAGCTAAATAAAAGTGAAATATTGATTTAAAACAATGTTAATGGTCAAAGAATCATTAAGAAATCCTTCATCATAACTTTCCCAGCAGGCGGCCTGTAAAATGATCAAGAATAATGTGCTGGATTCTGTAGCCACCAAGGTCAGTTTCTGCATACAAATCTTTGCAGGGGGAGAAAAAAAGCCCTTCAGAAAGTGGGCCATTCATCTGAACCAAGTTCAGAGAATTTCCAGCACTGTGAAAAGATATGTTATGCAAGCACATAGATGTATTCAGTGGGGGTAGACTGAACCAGCTACATGGAGACTACAAAGGAGCCCTCCCATGGCTCATGAATAAGTCGAGGAAATGATCAGAAAAAAATGGAGAGATGTTTAGACAGATGGCCCACTTAAAATGCCTGGGACAGGGCATAAGCAATTTTAATGAAACTTTAGATCTACCATATAAATTGTTTCTTATTTTCCCCCTGCTCCTCCCCACCGCCCTCCCCCCAAAAAACCTCAAGAAAGGCAAGTAGAAATTCAACAACTCAAGAGTCTATCTTACCATGTAAAGAGAAATAATAAATAAAGGGGAAGTAAATCTCTCCCTTCAGAGCATTATTGGTTTAATAAGTTCATATATAAGGAAATATCCTTCAGAGAACCTTCAACTATCAGCTGAATATAAAAGCAGGGAACGGAGAGATTAAAAGAATTCTAAACAGAAGTGTCCTGCCAAACAAAACACCAATCTAAGCGCCCTATCTGAGCAAGGACTTTCAACACTCTCCAACATAAAAGTTCAGCGCTGCGCTGCAAAGATAAAAGCAGCACTTCCACAGGATTATTTTAAGAACTAGAAATTATGTGAAAGGACCCTAAGAATCTGGGAATATTTTATTCAGCAATTTGAAGTATTTTCTACATGCGTTCACACACATTTGCTACATATGTTCAGATTGCTTCTTCTACACACATCACACGCACATTTCCTTCTCTCCTTCATACTCTTATGTATATGTCTATATCCATATCCATATCCTTTCACCAGGAGTGTGAAAACGCACCATCATTACAGTAAATTACAGGTGTACCTATGTCGTACAAAAATCAAAACCTCTGCTACTCTGCCAGCTGATCAGACAATGACTGAAAGAATTACTCAATGGTTCTGCCAAAATGGTTTTCTATAAAAAGTGCTTGCATGTTGAATTTATATCAAAAACAAATACGCATATTTATGCCCATGTGCTAAATCTGGATAGTGACCACTGGAAAATATTAAATAACATGGAAGGTAAACAGAAAGCACTTAAAAAGGATGCTATGGAGTGAATTGTGCTTTCATTCAAAACATTGTACATCTGGATACTTCCTTTCCCATTAATAGCAACCTTTGGGAGGATTTGCTTTGACACAAGGGCCAGGGAAAATCTCCAGTGCCTGTAATGACCACTGTAATGACCAAGCCTGGATGACAACATAGGTAAGGTAGAACCTGTAAAACATCTAGGTGCATAAAGCAAATTTTGGTGGAATTTTGCTATCCAGATCTAAATCTGTGGCCCAATCTGCCCTCCCCTTATTGAAGTGACACAAGACCCCGCAGGGCCGGGGTCCCTGACCCCACTGCTCGGCAGACCAGGGCTCCTTCTCCACAGTGGCCTCTGACCAACCCTTCAGCAGATGCCAGCAACGCCACCCTGCCAGCTACAAACAAACAAATGTAAAACCTGATCTCTGGAGCTTCTTTCCTCCTGTGATATGTCAGGCCTTACTTCAGCATCTGATTTCTTTCGGAAACAAAACAAATACTGCAAGCGTTAACGTCAGGTAAGAGGCGCTGCTCTTTGTCTCACCTTAAGTACTTCCGAGATGGGAAGCAAAGAGGGTTCGAACCACAAGTTCCCAAGTACAGGGAAAAGACATTTATTTTCCATATAATTTACACGCCTGCTTCTGTTCTTTCAGATTCTTTCCTGAATCAGCAAAATTGTTTATCAAAGTAAGAGCTACTCGCATGCAGGTGTTTTCAATCACATCAGTCAACAACACTGACTTATGCAGATAGTTATTTTAGAAGAAAGAAAAACCTGTTGGTCATCAAGAAAAGGGCTCAGACTATTCCTCCTACTCTGAAGTATTTCATGTCACAACTGTCACTCTAACACTCACTGCTGCACCCTCCATTTTTAGCTTCGTTTTGTGAGAGTTTGAAAAAAAAGTCAATTATAATTACAACAAACACTCCAGAAAAGAAAGAGGCCAAACCCTGAACAAAGATTGCTGTTTTTCTTGAACAAGGAAACGTATCTATTTGCTTATGATGCAGATATTTAGGAACAGTGTTAAAACAGATACCCCACTTTGTTCAAATGCCAAAAGAGCTTCAGACACAAACTGCAGTGAAGCAGTGGGAAGGGCTGCAGCTCCCTTGTTAACATTGTTCAGAAGCAATTACACCCTCACATGTATCTATATATGGTACCGGGATATAAGTTGTGAGCAGCCAACTCCCGCATTCAGACAACACAGGCAATGTTCTGCTTTTCACCTTTCATTAAGTTTAGATTATTACAGATTTCCTATGCATGTTAAAAGCAGGCAGAAAGCAACCCATAAACTACTAATACAGAAGTGGAGGTGAAACAATGGAGTACGCGCTCCACAACACAGGAGTTGTTCAATTCCATATTTATCCACAAGACAACTTTGCATACTCAATCGTTTTTTTCTGAGAGAACTTCCCTGTTTGGCTTGTTCTAATCATTCAACAGTGAAATCTGTCTGATTTTCAGCCTACTAACCTCAAAGTAGTTGTCATCAACTGCTGTAAAACTGAATTCAACCCACATTCACAACCTTCATCTGCCATTTCTTTGTCCTCAATACAAAACTTCAGTTACTCTCCTATTTTAAGCATGGAAGTTCTGGAGAATATTGGGCGATCGAGACCGTACACAACAAATGTGAGATCATGAGGATATCAGCTCCCCTGCACCGATCTAAGAGAGCCACCCATATTGGTGCCCACTCCAAAGATAAACACATTGTATTTAATACAAAAACTGCTTAAGTACTGCTGTACTTAACAATGAAGCATCTCTTACACAAAGATATTTTGATCTTAACCTCTGCAATTACACTCCTTCAAGGTCATAAACTCACTGTTTTATGTAAATGTACATTGCTCTAACTGTGGTATGAGGTCATAGTATAAAATATAAACAACAACAAAAGACAACTTAAATTCAGGCTCAAAAATCTTTATTTAGTTGTCACAGTAAAGAAGTTACTTAGTGCTTAGCTCCTGCCAACTTTTCAGTTGAAAGCAATGAGAACATTTGAAAGCGCAGTACTTCTGGAAAAATCATACTGCCAATTTGGAGGAGCAAGTATAGACATGGGAATCAAATTTAAAACTTCCATTTTGAAAAAAATCTTGGCCTGACGTTCCAGTGCTTTATCCACCCTGTTGTATAGTATCATCTTGCACATATTACTCCACCTGCAACTGCCAGTAATTTACCAGCTTAAGTAATTACAACAGTAAATTATTTTCTCTTCATATTCAGAGATACACATTTGCACCCATGGACTGACTGCCACATCAGCCATACCAAGCCTGCAACATCTGACTGAAATGCAGCATTTCATCGAAGTAGAGAATAAACTTTACAACAGCAGCAGGCTCAATACAATGAAACCTGTCAGCACATACTTGATTTACTGAACCAAGAACTAGATCATGAGTGAGAGAGTATCTGAGGCAAGGGAAAGGGAAGTCATCACCACAGGGCTGTCTCTGAAAAAATTTGGCAGCAACACCGGGAGTAAGAACATCAGCCTTCTACAAGACCCACAGGGAATACAGTATGCAAACTGATGAGAAATGATAAATTATATTACTCTAACAAAGAAATCTGTCTCAGAGCCAAGCTGAAAATACTTTTTACAGAATGCCACTTCTACATTTTGTTTCGAGAACTACATAATGAATGTTACTCTTTCTATGTTTAGTAGTTTTATTTAGGTGTCCCATTTGAGACTTACGATAGTTGCAAAATTGACAGAGCAACATTTGATTTATCTGACTAGATAATTCTGTGAGAAATATGGAATAAATTGCCTTTCTGCCCTACTTCACAATACCTGTATGTTACCAGTTCTCTTTGAAACCTATCACTAATGCTATATCCAGAAGTTTATTATTTAAAGCAGACATCTACTATTTTTTTAATGAATCCTGAGAAATCTAACACTTGCAGTAGACTTCAGCAGCTCACCCCATGATGCAGAGATTAGCGCTTCCTGTGTCCTTGGTTGCAGCTGGGCCAGACAAGAGTGTCCAAGAGCTTCACCATCTCATGCCAACGTGTTGGCTTCCGCAAGACAGTTGTACCGATCACATATGCTCTACAACTTCTTCTCTATAAAGGCTTGATTCAGTAAATACACAGGATACCTGTTTAGGATGCTGTATAAGGTCAGCAAAGGATGGTTAAGATTCTGCCTCACCAAGTCATCCTGTTTGCCATAGCATAGGACAGAGGAGCTGGCCTTGAAAAGTGTCTAATGTGGAAGAACAGATTATATCCTAGACAGAGTCTAGCACCTAAAGACGCTTCTCTACTGCCAAGGCAGGCAGTGGTGCTGCGTGGGTAGCAGCACAACACCCACGGCACGGGTGTCAAAACACAGACCAGCCAGATCAGGGCAGCCAGGTAGAAAAACGCAGATCAGTTTCAGACAGACAACATAGGGGTCACTCTCTCTCCCTAACATGTAGAAATTGTGACGTTCCACAGATTTTAAAACTTTGTTCTCTATTGCTTCCACACAGGACTCCCATGGAACCAATTAATAATACAAAGTCTGTTAAACTAAAGAGCAACAGATGAAAAAAAAAAGAGAAAAAACTCACAAATTAAATCATATTAGATGACATAAAATAAGTATTAATTCTACAAGCCTAGTCTATTATGGCATATAATGGATCTCCAGTGGCTCACATTACTTTCAACACATCTTTTACGAGACCTTTTCCCCAAAGCCAGAGTTGACACCACTGAGTTTTAGCCATCAAAGGTTCACCATATTTTCCCTTTATAACCCATGGAAAGAGAAAGGTGTCTCTCCACAGTCAGAGCTCAAGCAGGCCGAACTACCTTTTGCAGATACTTGTCTCTGCTGTGCTACCTAGACAATATGAATCTGGGCCACAGAAACCCAGCCTCAAGATGTTAGCAACAGAATCACACATATTCTGAAGAAGCCAAACCTCCAGTTTCACTCCTTGCATTTCACATATTTTGCCCAGTAACTTTTCTGCAGGTTAAGCTCAAAGTAGGGAAACCAGTCTGTGTGGGAGTGACAGACCCATATATATTCATTTCCTTATGCTATATGCAACACTTGTCTTTAAGCATGATTTCTTACATACCCAATTATTATATAATTTAAATGATTACACATATTGTTTAAAGAGATAATATTGTTCTGTCTTTCTTGGTAAGCTGATATGTAAAACTAAATTTTTCTCTGAATGTTCCCCTTCCAAAAACAACCTCAAGCAAACAAGTTTACGATCAAGAGGATGCTGAAAAAGAACATCACACTGTTCTTCTGACAGAAAAAACAGACACATTCTGGAGATGAAATGTAAAACAAAACAGTTGTACAAAACATGACTTGGTATACGCTACACTTAACTGATTTCGATCCACTGTCTGTCCATTGGACTAGGAATTCCTGGACACTTAGATGAAAAGTAATCATTTCTTTCTTTACTGATTACTTTTCATCATTTCTTTCTTTACTGAAGAATGAGAGGCTTTTAAAAATGCACCTCCAGAAGCAGGGTTGGGCTGGACAGAGGATATCTTAGGAACATATTCAGAAACAATTCTCAACTTCTCTTTCAACTCCAAGCAGCTTTGTGCTCCCACACTCCTGCTGCTGGAAACCATACACAACAGGCTCATTCCCTCTAGGGAACTCCAGACTTCCCAGTGTCTTCTTGCCCAACAGCCAGTATAATTTCTCGAAAAGGCAAATAATGGCAGTCCTTTTCTGCGTGCAAGGTGCTGTCCTAGCAGAGCTGTGCTCTGTGCTTGGCACGTTGCTAATGTGACAATCCCTCACCACAATCCAGCACGGGAGAGCGGTGGGCAGCAAAAGGCCAGCAGCTCCCACCACCTCTCCCACCTCTGAACAGCCAGAGCAGGGAAACTGCAGTATCTGGGAGAAAAAGGGGACTTGAAATCTGGGGTTCAATGTGGAAATAAATGGTGCCACAAGCAGCAAATCATTATCATTAATTAGTTGCACCACTGCGCTGCACCACTCGTAGCTTAAGACCAGTTTTACTAACCACTACACAGGGACAGAATAAAGACCTGCCATCGCTGTGTCCTTTCTAAGCCAAGTGATGAACATCCCCTCTTTCAAAGGAACCATGTCCCAGGTTCCACGTCGTAGTCTTTCTCCAACTACAGGCTTTGGAGGTGCCATCTAACTTAAAAAAAAAAAAAAAAAAAAAGAGGAAAGGTTTCCTCAAATAAATGCAGCTCATTACTGATTTTGAGCTGTGCAGGGTTAGGTAAGAGATCCAAGTCCCAGATATTGAACAGAGAAACAATTAACAAAGCTGCCTCCTAAATACTTCTTCCGCTAGAATTAGACAAATACACATTGTCACAGAGCAACAAATGGGCATGGGATTCTACTTATGAAAATAAATATAAGCCAAAAATAAATGCTTTTTTCCAGGATATACCAGAAACTGCCTTATCAAGCATGTGAAGAAAGCTCTTAAGACTTCTGGAAGGAAAGGAGGGAAAGCTGGGTCTCATTCTCTCCTGAAAACCATTTCTTCAGTATTTTCACCTAAACACACAGATCAGAATTATGCAGTGTCCCCCAACTCTCTAAAAGTGAAAAGAAAGAAACCTTAGTTCTGTCTTTTACATTTGCACTTTTAATCTTACTTAAACAAGACTGAATTGAGCATAACTGCACTGAAGGTCTCCTTCTATACTGGCATATCAAATTTCAAGCCAACAGCTCTTTTACTTAAAATATGTTAGATAAAAAGGTAATATGCTCTCTGTAAGAGTTCCCTTGAGGTTAGAAGAACCAATAAATTAACTATTACCATATGTCTGACTCCTTTTGGCAAAATTCAGTAACAAAACACTGCCAAACCTCTTTTGGCAAGTAATAGTATTTGGTAGCTTATAGTACAACTTGGGGAAAAAAAGGAAACTGGAAAGAAATTGAAAATTAATAGAAGAAACTATCCTAGTTACATCCTAGTTAGCTGTGTGATGTTGACAGAAAATTCTAACAAAGTCAGCTCTGCGGGTCTGATCTGTAAGAAGCAGTTGTTTTCTCAAAACAGATAGCTATGTGAAATGCAAACTAACACTTCTGCTAGTACAGCAATGCAAATATTCCGTGTTTGTTTTCTTTTCCCCAACAGTGCCAGATATGTTTGATTTCTTTTGCAAAAAGAAGTTTTATAAAATTAGTATCCCAAAGTGCTAAGATAGACATTAATGTTTTCATTATAATGGGCAGAGTCCAGTCTTACTTGTTATGCTGCAAATACACAGCCATTTCAGTTTGGTTAAATTAAATATATTTGTTTTCATAGCTCTTATACCTGTATCATTGAGAGTAGACTACTATTGATTGCTGTTAGTAATGGAGAATATAGAATTCTGAACACCAAGAATATCACAAACTTTTAAAAATTATAGTCTACTGTGAGAGAGAGGTAGCTGGTCCTAGTCATACTATTCCGAAACCAAGACAAGTAGAACTTACTCTGTAATGTCACAGTTTAAAAAGAAAGGAAGAAAGAAAACAAAACACTAATGCCTTTTCACTTATGACAAAAATATATATTTTATTTAATTTTGTAATCACCCACAGCAAGATATTTTAAATTCAGGATTATCTTCATTTCTAATAACATGGATACAGCCTATTCACTATGACTGCATAAACAGAAGAAACAGACAATTAACATTTCTGTTTTTCTCTAGTCAATTGCACCATCCTATTAAATTCCAATTTTTATGTATACAAGTTGCTTGCTATTCAGCTTGCAGTTCCACATATGTTTCTGTCATGGTATTGCATTAATTACATTAATGCAAATGTAATATTAACAAGAGCACTTACAGGTAAAAGTAATTGTAAAGCGTAGGATTATAATATAAGCTCCTGAAAGGCTTTTTCCAGAAGAAAAATATTTTTGCCATTCTATAGATATCTGCTTGCTCAGCCATTTGGGATTTTACTAATAATCTTTTCATTACTGTATGCATGTTCTCATTTTTTTTTTAATTTCAAGTAAGGCAATTTCTATGAAGACTTGTCACTGAAACCAGAGACTTCATTACCCTGCAAAATATATCCACAGCTCACAGTATTTAAGAGGGTTAAACAAAACGCAAACATTTAATGCAACATTAAGCATGTGAAATAAAAACCTGATTGCCTAAAGAAGGCATGCTATGCTGTTACCCTGGTGACAGGTTAAAAAAGGATTGCGAGCTGAATGGCTGTATGATATGAAATTAAAATGTTTCACATTGAACAACCCAAAATGAATTGGGAAAGGTTAGAGCAGAGGAGAGAGAAATCAATTCTCCAATGGCAATGGTGAATGGAAGTGAAGTCTGAATAGGATTTGCCAGTGGGGTGCAACAGCTGCCAAATATCCTGCAGCCAAAGAATTACAATAATACTGATGAAGTGTGCAAGAGCTTTTGGAATCATTGCAGGGAACAGAGAAATACTCCTGCAATAATGAGGCCATTCTGTGTCCCATCCCACTTTTGCAGTTGAATCAAAGGAAAAGAAATGGCTGAAAATTGTAATACTCAATAACAAAGGTATAAATGAATTATCTCTCCCTTCAATCAATATCTTATATTTAACTACAGCCTTTGTGAACCATGAATGAAGCAAGCACATTAAAGAATGGACAAATCAAGACACATACATGTGAAAGTATGCAGACAATACTGTATGAGAGACATTCTTCACATATTAATTTTTTCCATTTCTCATTTCTACTGCAACAGCATCTAAAATAAACTGAATATTACACAAACAGCAAGATGCAGCCAAAGCCCCAAGGAGCTTAAAAACTATGGTCCTAATGCTCCTGCCTATCTTTTTTTGCATATGTGTTAATAACCCTAGGATGATTTAAAAAAGGAATAGATCTTCTCAGGCAAATAGTCTCACGTATTTACTGAGCTTAGAGTCCCCTCAAAGTCAACAAAACTTTTCCCCTAAAAAGAAAAAAAAAAGTCTGGTCCACTGGTCCAGCACAATTTCTATCCTTCAAAACTTCAAACATCAAAATGGACTGAAGCAAAGGAAAGAGAAATCTTGTGGAAGAGAGGAGTTCAGAATAAGGTGGTCATGGAAAGCATGGATGATAAAATGGTTGGTTTCAGAACTAAAACCAGCTAGGGGTCCGAGAGCACACCAAAACATTCACGTTTGTACACAGTGCAAATCCAGGCTTCACATTAAGAGGCCGGTTACCTCAGAAGCCAGTTGCTCCGACTGCTATTTTCCCAGCAGGGCTGTTCGAGGGACGGGTGCTCAGCAAGGCCCCAATGTTTCACAGCGCTTCCTTCACTTAACGCTGAAGAACGAACACATAGATGTTCCTGCGGGCCCAGACCTTCCCTACAAAGGGCTGAGAGATGACAGGTTATGAAAAATTCCCCAAACAGTCTGTGTGGTTTGACAGAATGGTTGAGGTTGGAAGGGACCTCTAGAGATCATCTAGTCCAACCCCCTGCTCCAGCAGAGACACTTAGAGCACATAACATACGTTTCCGGAATGTTCATTTATGAATCATATGGAACAACAACTTTACTTTCAAGTTAGTATATAAATACCTTATACCACTTTATCAGATCTGATCCATTAATTTAATCCAATCAAACAAAATACGCAACATACATGTTCTGTAGTAACTGTCATAAATGCTATCTTGAAAAGTTCCACTTCAATTTTTATATTTTATACACCCTTATTTCTAGTGGGTAAAACTGTGGCCTGTTTTGTATATTTGCACCTAATTACTTGTCCCTAGCACATATAATCCTCTTTTTACAATAATCAACTGAACACATATATAGGGCAGCTGGTTTAGTCATGATTAGGGAAGATTTTAAATATATACATTCATACATAAACATATATATTAGAAGAGGTCAGAAGTACACATAAATAACACCTAAAGAAACAGGAGAAGGGTGTCACAATCAGAAGACCTCATCACAAACAAAGATATCACAGAAAAAGGAGAACAGATCTTTAGTATCTTGCTAGCCTACTGGGGGTTAAAAATACAGAGTGCAATAATGTCTGCAGTTACATAAATATATCAAGGGCTTTCAAAGGCATCAGAGTAAATCATGAGACAAACGCTTAACTTGTTGGCCAGGGGACGGGAGCAGCAAGGATGAGGTGGTGCTGTTTTCATGAGCTGAGGATGTCTCCCCAACTCCAAAGCGCAGGGATGAACAAAAGCCACAAGTGGGCTGGGCTTCATCATCCCTACCAAATGGAAACAGGGAGTTTGATTCTTTGTATTACACTAGAGATGGTATCTGAAAGGTAATGTGAGGTATAAATATTTAGCTGCACAAACAATAAATGCTCACGTTATTGCCACGGTTCTAGGGAAGAAAAAAGTTACTAATGTATTTGATCCAATTCCAAGGTGCCTACGACTGTGCAGCCAGTAAGAACACTCCTTTCCGAAGTGGCCTATTTAGACCACTCCAGTCCATTCTCCCAACATTTTTCTCCTTTTTAAAATTAACACAGTGTGGAATGGAACTGTGTTACTGTAACGGAACCTCATTTCATGTTGTTGGAGAAGCTCCAGACACTCCTTACAGGGCAGGTGACCCTCCTTGCTGCCCGTGGGGAGACCACGGGTGGGCAGGGAGCTGGCTCCTCCGCAGCCTCCTGAGAGACGGGCACTGCTCCCAACCACTCCCACTGCTCTCAGCACGCGGAGGCAGTGCCAGGAAGGGGACTGAGCCCTCCTTAGGCATCACTTAGGCCAACATACCCATAACCCCACCAGCCAGGGCACAAGAGGTCAGGCATTCATGTGCTACAGGACTGCATGAAACAGAAGCCTACACAATATACCTCTCTCTCCATCTCTGCAGTTCACTAGTCATGCTATGTCCAGGACATGTCAGAACGGTGAATTTTTTCACAATTTTAAAAGTATTTTTAAATACTTTAAGTCTCCAAATACTTTATGAACACTGATAATCAATTTTTTACAAGTAAATTGCACAGTAAACTAAGACCATTCTGTCTTTCGGTAAACTGAGGTACAATCTAAATATGCAATTTCCCTAAAGTCTGCAACTAGGAGTTTAATACAGACCCTTAATCCAGATCTTCTACATTAAACACGTGAGTAAGAAATCCCTTCAGTTATTTACTAGAGATATAAAACATTTTCCAGTGCGTTATTAGCTTTTTGCATGTAGCATCAGGTAATGTGGGCATGAAGCCTCCCTGTTTTTTTTCCAGGTCATAAATGATGAAAGGGTAAAGCCCATCCAAAAATTAGGAAAATATGTTTTGCAGCCAGTACAAGCAACACATAGGAAGTGCTGTAGGCAATTGGGTTTAGAAGTATAAACATCACATTAGTAGACCCATGAGATAGCAAGATGTAGCCACACCTGGAGAGTCACTCTCCCATTCCCCTCCCAGTCCACTAATGAAAACAACTCTGAGGCCAAACTGTGAAGATTCAACTGTACGACATCATTTTTGGTCTCAAAGGCTAACTACATCAAACAGACGTGAAATAAGATGGATCCACTTCTGCCAAAATATGTTTCCACTTGAAACAGGATTGAATTCTGTCTCGAAGACCTTGGGTTTTTACTAGATGCTGTAAATCTGTTCAGCAGCTGTGGGTGGCACCAGTTCCACAATGAACTGGACTATGGAAGCAGTATGAAAAGTCTTAGGCAAAATAACTGAAAGCTGAACAATAAAACAATCATCAATCTTTCATAGCTGCTTCCTGCAGGAAACATATGCCCCTATTATCTCCGTATCACAGTGAAATATCCACATTAGTATCTGGCTTGCATGACACCGAGCATTTTCATTAGCTAATTATCTTCAAAAAAATACAGCAATCCTTTTCCCCAGGTTTAAGCATAGCACTGGTTAAGTAATAACCAGTTAAATTCAGAAACAAAACCACAGAAAATGCTTTAACCCTGTGCCTATAACTAATGCCTGTGCAGCAAAGGTGAGTGTCTATATCTCTGTACCTGTCAGCACACTGACATCTCCAGCAGCTGCTCTAAGAGTCAGTGATTTTGCCCCACAGGAGTGGGGCAGTGGAAATCCACCTGTGGGTGCTCTGCCCAAATTACAACCCCAGGCACTGGAATAGAGGAAAGGGGTTGCACTGGACTGAAATTTGGTGCAGCTGAATGTTTCTCACCAGTGAGGCTAGAGCTTACTGACCATGGCTTCCCGTAAGAGTGCTGCACTGGCTCCTGCAATACGAAATATGTGTTTTCCAGTCACAACAATGCAAGTATCACCTAATGAGACCAGCAGTCACATAACCCAGGCTGACCTGGGGAACAGAGTTAAGACCTACCTCTGCATCCCTTTTCTGAGCCATCCTCTGCTCTTCCCTGCCACCTTGCTATATATTCCCATTCTTCCTGCTCTTCCAGAATAACCTCACATACCACCGACCTGGATTAACCAGAATGATCTAGAGAAAATCCATTATTGACACGTGCCTGGGCTAAATACAGGACATTGGGGCAGAACCAGTGCAGAAAGCACTTCCAAGTGTACTTCTATCTATCTCCCTAGAATAACAATCCTCACCTTGGGCTGAATAAATCATGGGAAAAGAGAGAACTTGCCATACCCTGCAGTTGTGAAAGATATGCATATTATACATATGGCTCCCAAAAGGGAAAAGAAAACAAACCAAAGACAAGCATATAACTCAAGTTCAGCAGAAAACTCCGTCTGCTTGGCAGCTGTGCCAAGTTTAGGAGAAATAACGAATTGATTTCAAAATACTACTTTTCAGTGCAATGCCTCACACAAGAATTCTTCATGATTGCTTTCTGTACATGTGCAAAAAAATGCTGTCAACATATACAGTACCAGAGAACTGAAACTTAAATAGGATCGTCATGTCAATACAGCTTTTCAAACTATTAGAAGGCTATGGCTCTGCTTCAGAAAGTGCAGTTTGTCTGATCTGCTCACATCCTCCAATGCAAAATTCACAGAGACTCTGCACTCCCAGTTCTCCCACAGGCACCTGAGATTACAACTGACTTCTGGGGCTTGTTGCCAGAAGCTCCAGTTCCTAATCTGCACTTTCTCTTTTACAAAATTTTTCAAACAGATTGCAATCTTACCAATAAACATGTGCTCTTATGGCCACTTTCCTGCTCCCTAGGCAGTATCCATGCTATAGGACACCTTCAAAAAGAGTGAGATGTAGTTGGGATAAGTTAGGGCCATGCTGTAAGAAACCCCTAAAGGAACTTGTGTGCTCCATGGTCCTTAGTTCCCTCCAGATGAAATCCACTAGCTCTCTAAGGAGTGCTGAACACTATCCAGGACTCTCTCAGTCCCTTGCCTGTATTCTGGTTTATTTATTTGACTTTTTCCTCTCGAGGATCTTCACGATTTGGGGGGAGAAGGGTTGGAAGGGAAGGGCCATTACCAGTATCATCAGAAAATACTTATCAATAAAGCTTTCTGGTTTTACCTTGTCTTTACTTGGTCTCAGACATCATGGGAGCAAATACACCTCACTATATATATATATATATATATGTATATATATGTGTGTGTCTATATATATAAATATATAAATATATATATATATATATATATATATATGAATTGCAACAAAGACCTGTTCATTAAGAGTAATATTGAGCTCTTGGCCACTCTTCACTTCACCTGATGAAAACTGTAAGGCTGAGCTTCTGACAGATTCATTCCAAAACTGCATATGTCAGGAGAGACAGAAAAGACCATCCTTTGAACCAAGCTGAAACTAAGTACACCCCATCACAGCCAGAAAAAGTGACCTTCCCTGTACTGAAAACATTTATTACTTCTACTTTTTAAGATCTGAAATATCAGATCTTAATTTAGTCTTACCAAGCACACACTTCATGTTCCCAGGCTCTGCTACCCTCATGCTAGATCTGAGCAAGTTAAGCTAGAAGGACTTCAAAAATAAGGCAACACGTTTCAAAGCAGAAGCGTATTTGCTGTCCCGATGCTCTACAAAGAAAGAGAAGAATGACAATGCCTGATAGCTTAATGCAGGACTTTGTTGACACATCTGACATTTGGGTTAAAATAGTTGTATGTCTTTTCTATTAAGAAACACAGATACCTAATACTAAAAGAAAATATTTGCATTATAAAGAAAACATGAAAAGATTCTTCAACAATTGGACTCCTTTCTTCTCTTGTTTGCAAGAGTGTTTTACAGGCCAGTCAATCAATTCCCAAATCATAGCAGGAAACAAAACAGGACTTTGAGAAACACTATTCAAATCACAGTGCCCATATTCTCACTCTAAGCACAAGGTAATCCCTAACTTCTCCACAGCAGCACCAGACTATTCAACTTCCTATGCTGGCCAGTAAAAACTACAGAGCTGCTCTTCATTTTGCCTTTTGTCTTTTAGTTGGGGACTGGTGGCCTCATATTGTCTGTTCTTCCCCCTATGCCATTTCCTATGAAGGATATAACTTAGGGAAGGAAATATAAAGGTGCTTTACACTCAATAGGTGCAAAAGGCAAACAACGATAGCCCTACATATGCTACATATTACAAAGCTGTTATGCTTCCTCTAAGTGCCTTTTTTTTTTTTTTAACACCATATGGTAGTGTTTATCTTTGCGGGTACAAATAAAAATAAAGACTTCTTGAAACCACATTTGATTTATTCCTGACCACTGTAAAATAATAATAGAATATACTGTCAAACCACTAGCATAGAATTTGAATAACGTTTACTCTGCAGTCTGATTTCTCTCACACACACCCCTGTATTAAAGAATTTAAGACAAGAAAGAATCATGTTGCACATGCTACAAAATCTGCTATCCAAAAGGCTTCACAAATTATATTGTCCAAAATCGAACAATAATCAGAGCCAGAGTATGACAAAGCTAGAAGCATCTTACAGGAAAAAAAACAATTTTTCAAAAGCCAGATTGATAGCTTAGGTCTTTTGACACAGCCTGACATACCACCAACAGTTGCACCAGAAAACATACTTAAAGCAAGGTGCTGACTCTCCAAGACTCTTGAAGAGTTTACAAAGCAGGAAGTGTTTTCAGAATTGGATCATAAACTATTAAGATTCCTCACCAAGGAAGCAAATTACTCATGAATTCAGAATATTTTAAAGCTCTGTAGCTCAGTACTCATGCTACTACAAAGTGCTTAGATCACTTCAAATGGGCACATGGGAAATTTGTGATGCTCTATTTATGGTTAGTTACTAATGTTGCAACATTTTGCATTAATGAAACTCCTGATGTGCATTAATTACTATACTGGCTTGTAATGTTTTAATGCCTATTAGTTTGTTAATCCTTGGAAGAAATATGATCATGAATCACTTCCATGAATAAGTAAGTGGAAGCCACAGCTCATTTGAATTTAGAATAATCAGACTATATTAAGAAACTATGCAGCTTCCCACCAGTGCCTCTCTTGCACGAGAAGATGCCACTAAAAAATGCATCAGCACATCTGAGTTCCTAGAAATGAACTTACCTTTGAGTCCCTAGAAATCGCTGTGATCTCAGTTGTTCAGCCACGTACAAAGAAGTTGCTGTTGCTAGTAGTTCCCTTCTCTCAAGATCTGTCAACTTGTGTCCTAGTTTCCAAAAAGCGGGTAAAAAAAATATTAGATACCCCAGGCCAACACACTGCTTATATAAACACCAAACAGTAACAACCACAAGTGAAGACACTGTTTAGGCCTTACAGATGAAACCTACATTTCTCCCCTAAATTATGATGAGACGTAGCATAGCAGACGCTCTGAGTTGCAGAGTTTAAATTGCTTGTTTTCATACAGACCAGCCCTACTGTTAACACCAGTATCTCTGTTAAAAACAATTTGACAAGTGAAGGAAAAAAATTAAATGATGCCACAGCATCTTGTTTTCGTTAGTGAAATGTCACTGGTTGACATATTGTGCCTCATGCTGGTAAGGAATCCATCTGTACATTAGAACTTATTCAAAATACATGGCATCCTTTCTCAGTACTTCGCTTGCAAAGGCTACAGATAGTCCAAGCAAAAGGGATAATATCACAATATAATCTGTAGAAATATATAGGGATTCAACTACTTGCCAGCCCAGGTCACTTAGAGTCATCTGTAACTGAGTCCAAGTCACACTTGACACTTTCTAAGCAGAAAAATTGGTGCTTAAAGTACCTGACAATTTAAAGACAGGCAAAGTAATAAAGGTTTGGCCAAAACACACAAACTAGGCAGACCGGAGTTAAGATTTTTCCCTAGCCTGGTCTTGCCTGGGATGGTCAGAGTCAATTAGAAATGCAGTAGTTCACTTAGCAGGCTAAAACACAGAAGGTATTTGCAGAACTTCGGTTTCCCGTCTTTTAGGTCAGAAATAAAATGGACGAAGATTTGGCATAAGCAGCTCACAAATAGGTGAATGAGTCAGATGTCACCACAGAAGTAGGAGGTTCCAAACTGACATTATAGGAAGCAAAGAGCAAGTAAATCAGTCAACAACTTCCAGCAATAGGAATGATGATGTATAAGAGGACAAGAAATGGAAAGATGAAGTGTCACAGACACAAAAGAGAGAGGCAAACTTTATGCTTAGGAGAAACATTAGACACTGATAAAAGCAGAGGAAGTAGAATATATCATAGATGTTTTGAAAGTCAGATAATGCAATAATTTAAGTAAAAAAGGATGAAGATAATAAATATTCAGCTGAACTTAGTTACAAATACAGCTCTCAAAGTGCTTTACGCAGCTGCTGGCTGCATTAGCAGACCTTTGCAAGCACATTTCCCCCCCCAAAATTGTCATTTATGGCAGTTAGAGACTTCACGTAAAGGGATGAGAGAAGAGTGGAGAAGGTTCACAAAGCTGCATTTCCCTGAGCAGTTCTGCCCAGTGACGCACATGTGCTTCAGGTCATGCAGTCTACATATCTCCACTTTCCCTTATTCTCAGCCCTGCTGCATGCAGTGGTAACTCCCTGGTGCTGATCATTAATGAGTAGCAACTTCTTGCTGTTATAATATCCTCATTTTGGAATGCAGATCTCTGAAAATGATCCGAGTCAGCATTGCACAAGTTCCAGTTTAAGAAATGCATTTAGGGCTCTTACAATCATTTGACCAGGCACATCAAATATGGATAGATAAATATATTGCTTAAGAGTCCACCTTGGCAATACAGTCATGATGATGGAATCACCCTCATCACAGTTCCAGCTAACAATACAAAAGAGATGTCACCATCCAAAAAAAATGTAAATTTAAAGATAACAAAGTCCTCCAAATCTGCATCAATTTATTTTTATTTAGGCCATATTAATATATGTTGGCTAAAAATTACTGCAGCTTCCTCTGTCCAATGTTTATTATTTCTTTATCTGCCTTGAAATGGAACTGTCTTCACTTTAATATATACATAAATACCACTCTTGAAACACTGAGGAACTAGCCTAAAAAACAAACTTGATCTTTCTTTTGCCAGTTACTGAAACAACTAATTGCAAAGCGAAAGTCAAGAACTCTGAATTTCCATTTTGCTTAGATATACATGAGCATTGTATAATTCTATAACACAAGAAGCATTAACTCTGTCTCTGAAGCGTGCCACTTCTCCAGTTGTTTGTATTCCATGCATGATCGTCATCTTGGATGAAATCAATAACTGCGTTTGCACGTGCTGTACTGCAAATACTCTTTTCTCTCACTATCATGAATAAAAATAAATAAAAAACAGTGAAAAAAGGCCAGTAAGTTGAAACAGGTTAACAACAAAGAGTTACATTTACCACTTCATTATCAAAGACTTGAAAAAAAAAAGTTTATCTGCATTGCCTTTGTTGATATTTGCATTAGATTTGGCGAACAGAAAAACAGCCCTAACTGTGGTGTCCAATGCGAGTGACTTTTATTTATTTTCCTAAGTCAGACAGATAGCCTGGAGTGTTAGTAAGAGCACACAAAAATTGGTTTTGGTCTTAGGCTCCTTGGCAATGTATTTGCCATCATACAACTGAACATCCCTAGAGTAACTCGATTAAAGGCTTCCCAAAGTTGGCAGTTCACATTTATTACACGACACTGCTGTCAATACTGCCTCAGTTTTTTGAAATCCACTCTATCTGCTTGCCTTCTGCTCTTCTCTGATGCTCAGCAGGCTTTTAAACATTTTTTAAATTTCAGTTACAGTACTAACTTGGAAACTATACAAATGCTCTAGATAATGATATCTTTGCTTTATATCAAGCTCTCGATATCAAGCATTTTACGTTTCAATCCACCCCTCGGGATTTCAACTGGATGCCTTAGAGATATATACTCATTGTAATAACAACACAGCCTTAGGTGTTCACCCTGCATGAGAGCGCTCTGAAAAGCACCAAAGCCACCTCTTAGATGCTTTTCCAGGTGTTGCCTTGATAGGAAGTGCAATGAGTGAGCTGCAAAGGACTGTCAGCTTCCAAAGTGGGAAGTTCAATCATTGCCCTTTCCTACCCTTGTTGGTGCACATTCCAGACCCCTGGCCTGCACAGGGATTTCATCTCCACCACAAAATGTGCATCGGCTCCCAAACATCTTTACCAAAACTGAGATCTACTTGTGCAAACTCAGTGCCTTCACTGAGCTGAATTATATGATTTGAACATAAAACAAAGTTAATGGTTGTAAAGTTAAGTCACAATGAAAGCAGTGGAAGCCCTGTTGCTCACATTACTTAAGACTAGACTGTACATATCCATGACAATTAAATGGCAGAATCCTGAATGGGACAGGAAGACAAGGAAGAAGTATTTCTTTCTCATTTCCCTGATGTTATGATTGCTTAAATCAATATTATCCCAGGATCCCCCAAGCTGAGGCAAAAAAGTTCATGCAATTACTTTATATAACCAAGTTCAAATTAAATTACATAAAAGGTCATTTTTCCCATAACAAGCTAATTTGCATTTTGTCCTAGAAATGTGTTTCCTATTATCAATTATGGAAGGGAAAAAAAAAATACCACCAAGAGTTTGTGTTTTTGTGCCCAGGCCTGTTACTTAATACTTAACTAGCGACTGTTTTCTGATTGGGAAGAACAAAAATTAAGAGCAAAATTAGTTAGATAGAAAGTGCAATAAAATCAAGGTTCACACCAGTGCAAGAAATATTTACATCATATTTATATTCTGTTCTGGTTTTAGCTTTTTCTCAGAGGACTTTTAATTAGGTGGCACAGGTATCAAGCAAGCTGAGGTTGAAAAATTTGGCTGTTTATTAAAGGTTTTAATTCTTCAAGTCCATCCAAGCTTTGCTTCATCCAGATAGCTATGGTAAAAGACAGACAATATTGGTCTGCATGTGGAATCAAAAACCGTTGAGAATATGCAAGAAGTATCTGTTTAAAAGCTGGTGACCATTTGTAAGATAGATGCTATGGAACACAGAAAAGAAATCTCTGTTATTCTGAAGCTTACAGGGATTGCTGACAGACCAAGAAATGCTCTTTTTTCCCTAGGGAAAACAGAAATTCAACTAAGCTGTCTGTTAAGACAGGTTTTATGGCCCAGTAGCTTCATCAAATGGAGATAAAGCAGAGGGTCTAGCGTGGGGAAGAGGAATGGAATTCAGTTAATAGCAACCATCCTCTGCTTCCCAGCACCAGCACAGCCAGAGGCAGCAACATTCCTCTGTCCTGCTAATAACAAAAATTTCCACACTTAGGTCCTTTCCAAAGTCTCAGCTCACCTAAAAAGCATTTTAATTCATAACATAATCACGGAATCACTCAGGTTGGAAAGGACCTGGGGAGGTCTCTAGTGCAACCCCTGCTCAAAGCATTCTCGACACTGAATTTAAACCAGATTGGCTCAGAGCTTTGTCCACTTGGGTCTTGAAAACCCTGAACACTGGGGGCTCCACAACCTCTCTAGACAACCTGTCCCCATGAGTAACTATCCTCAGAGTGATACCCCTCACTATACCCATTTCAAATCTCTCTTGTTTCAACTTATGGCCGTTGTCTCTTGTACCTCTGTATGCACCTCAGTGAAGAGACTTGCTCTGTCCTCTTGGTACCTCCTCAGAGGTAGCTGGAGGCTGCTATTCAGTCAGCCCTTCTACGTGTCTGCATGGCAGAGGGTGCAATGCTAGCTGCAGTTCTCAGAGGTCTTGCAAGTGCTGCATAAAGCAGAGCCAGCACTTCCACTGATTTATAAAAGTATCATAGACACCACATATCTGTAAGGCTTCACTTCACACACATTCTCCGGAGCCAATACACAATTACAGGAAAAAGGATCTTCCTCTTTCTTCCTTTTTGAATTAGAAATCAGTTAAAATTATGAAATGCACCAAAATTATGGATTATCCACGAGAAGTTCTGCTCTTCCTTTCTGCCAAATGAGATAAACTTGTTGGAAGAGGGGAAAGTAAAGGATGCTCCTTCCTTTGCTCTCTGTGTTTTGGTATGGCCTTTGAGACAAACTTTGCGATAAACTCCTGGAAAATGTCCCATTTCTCCTTTGCCTAGGAAGTCTCTCCCAACGAGACTGATCAAGCACACGAGACATCATTCAGTAACCAGGAAGTGTGGCCATTACAAAGCTATCTCCATATTAAAGAAGATATCCAAGAAATGACAGATGAACTGTGGAAAATACTAGAGTCAAAAAGAGTAAGCCAGAAGGGTAATGGACCATAGGTTTAATTTTGTTCTTTGTCAAAGATTCCTCTCGAGTCTTTGTGAAAATTGGGCTGTTCCTTGGGTATATAAAATAGGCATAACTGAAAGTATATATTTTTCTCTCAAGAGAGATTAGAAGCATAGAGCAATTTCAGGCTGCTTGAAAGTGGCATAAGGGCAATATTGACATCTCTCAAACCACACTGTCACACAATACTCTACTCTTGGGCTATTTCTGCATGTTTGGCAACCACTTTTATTCTCTGAGCAAGGTGCTTTAGAGCTATACTAGGTTTGTAGAATCATTAATCAAGATTACTGAGTCCAACCATAAACCCTTTGACACCCAGCTTGCTAAACCAGCATTCTAGATGCCCATCCGGTACAGGCTACCCAGCTTATAAAAGGTTCTCCCACTCTGAGGTGCCTTAAGAAGGTTAGTTTGATAACACAGAAATACAGCATTTTAAAATAAAGTAAAATAAACAATATGTTTGTGTTAATGAATTCTTATTTAAATAAGGGAGGAAAAAGAGTTAAATCTTAATCATGAAAATTACCAAGCATTCCAGCTCTAGATGTAATTATGAAGTGTCATCACACGTTAATAGAAAAGCTGCCAAGATATTTCTTATAATTAATTTTTTCTTATCTTCAACTTATAATGGAAGTCTTGAAAACAAGATTGAAAAAAAAAGTATTTACTTATTTTACTTTTAAGTAAGACAAAATTTAATAGTTGTATCTGAAGAAAAATGTACTTAAGGAGTGGGCCTGCACTTCACACAGCCAATGAACAGAACATAACTGACCTCCATTATTTGACATCAACATACAGCATCTGTGGCAATCACGTAATTCAGAAATGAAACACATGGGATTAGGCTCAAGCACTACTGCAGCACATATCTTCACTGAAATGTTTGTACTTCCTAAGATTTTCAAGTTGAAAACACTTCTGCTATGGATTTCTACTGTGAACAGCAGCAAATATTTCTAGGCATTTGCAAATCTACCTTGGTTACACATGCCTCTAACTTTCCTGATTGATCCTATTTTTTAAAGCTACCCTTCTTTTACAAACTTTTATGATATATGAAACTATCTAATTTTCAAAATCTCCTAGCAAAAGTTACCCTGAGTATTTATACAGACAGGTTTGTGAAATGAGTATGGGGCTTACACTGCATGAGGTTGCTTGGTTTCTCTTGCTGAACTTGCATGTATCCATCATTCACCCTCCACTTTCAGCTTCAACAGCTGCCATTAGAGAGCTTTTGCATCTGCAAACACATTTTTCAGTAGGCATTTAAGCAACTAACTCAACTGACTTGATCTTTCAAAACAGAGGGATCTGGTCCAAAGCTCTCCCTCTCAGAAGGGTTCTCAATTATTTCAGTGAATCGCTACTCTTGAGTAAGTATCCTTGACCTGAAAGCCAAAAGCTTTTTAATAGTAATATCTGCATTGCAGTTACCATTAAGGTAACTGGAGTCTTGGAGTCATATGACTCCAAGACAACTATCTTGTCATCCTACAATTTGGGGACCAACAAGTAATTGACTGATATATATGATTTAATGAGGCCGGTCGCGCATGTGCCTCATCCGGGTCCCCCGGTCGCCGCGGGTCGACCGCGCTGGGACGCTCGCTCTGCGGACCCGGATGCCGTGTCGCCGGGGGAGGAGACAGTAGCGGCACCTCCTCGCTCAGGGTCCCGCGTCCAGACGGTCAGGTGAGGAGAACACGATAGGCCAGCCGCCCTCACGGGTCGGGGGAGACCGGCGTGGACTACCAAAAGACGACTTGATACGAGTTCCAATCAGCAGCCGCTTTATTCCGGAAATGTACAACTTATATAGGGCAGGTAAAGGGGAGGAGAAGAGGGAGGAGAGAGTCACTGGATTGGATGTATGCTGGTCTTGTGATCCCTAGTGGGCGGTCCGTTGACCGGAGCAGATTGCTCCGGCCCCCACCTTCGGGATTCTGGAATGTTCTGGAGTGTTCCTGTTAGGTGTAATGAGTGCGTCAGGCCAGGTTTTCAGCCAGACTGGGCAGGGACTGGTGAGGTCACCAATACCCCCTATGTACATGCTTGTTTTACATCAAACATACATTTTATTCCCAAAACCCCCCCGTACCTAATTCCCTATCTCCCTACAATTTAACATTTTGATAGTATTAAAAACAAACAAAAAAAAAAAACAACAACAAAGAGAGACAAAAGCTCCTCCCTAGAGGGAAAAATAAAGAGCAAGGGGTCTTTCTCCTGGGCTAACAAAACCAGTCCTATGGGGATCCAATGAGTGACCAAAGGCCACAGAAGGCACAGTCTCACAAATCGAGCTGGAACAGTTTATTCTCAGCTGTGTGTCAGGTAAAGCTCCTTTTCACGACACAGTGTAAACCTTTATCACAGCTGGAATCCTCTCCTTCCTTCTCCACTCCCTTCTACCCATTCCTAGCCTGTCATGCACTTCGCATGTCTGCAGCTCATCAGATTCCTTCATGGGATAAATCAATCCAATAAATCATGTCCAATGACTGCCAAAGTGGCACTCATGTCCGAAGCAGGATTAGGTTTCTGCCACCTTGGATTAATAAGGGAAGAAAAAAGTGCAAGACCCATATATGTAAAGAGATGAGCAATAAACACTGACATGGTTTGCAGAAAAGAGTTCTGCCTTTGAACAAGAGGTCCTGCCTTAGATGAATGTCCTCTGAGGTGCAAGGCAAGCAGAGGAATGAGTCCTTAACCACACAGGTCAAGGAAGCATCTACTGTAGATTAACTGAAAGGCAACCTCTAAAATGTTGATCCTTGCAAAAGGAAATTACCTTATTCATTCGCTAACATTTTTCTACCAGCCTTGTTAAATGTTTTGGGGACGGAGTCATTTGTTTAGAGTGCTGCAAAAAAGCATTTTTGTTTGTGTATGATAACCTAGATTGAGGCTTTATTATAATTTCAATGTGATGTTATTGCCCATTACTTTCCATAGTGAATAATAAGACCTGGTTACAGTAATACTATGACTAAATGCCTAGGTCCTGCAAATAATTCTACAGTGAACACAAGGGGCTAAAAAGGTGTTTCTAAAATACGCTGGAGACCCACTGAAGAAGCAATAATGTGGGTTAAAGAAAAAGGCATCTTTGAAGCAAGAGAACATGGTAGAATTGAATTATTGTTTAAGTATTTCACCTAACCTAAAAACTATTTTATTTGCCTTTGATCATACTTCATTTAACATCTGTTACAAGAAACATGCATTTACTGTATTAAAAGTAAAGGAAAAAAAACTGTTTCAATTTTACTGTGTGTTATTAAAAAATTAAGCGTGTGCATACACACAGAAATTTGAACAAAAAAGACGATTAGAGAAGAGGTGATACAGTAAGTAAAGTAATAACAATCAGGAACAAAACCTCTCAATGAGAAAGAAATGAGATTCCCAAGAGGAACAAACCTTTAAAACCATCAGGATAGACTTCAGGAAGAAATTTAGTGCTGATATCTCCTTGAACAAAGCGGGGATGGATGATCACTTCTCTCAGTAAAGAAATATTATGAGTCACACCTAGAAACAAAACACCAAAACAAAATCAGGATAACATATTTACCACAAGCTACCACAGGAAAAAAAAACTTTTTGAAATATGAAATCTCACCTTCATAGACTAAATACTTATCCTCAACTTACAGACCACAATACTGATATAATCAGTGCAGATTTGGTAGTTTTGCTCCACTCTGGCCTCAAGAAACATTCAGTTTAAGTTGTTAATTAAGTAAAAAAAAATTCACCTCACCAAGCCTGATTCAAAAACCTCAAAGTCCAGAGACAACAAATACAGTGAGAGGCTTTTGATTTGGTCCCAGCAGATGCTGGCAAGGCCAGAGTCATCTCAGTAAAGTGAAAGGTGCACCATGACCATACTAGTTTGCCCAATTCCAGGGAACCCTGGCCCATGTTGTTACCCTGACACCTTATGCACACACAGCTGTGGAAGTCACAAGCCATGTTGCATCTCAGCCAGAGCAATAAAAGACAGTAGGAGTTTTATCATTTATATGTGATTTTTAAGTCATAAGAGACTCCGGTGGAATTTAAAAAACAGAATTCTCTATTTTGTGCTGAGTGCACCTTTACCCAACTGTGCCTGACAAACTTTAACCCTCTATTCCCCACTCTAGCCCCTTTCCATGACCCTGCTGGGCAAACAGTCTCTCAAAATAAAGCAAAACCTTGCATTAAAAATTTTGTCTTGATACAGCTCTTGTAGCCATCTTTACCATTTAATTCCTTGGAGTATTACATTAACATTTTATTTTTCTCTATTTTTTCATCTCTTTCTGTTCTGCTTTTCATCTTGACTCCTCTTTATTATTTTTTTTCCTTCTCCCTTCTTTTCTCCTGCTTCTTGTGCCAACAAAGAGAGAGTTTTTTTTTAACTAAAACTTGCTAAAGAGCTGTGGCAGATTATCATATTTGGGGAAACTAAACTAACATTCCTTTTCCTCCATCCCTCTTGATGATGCTGTTCCTGAAAGCTCCACAGCTCCACAGACACTGTCACTGTCTGTGCAGTTCTTCCACGCAAAAATGCTCTAAATCCTCTGAGCTTCCCCCACAACAGATTAATTTGCTTTCTCAAAGAGGAAAGAATAAACCATATTCCAGTGTAGGTGGGACAAAATGTAAGCAGAAATAGATGTCAGCACAAGAGAGGTACTAAGGACAGCTAACAGAGGTAAAGACTGCCTGAAGAGAGGTTGGGAAGTCAATAAAAGTGCCTAAAGGCAGGTTAGAGAAGCACCAGTTGGGAGGCAGGCACAGCTGGCCACCTTAGCTTAGGCAGCAGCACTGGGTGATTTTGAGATCCTTCCAGCTTTGCTCTTCTTTTCACTGCAGCACTCCAACTAGTTTAACGACTTCATGCTAAACTGCACTTTGCCAGACATACTTACAGTGCAGCACAAGTACAAAGGTCACAGCAAGTAATTTCATTGAAATATTAAATATGAAGAATTCTTTTCAGGATGTGGGAAAGAAAATCACCGATATATAAAAAATATATATCTTCTTCTTAGGAAGCACTAGAATTTTCCAAGAGAAGATACTTCCCTTTGGAGAACAGCACAGAGATCATCTCTGAGAAGGGCAGTTTAGGACTAAGCAGGTAAGAGAAAAAAACATCTTTATCTCAACTCTCCACTCAATTTTGGAAAGAGACTCTAACAGAAAATGTGAAGAGCTCAAGCTAAATATGACAGAGAGAATAACACTGCATCATAAACATTAATGTTTCCTAGGAAAAGCTGAAATGGATATGCAACCCAAGAGCAGAAGTCACATGTATCAGCTGAAGCTGTTGTGTCCATTCCAGGTATGGTTAAATGAGGAAGCTGCTACAGGAAAAAGGTCATCCCAGCCCCAACTGGCCAATGTGCACATTCCTACCCTTCAGGAAGCACCGAGTAATTCAAATTCTTTCCCCTTTGCATCGGAGGGATGGGCATCTCCAAATACCCTTGCATTTGCTAGGCACACATGAACTTTGCTGTTAGATACACAGAGCTAGATATGAAATGCAGAATATCACACACAAGCTATCACAAGTTACCCTGGAGCTATTTGTGCACCTGCATCTCCTGTAAGGCACAAAATTTTGAATTTCAGCTTTAGATATTTTCACTTACAAGCTCTTATGATTACTACAGTGATGATGACGACTTTGGAAATGATTTGCACATTTTTTCTTATTGCTCTAGTTTAAAATAGCAGGAATAAAAAGTCACTGTAAGCTCAAGTTTCTCAATTGTAAATTGTACTATTTAGATATTTTTACTACAGAAACAGAGAGAGCACCAAAGCAAAGACACCAGCAGTACACTGACCTTGAACTGCTGGGGTTAGAGAAGATGACTTTGCGCTCACTACTTCTTTTCCCTTTGTGTTTTTCCAGTTTAGAAGCATGAATAACATGCTTGTTATTTTCTGCACAGATCAGTTCAAACACTTTTAAAGCTTTTTTCCCCCTACAGTCTGCTGCCAGTGTGAATTTTCAAGCTCTCTGTGTGGCCATCACTGACACCACTTTCAACACATGGAACTAGCCTCGGCCTCACCGAAACATGAAGTCACCTCTCTAAAGAACAGCTCACAAGTCATTAAGTACACCCTACACAACCACTTAAACAACAAGATGAAAATTTGACCATTTGATTAAAAGAGGATCAGTCTGATTGCTGCTTGTGACCTAGAAAGTCATTCATGGACCTTCACTTTAGACAATATGGGTTTAATTCTGTGTGTATCTCCACTAAAAGTTACTTAAAAATAATTCTTATGACAAATGAAGACAGCTTAAAGACAAATAAAGTCTTTATTCGGCTGTTACAAAAAGGAACTATCATCAAAACATCAAAGTCCTAACCCACCTCCCCAAATTTTCCCCTTGGAGTAGCCAGTTGAAATATCTCAGAGATTTTCGTCTTTTAAGTATAGCGTCAGGACTGTAATTAGAAGACAAAAGAGGAGCTCTTCACTGATCTCTTACTTTGACTGAGCGAAGGATTTAAGCACACCACAATGTGAAACCAGATCATCTCATGTTTTTCTTTCCTAAACTGCTGTAAGATCCCTGGTGAGACGATGGTTGATGACAGATGACAGAGCGCTTGGTGTCTCAACTGAATGTCCCAAAAGACCTGACATCAAAAAATACTATGTATATCTTAATTATTTCCAAACTGTGCATATCAGAAAAATCAGACTTCTACAAAGTTTTCAACTCTAAAATTCCTTTTAAAATTTTGATAGATTTTGATAGAGAAGTCTAAGTGATTCGGAAGCAGTGTAATCAATGTCTTCTATATATGTAAATGAAATTTTAATATGCAACAGCTTCCCTTTAAAGCACCATGAAAGACCAACTTTATCTGTTCCCATGATTATTTGAGCAATGACTGCATGCTCGATCTACTTCTCAAAACTGAGTTGATAACTTCAGTGATGTTCCTAATCACACGCTCAAAAAATAATAATAATAACGCACCAGCGCAACTCTTCAGAAGCCGAGGAGTTTTAGATTTGTAATTTGGCGTGACCTCTGTCAAAGTTCATAAGGTCTCCATCTGTGTGTGAGTAACTGCTAGGCTACAGAAACGCGGGCCCCTGGAGCAGCTTGCTCCTGGCTACCTGCTGCTTCCCAAACACTGGCCAGACATTAGCCCCACACTCGCATGGGATCAAACAGAGCCCAACAGGCAGCGCTTAGTTCATGCAAAGCTAGGCACTAAACCCAAGTATATTATATTTATATTGCCCTGGTTTTCTTTTCTTTCCCCTGACTACATCCGCAGTCTGCCAAGAACAAGATCGTTTGTTATCCCGAAAAGCCGGGAGATTTCCAACAAAAAAAATCCTAAACCAGATACATTTATTTCCCCCTGAGAAAAGAAAATTTCAGCATCATTCTTCTGCATTAAGACTGCTGCAGAAACGCAGCTGTGGTTCTATGCTTTTTTCTAAGTCAAAATATAATGAAAAGTAATAGCCCTTGTCCTCTTTAGATTTTTCTTTCATTCCACTATATCCTTCATATAATACCAACAGTCTTCATCTATTGCAGATTTCAATTTTGACATACTATTTCCCAGACTATATTCATTTGTAAAACAGATGAGACAAACATTTAACTTCTAAAGATGTGGTGAAATAAAATGCATTTTACATATTTTGTATGTAACATATGTAGTCCTGAGATTCAATTAATTTTGTGGTGAAATTGAACCTATTGCCTAACGAACACTTAAGTACACAGAATAATGACATCATTCAACTGAGCTGATTAGTAATCACTGTTTTGAAGAGCCCTCATTAAAAAATATATATATAATCAGAAGAAATTAATCCACACACACTGCCCACTCATCTCTACTGTATCTTGCCTTGTTCCATATTTTCTGGATTAATCTGTCTTAAAATGTTAAGTACATCTTATTTTCATTAGCAACACACAGAAGCCTAACTCCTTTCCTGTATTCCTATAGCTGCCCAGGATAAAATATAATAAAATTAATTTTAGACAACACAGAAGTTTTATACTAGATTTATGAACAAGATGTCATGCCACATTTTTACTCAAAAAGACATCAAAAATAAACTCAGAATGTGAATGCACAAGCCACTGGCAATGTTTTCACTACAAATATTTACTGACACTAAACATATTCAGTGTTGATTAGCCTTTTTACAGTATTAAGCGCCTGTCATCTCGACATTTGCAAACACAAATCTACTTTTATCCATGTAAACTTAATTGGAGTCCTGCATGCCTCTCTGTAGATAAACAATTCAATATACTTAACTTGCTGAGAATTTTAAATTGTGCTAAGTGGAATAGAAAGAACTTTATTTGCATACTTATAGACTGCCAGAACATAATGAGAACAGTATTAGAGTTTGTTTTTTTTTATTTTTTAGAAATAGCAAAGCTAAATCGTCACCACTCAATTTAAGCGATGAATAAAATGAATGTTAAGAATCCTATAAGCCGTCCTAATTCATTTCTCCGAATCAAAAAAACATTAATCAAAACTTACACTGAGCGTTATCAAGAACTCATTATGTTAACCACCACTTAAAGTAGGAACTTTTATCAGAGCTTTGCATAGGTCATGAAAACACACTTTCAACATAAAAACTTCCCAAAGTTTACGATTTCAACCCTGGTGTCCAGGGTTTGCACTTTCAGAAGTTATCATACTAGTCCTTAAAATCCTACACATTCATCTATTTAATTCTGTCATTCACTTCCGAGCAGACCATCTGCATACAGAGGTAACAAAGACCCATTACAAAAGTACAAAAAGCCTTTTTAAGTTTGGTAATTTTAATGCACAGGCATCCACACAATATTCTCACAAAAAGATCATTAGTCCACCAATCCTCTGAGTTGAGCACATTTCAATTAAAACACTACTTTTTCTGTGTATTCAAGCCTCATACTCGCACAACTCATAAACCAAAGGAGAAAAATAAGAAAAACAAGGCAGATAATGGATGGTAATATCCTAGTGGAAAAAATCATTAGTTCAGTTTCAAACTAAATTTTGTACTGCCTGCAGTTCTCAGCTTCTTAATGAGATTAAGCAGCCCATTATTTGTGGCGTTAGCAAACACGCATGAACGTCTGAATCAGTAGGACACTTGCGAGCAGCAGTTAAGGAGCCTTTGTCAGGAACAGGAGAACGCGAAAGGATGCTGACCCCGCCGTCACCCTTTCTGCACCCGCCGCGCTCTCCAGGGGAAGAGGAGAACCCCAGACCACATTATATTTAAGGGGTATGACTCAACACAACAGTACTTGTCTTGTCAGATCTCCTCAATCTGGCACGCTGCCTTTCTTGCATTTTTTTCCCCTGCCATAATTCTTTTTCCTTTAAAAAAAAATCCCTGAAACGAAGCTCCACCATATTTTGTCTCTTGCCTCCTGCATCAACATTATCCTTTTTTTTTTCTTTTTTTTTAACCCAATTACTCTTCCCTTCAGTTGTTTTTCCCTCCTCTAACCCCACACTGCAGCAGGCTCTGACCTTCCCGAGCCCCAGGCCGCAGCACTCCCCTGGCACACCACCATTCCCACTCCCTCACCTGCACCTGGCTTTAAAAGACCAGAAGAAATAGGAGAAACTCAAGCATCTGTACATTAAGCTGATGCTGCCAAACATGCTGAAATGGTCCTTTCCAGTGGCTTTGAATTCCTGATACTTCAGCTGCTTTTCCTCCTCTAATTTCAATCTCCACACAGAAACACTTTGGATGCACTCATCTCTACTGTCAAATGTCAGGAAACATAGTGAATTTTACTCAAACCTCAAACACTATCACCTCTGTTGCAGCAAGGGAAAAATCCACCGAAGAGTTGGATAGGCTCTTGCAGCACTTCTTTAAAAGCACAAACAGAAGAATGAGGACTTTTCCTCCTCTTAAACAGAAAGAAAAGCAAACACTACACACAAAAATCTAGTTTACACACAGATTTTGCTGTGCTCCCAAAACCAATGGGTGCACTTGGCATATCGGCCACTGAGGATAAGACAGAACAGTACGAAATGTGGAATATCACTTTTAGGATAATACAAAGCAGACAGAATCATTAACTGATGACAAACAGTTCTTGGGATTTAATCAAAATTAATTGTGAAAGCCTTTGTACCTGAAAATTAGTTATTTGGGAATATATGATAAAACACGAAAATTAAAGTCTTTTCTTCGGAGAGACAAAGCATATTACTCTTTTCCCTGCCCCCCTTCCAAAATAATAAGTGTGCCTGCATTGGCAGTTTGCATCCTCAATCATAAAAGGCTTCAGAAAAGGAAGGAAACATTCCTCCCAATCCCCTTTTTACAGTTGCAAATACAGCTGTTTTCCAGTTTTGCTTTATGTGCTTGCCCTACTGTGCCATGCTGGAAGATACCCCCGCCTTCATACTCGTTTCTACTTGCTCTGTTTCTCTTTTTCTCAGAGCCTCTCCTTTCTCCCAAGTAGTCTACTGCATTATTCTCCCCACAGCAAGCAAAATCTCAACCAAGAAAGGTTAACTTTTCTGAGAAGACTGTTAATTTTCATGTTGTTGCTTTATATTTTAATCAGCAGGGAAGGAAAAAAGCAAAGGAGACGTTGAAGGAAGGATTACACAAGCTTTTGCACACAACGATAACATCGTATCTGCCCAGTGAGACCTCTGGTGAACTGATAATCAGTTTTAATTGTTGCACAGATATGTGCATTTAATTTAGTTATACACATAAAAACACTTTTCATGTGTAAACTTCCCGAAGAATCATACTGGATTTCACATACTCCCTTAAAACAACAGATTAAGCCTGATAAATTACATTAAAAAACACCTGCTGAAGTCTTAGAAAAGCTGAGAAATCACACATCATCTGTTTACACACATAGCAGGTACATCACATGGCATTATTCTAATACTCAATTTCTATTGCTCAGATTCAAAAATAACAACATAAACTTTAAGATTCTCATGAAAGGTGACACCTGACAAATGTGCATTTTGTATTCAAATATCTTCCTTTGTGTCAGTACCACAGAATAAAACTAAAGTGTCATGAGATGAGAAAAATCTGTGTTAGACCTTGAACGTTATCATTCCTTAATGATACTGGAAAAGCCCACGTTGAGAAAAGCTTTACCTAACTAGGCCTTTCCTTAGTCATAAAGCTTATTTGAGATTTTTTGAAGATATTGCACAGGAAATACAATGCAAATTATATTCCCATGATCACCTTGATATATCTTGAGTGAATTCCATTCTCAGCATCTGCCCAGTTAACAGGTTCTAAAATTTCTTATTTTCATCTGTGCAAGTTGTTACCTGCCCAACCTGTAACAAAACCTTAAGGCAACAGACATTCTCAGAGACAGAATATTGTCACACTTTGATTTATTCATTATTTTTAATTTTGCAAAGATCAGATTCAATTTAAAATAAAAAGCAGGAGCCTATGTTTTAGGCAAACAACACAGGTCACACCTAGACTATGAAAAGAGCGTCCAAATCTTTTTATCCCTTTATTCCAAATGTTTTGCACAGCAAAAACTTCATTAGTTAAGGTTCCCCTATCAGCACCATTGTCAATAAAATTATAAAAATAATAATAATCTTGTGTCATATCACAAAGAGTTAGATTCCTTAAAGTCACATAATTAAAAATGGACATTCAGGCTTCAGTGCAAAAGTTGTGGTCTTAATTTCAATGCTAAAATTTTAATACTGAGAAACCAAAGGCACATTGAGAAATGGGGAAGGGGAAGTTAGGGACCATGTTTGAAACTAAAATCCACTTTACTGTCTGCATTACTTTAGTTCTTCTCTCCTTGTTAATCTTAGCCCATTTCTGTACGAGATGTAACCTTTACAAGGGCACTGGAAAAAGGAGCTGGAAGGACACCCGTGCTGCCACTATATTACCTAGATGCACGGAGACCTTCACCTCACGTTTCACCTCATGGTGAAACAGGCATTTGCTGGCATGGGAGCCATGGGCTCAAGGCCTGGCCTTAGGATCAGAATGAGAGCCTGAGGATTTGCTCCCTGCATAATGGAGCAGAGTGACTCTAGAATATCCAAAAGTCACCACAGGGGAGAAACAAGTGGCGCTCGGCACACATGGGGCAGCGGAGTCGGTCACTGCCCTTGGCGCTCCCCGCAGGCCCAGGCCAGCTGGGACGATGGCCTCCGAGGAGGGTCGATGGCCTCGAGGAGGGTGGCTCCACAGGCTGCCAGGGTGCAGGTCAGTGAACAGTCATCAAAACGTGGTGTAGGGACTGAAAGTCCCTACAAACTTTTGCNGCCTGAGGATTTGCTCCCTGCATAATGGAGCAGAGTGACTCTAGAATATCCAAAAGTCACCACAGGGGAGAAACAAGTGGCGCTCGGCACACATGGGGCAGCGGAGTCGGTCACTGCCCTTGGCGCTCCCCGCAGGCCCAGGCCAGCTGGGACGATGGCCTCCGAGGAGGGTCGATGGCCTCGAGGAGGGTGGCTCCGCAGGCCCTCTGCTGCCAGGGCGCAGGTCAGTGAACAGCCATCAAAACGTGAGCGACTGAAAGTCCCTACGAACTTTTGCCTGCTTTGAACTGGTGACACAGAAGTGATGGGAAGGACTCCTTGCTCCATTAGTAGTCCCCAAGCTCTCCATTACTCAGTCCTTGACTGCCCTGGTGCTGCTCACCCCAGCCCAGTCCCACCACAGGCACGAGAGCCAAGCGCGCAGTTTGGTTTGGAGAAACGGTGCCCTTCCTTGTCAGTTAAATTTAACTTTGCAGCGAGGAGGCTAACCAGTGCATTTCACATGGCATTAGCTGGTAAGGCTTACACAAAATGCTTTCTAATTCTCAAAATTTAGAAAATTAAAAAATAAAACTATAGCTAGGAAAAATACACTCTCTCTAAAGATCCTGGTTCACATAAGAATGATGTGATCTAAGTTTTTCACAACATCCAATATTCCAAAGCATATACACTCATTTTTTTAAAAAAAATGCTTTTATATTTTCAATATTTTAATCTTTTTCCCTATTTAAGTACCCATATTTTCCATCATCAATTAAGTTGACTTGACCTTTTTAGAGAAAACCACCCTGGAAGTGGAAGGCCTACACACATCAGTGCAGTTCAGAACGTATCAACTACCATCCACGCTAGGGATCAAGACAAGATACTTTAAGATCTATGAATACTCCATTTTAAATAAATCCAGGGAAGAAAATACCTTCTGCCTAACATTGCATAAAAATACCATTGGTTTTCAAATGAAACCCACTGCCCAATCACAACCACAAATACATCCTGGAAATTCGTCTACTTTGGAAATCAATAGTGTGTTAAAACTTTATTATACTTAAGGGCATTTTTCTGTAAATATAATCCTATAGCATCATGTGCTAGTAATATATCTGAGTTTGAATCCAGAGTCTACCTCCATTTAAAAAAAATGTCCATTTTAGAGTTATGCAGGCCATTTCCAACAGTTGTTCCTACCACCTTTTAGCAATACTGTGGTAAAGGGGCACTCATTTTCCCCTAGGTAGATACATCTTTCAGGTCTGATGTGAAATATGTAACATTCTACAGAGAGCATTAAATCTAGATGAGGCTTAACAGAAACATTCATCTCCCTAGCTTCTGAACAAGGCAGACTCACCTGGTCCTCCTGGTCATTAAGGGATGAAATTATTCCCAGGTTCCAGGTCTTCCTCCCCTCTTAAATCGTGAAACCACGATTTGCCCCAAAATCAAAGGCATAAAAGCAACCAATACTCCAAAAGTTACCTTCCGTTCTGTATCATTTCTTCAAGAAGACAAGAAGTGGAAAAAAAAAACCCTCCTTCAAGCAAGGAGCAAGTCCTCCCTCAGTGGGGAGTCAAACAAAGATCTTGCCACGTGAAATTTCCCTTCTCTAGCCACCCTCAGAATAAATAGGAAAGAACAAGAAATCCAACTTTCCACTCTCCTGGACTCCCCTGCCATGTGTTTTTCTTCTCTAATTGAGACACAGAAGCAGCACGAAAGATTTCTTGCGCACAAAACCATGACTTCCATTTCCAGAATCTGATAGTAGCCAAAGTGGCCAGGCCTAATGAATCCCTGCTGCTCAGGGGAGGGCTACAGGCACCAACACTTACTCCTCATGGGCAGCAAGGGCACAAGCAGCTCCCAGTTATCAGCCTATATTTATACACTGTGGTATTTGCCCATACCTTAACAACATGAGGGACAAAAAAAAAAAAAAATCAAATACTGCATTGTGGTATTATTTGACCCCAGTCAGAATATTAAGTGCTGTAAAACAGCATCTAACTTAAGCTTCTTATAATGCAGTGGCCTTTTATTTTTTCAGATTCACTCACTATGTTGACATACTACCAGTTTGTGAAAACTCTTATGAGTTTAAAGAGGTAATTTAAATGCTTAGCTCATAATACTCAAGCATAATATTCAAGCAAAAACACTGGAAAAAATGAAGTCTCTTTAGATTTGATGTATCATCTCAGCTTAATTAACACAAGCTTTTCCTGTTTTAATTTGCACTTAAGAAGCGGGAACTTTACTCAATTTGCTAATTACTACATTTTCAAGCTGTTATCTTGAAATAGATGCCAACCTATCACACTGGGAACCCAAATTTCTGTAGTTACCTCGAATTACGTAATTGTCCAAAGCCTCTTCCATTCTTTTCAATGCTTCAGCTCTATTAGAGCCATAGGTAATCAGCTGAAAAACAAAAGGTATTTCAGTTAATTGGAAATGAGATAATGCTTGTCTCTAGAAAATGAAAAGCATTTAAAAAGAAAACAATTTATAGAACTTCTACAGTCACAAAGACATTTCTTGCATGTTACTGTATCTGTGTTTAAAGCTCTTCTCTCTAAAATACCCAGAGAAGACTAGGATCTGTTAACGCATTCCATGAAAGAAGACCAATTACTTTTCTTTTGTAAAATTTAAAGTATCTACACAAGCTCTCTTTTCTTTAGGCACATAAAATATTAGCATCTCAAATATCCAGAGAACTCTCCTGACTTCCAGATGATCAACTGGCTTTAAATGTGATTTTTTAAGCAATTAAAAAGTATCAAACTACAGTGTCATAGTTTAAGTACCAAGGTGGTACTGAGAAATAAGAACCAATATTGACAGAAGCATGCTGTTTTGTTCCTTCCATCTGTAAAGCTAGATCTGTAATCTCATTACATTAAATTTAAAAAAGTAAAATAAAATAAAATGACTGGCAGCACCTAAGTATGAAAGTGATGGCTTTTGCTTAAATTAGAACCCTTTTGCTGATCAGATACTGTAAGAATCACCTTTTTCGTTTCATGAGACAAACACATTTTTGGTTACCAGTGACACTAAATTCTGCATCTTTCTTCACTACTTCCTCATTCCCTCAAGATATCTTTTATCCAGCAGCTTTAAAAATATTGGTTTAATTATACCTTAATGTCTGCTTCATTTAAAATATAAGCATATCAAATTAGTATATCATACACTTCAGAATGTTAAAAGAGAAATCAACTCACTTTTGAGATCATAGGATCATAATAAATGCTAATATCACTTCCTTGTTGAATGCCACTGTCAACACGTACCTTCAAAAAATAAGAAATAATTTCACATTGAATTCACACTTTAAAAATGGTATTTTGCCATGAGATCTGCATATATCCGGTAGTTTTAAACATAACTCAGGAAGCTTACAATAGTACATTTCCCCTCCAAAAGAATTAGGATAATTATTTCAGAGAGCAGGGAAGGAGAGATGAAAAGTCTCTCTACTAGGAAAAGTACTTTAAAGTAATTCACTTCTTGAAAAGAAACATGAATGCAATATTCAGTTGGTAGGGAGAGCTCTTTTTCTCTCCTTGAATGAAGAGGACACATAAAATATGATCTAAAATTTAGATTGTGCTGCGTGCTCTAAACTTCAACTTTTGATGCATCCAATTCCGATTTAACCACTGTAATGAAATACACTCGCAATTATTCTTCTGACTGATGCCTGGCCTGAAGAATGCCCCTTATATCGACATCCCTTCTGCATCTACATGTAACCACATCCCACATGTCTCACTGTAGCCCCTCTGAGAGCTCAGATCGGGGGGATAAAACATGACAGAAACTTTGGAGCTCTGCTTATCAGCTCTATAGGACACCGATCCTGTGGTTTCATGCCTGTAACACTTTCCTTCTCTGCCTCTCCCTCTCAAACATTTTTTTCTATTGCTGCTCTCCCCCTAAGGCTTTAATGTTTACACAGCTTTTTCCACATCTTTGCTTTGTAAGGACACAGCCCCAATTAAATCTCTGATTCTGCAACATTCACGGAAAAAATAACACAAGTTCAAAAATTTCTTTTGAAGAGGCTGATTGCTGTTAAGCAGCCAACAAGTTAGTTAGTATATTGCTGATTCTTGTTTTCATCTCACAGTTTGATTTCATCACTGTAGCAGTGAGGTTAGCCATGTAAAACTTTCAAAATGAGCAATTTCTTGGGAATAAATATTTTTTAAATTGCTGCTTTTGAGCTCTGGAATCTAAAATATTTTTGAAAAATTATCAAAACAATTCACAAGTGATAAACGCATTCTGGGGATCTTAAGGATGGAGGAATCTAATCAAAGCTGCTGAAACAGCAGGGCTCTCATATACTGCATGTAAAGGGACAGGAAAAAGGGTCCTGGAATCTCACAAAAATCTTCACCTGTGGGAAGGCACTTTTGTAATAAACAGCAGCTCATCAGTTTTCAGCAAGGCAGAAAAAGGTCAATGCAACGGCTGTTAGACCTTTAATATTTTAATTTAGGCAATTACCAAGGGACCACATGTAGAACCTCTTGTCTACGGAATCCACATGAGGGTGTGATGATGACTTTATTATACAGATGACACAAAAAGATACCCTGGCAGGTGCACTCACTTTCTCCAGCGAGAACCGCTGCATGACGAGTTTTTATGACGTTTTATCGTTCTTTTAAATATACGTATATGTACACAGAAATATGCATATATATGCATATTCACAAACACACACACACACATGTATACATCCCACTGAAAGGCAGTTACATTTCTGTAATATCTTTATTACATCACAGCTGATGGCGCTTTAGCAGTGCTCATGTTGGGCCCCATTCAGGCAGGTGCCATTAACTACTGATGGAGAATAAATTCAGGCATATCATGATCACACAAAAAAGCACCATATATTCCCCAGCCCTCTTCTCTTGTTACAGCCGAAACATCCTCTCCCCCAGCATGTGCACTTTTATATAAAGTCAATGCATATGTTCTCACATTCAAAACAAAAATAATTAAGCTATCTACTCAGTCCCAAATCTACTGCAAATCCACTGCCTGTAGTTTGGTGGGTTTTAATGCATAAATATGGCACAAAAGTATGACATACTTACTCCACTAACAGACAGATTACACTGCAATATTTGTCATCTCTGCCATATCAGAGCCAAAGCACTTTTGTTAGCAGCTGTTCAAAGAACAGACTGATGATAATATTTGCAAAGAAAGTGCTGAAGCTCTTTCAGGTAGGGTGACCATTTTCTACATTGCGTAAGAGTGCGAAATAGTCGTGACGATACCAGTTTTTGTGTGCACCTATCTTGAGCTTCATTATCGAAAAATTAAAAAAAAAGTCACTAGTTCCATGTTCTAAGAAAAATCTGGAATACATGAGACAAAAATAGACAGGCATTACACACACACACACGAAAAACAAATCGTATGCATACATGCAAGTTCCACCAACCTGAGCAACTAACTGACACGTGCACACACACAGTCTTGGCAAAACAAGATCGGAAAACAGAAGAAATGCATTTAAAATGCACTTGGAAATGTAATACTCTGAAGTTCTACTTATTGTGACACATTAAGAAGCCTGAAGTACTTTTTTTTAAAGCCCACCTCCGGGTCTCAAATCTATGTAGAAAAAACAGTAAGGCACGACAGGCCTCTGATATCCAACTTTTTCAGCGCTATAAATTTTGCTCTTAGTGCTGTAATATTCTCAGAAATTAATTAACAGTGTCAGAAAGTATGTATTGAGATATAAAATCATGAATGTCAAACAGAAAAAGCTGTTCTATTTTTAAAGAGACAAAGGAAGTAAACAAAAAGGACGCTCCGTACGAGCGCCTCAGAGCACTGCTCTGAAGCCTCCAGCGTAATTAAAATTTCTTTCCTCAGCGCCACGGTGGGCCGCGTGAAGCGAGGAGGCATCTCCCACCCTTCATTTTCAATTCACCTCTCTCCCCGAAGCCCAACTCCCAGCCCACCCCGTCTACCTGACAAGTGACAGCCCAATCTGATTAAATGCGGGCAAGGGAGGGGACTCGCGGGCCTCCATGACAGGCCAAAAGTGATCACCATGGAGATACATAATTACAGCTGTCAACGCGTCTACTGTCCTGCTGGCATCAATTTGATTGCTCCCAGCAATAATGATAGACAAAGCTTAGTGTGCACTCTCCTGCACCCAATCGCTTTATCTATTCCGTGCTCCATTTAGCTGACATGCAACATTCACACAAGCAAATAACAGCAGTAAGCAGAACATTTAAGGCATTTTAATTGTTTTTCCTTTGTATGGATGGCTCATGAGCGCAAATGTTATTACATAAAACTCCTGCTGCAGCATTAATTGAAGAAAGATTTGGTGGGACAAAGACTGTAGGGGGTACAGTTTGTCCATTATCACTTATACTTTCAACAGGTCTCACGTTTGGAAAATTGCAAATTGCAAAAACTTGCAAGGGCAAAATGTTTGACATCCTGTTAGCTATTACAACATGGTGAAAACTTCTAACAACCACTAGAGTATTCATTATAAATTCTTATTAAATACACTCTTTGTTTCATTAAAAAAAAACCCTTAGATACATCTAATGATACATTTTTCCCCCTCATCTTCTCTTTAGGATCACATAATGCCTTTAAAAATCTTTACAATTTTTTTTCCTGCTTTCATGCTTTGAACACAGCATGAAGTCTTAAAGACCAGAAAGGGTCAGGTCCCTTTAGAAAGCACATGGGCAAAAACAATTTAAGAAGTGAAATAAATCATATATCCAATAACATCTCCACATTTAAGATTCCTCCTGTAATCTTTCACTATTTTCCAAGCAAGCAATCCAACTGAATAATTGTATTCACAGATGGTACAAGCCTCGTCATTCCACGAGCTGACAGTGTCATATATATGTGCACTTACGACTTAAGCTACCTTGATTTTCCAGAAAGGCAGTGTCCTTGTTCTTTTCACACAGCAAGAAAAAACGTTTGTTAAATACTCATTCCGTATAGATAGACCATATAGCAAAACACGTAAAATCACTGTCGCAAATGGCATTTGCTCTTTAAAGGCTACAAAGCTAAATAGGAAGCAGAGGCAGCTTCTCCAGCTGTGTCCCCAGTAATCTCTAGTTAAAGAGTTGACTCAACATTTGACTATTCCCTTTAATAGCATTTTTACTGAAAAATTTAAGCTGCAAGTTACAGAAAGCAATAAAATGTTTCAACATATACCAACTGGTTTCTTGCTGCACCCATTTTAAGCACACTGTAAACACAGTTTGGAATTGTACATTTTTAAACACTTTTTAGCACAGTACAAATAATTATTGTCAACACAATAAAAAAGAAAAGCTGGAAAAAGGCCAGAACTACAAAGCTGCTGAGTACCCTATAGAAAAGAGGCTCAAAACTCAGCACCTATGAAAACCAGAACCAAGTTACTTACACTTGGCAGATGCAATGGTTCCTGATACTGAGAGAGTTTACCAATGGATGGCAGGCCAAAAGATTTGTAGGGGTCCTGAAATGAAAAGCAACATGAGAAAGCATTAAGCTTCCATAGGGGTGGAGAAAATCTTAGGCAGCTTTAAATCTAACATATATCAGTGCTGAATTCACTTTCTTCTTTCCCAGTATCAACTGTTTTGAACCACATTTCTCTGTCCGCCTACCCCTGTGACTGCAAATAAAGAACTGGCAGTGTGTAACTTCTCTTGCACTGCAGTCATTAAAACTGAGAGGAATGTTCTGCACATAGTTATAATACATCTTCAAAATATACAAAGCTGACATTGTCATTTGTCACACCATGCCTTGGAGGGAGGATGGGAAAGTGTATTCAGAGAAGGGGTGGAGTTGAGAAGAAGGCATCAGGAAATACTTTCAAAGATTAAAAGGACAGTTGGGAATTCAATTATCTGAAGAAATCAAAATCAAGATTTATGCCTTTGGAACTCGCCTAGATAACACAATACCAATGTAAACTTAACAACAACAACAAATATACAGCCTATAGAACAATGAAACTCATGGCAAAGTAGTAAGATTCCATTATTTAGATTCCCTCGCACTTATAAATAAACTGAAGGAAAAGAGCCAAGTGTCTGTTACTCTAGTAAAGCCTATTCAAATTTTAAAACTCAACATAGTTTGCACGCCATTCAAAAGGCAAATATTTATTCTTTGTCACAACAGTTCATGTATCTGGCAATCTGCAGAGCAAGTTGGAGATTATGTCATGAAGAGAAAGAGCAACAGAAATAAAGATGCCCTGGGTCACAAAAGCAGTAAAAGTGGAAAAAAACACATGAAGACACTGAATTTTTTATAGGAGCAGTCATCTAAAGCTTTAATGTTTTTAAAACAAAATGAAGGAAGCTGAGCATTTTTTTTCAAAGAGCAAAACTTGATTTGGATAGATCAGAAATCAAATCAGAGTAAAAAGATGCTACTTTGAAAGATAAATCATAAACATCCTTGAAAGGATATATTTTATATTTTATAAATTTTAAGTTGAGATGGAGAGTCATGCTGTAAATATAAAACAATCATAGAATACACTTTTAAAGTCCTGTACACAGATGTAGGCATAACTTATCTGTTCAAATAGCTAACAAAATATTTCAATATAATAAAAATATAAGCAGTTGAATTTTAACTATTTAGACCAATATGATTCAAAGAAAGAAACGAGGAAACGTGGAAGCGCTGGTTAAAAGCAGCAAAGAGATTACTGCAACTCCCATACATATTAAAGATGATTTGAACATAGAGCAAATATACTTAGGAAAAAACCCTTGGCTGCCCTCTTTTATTATTTTTAAATTTAATTTCTGAGAAGGGTGCATCAAAACACACGCCGTATTTAAAAACCAAGAAATAAAACTTCTCCAAGAGAGAGCATGTAAACATTTTTGCGACGCGCTCAAAATGGCGCCTCCCATGTGGTGCTCGGTGGCTTCACCCTGGCGCATGGCCACACGTGGGTGCTCCCGCTCGGCAGCACAGCCCCCTACCCCTCCTCGCCATCCCCACTCATCTACCTCGGCGTAAACTCGACACTCCACGGCCCAGCCGTTGATGGGAATATCAGCCTGTTTGTGCCGGAGAGGGTAACCCTTGGCAACGAGGATCATTTCTTGGACGAGGTCCAGGCCGGTAATGCATTCTGTGACGGGATGTTCAACCTGCAAGGTCAAGAACCATCAGTCAGTAGGTAAGAAAAACAACCCCCAAAAATCCCTCTCCGTAAATAAACGCAAATAAGCAAGAAAAATTACAGCAGCTGAAAATCAGACAAAGAGTGCTTCCCTGGCTTGGGCTTCTTCCCCAAAAATTTTATGCTTGACACACTCCAGCAACCATCTTCTTTGTAGGAAAACCCTGCAAGATTGAATAATTACTAGACTGCACTAAATGCAAAATGCAAAAGCACAACCTATAAAGAACACCAGAGAGATTCATGTGGGGTTTTTAATTTGACAACACTCAGAAGTGACTGGTGAAGATGAGTTAATTTTTGTTCATTCAGAAGCCTTTTTTTTCTTCAGTTTTGCTTTAAGAAGACTTGTGGTAATTTATCCATAAATCTATCTGAACCAAAAAAAAAAAAAAAAAGTAGCTGATAATGAACCCATTCTGCTACACTTAACCTGGCACGTACAGGAGCAGCTTCCAATTTTCCGTAGACCCAGCCTAGCCTAAATCTCACCCATTTGCCTGCTTTCACTAACCTGTCCTGACAAGCAACCAGATTAGCGTAATCTTGCATCAGCGCAGTGTAGCAGAAAGCAGCAGATGGATCCTTGAGGTTTTTTCCCCCTGCAGACTTGGCCGCGTCGCGCTGTGCATGCACCACGCCGCGCCGCACCGGCGCCCGGCTCGCACCGCGAACCGCGGCCTGGCACCCGGCTCGTGTGGGCTCGCCCGGCCTCACCACGGAGCCACGCACAGAAAGCGCCCGCGAGCGCTTCGTTGTGGACGGAGAAAACAGCACCCAAAGACAACAGGGTGAAGCAAATAGAGGCAAACCAGGACGCTGTCCCCATGCTGGGCACACGATAGCGGCACTACCACTTTGCACATAAAAATGACGACAAAACTGCCATTTTATTATGAAGTATTTGTGTTGCAAGAGTCAAATGCCTGAAGAAAATACACTTAACACTGCTTTCTTTATCACGAGATGTCATATTGCATGCATTTTGTGACAGGATAAGGTCACTGAACAAACCAGTTGTCTTCCTCCTTTCAAGTACACTACTATACGGAAAACATTTAGTCATTACAATAATCTCACGGCTTATCGGAACAAGAAGATGCTTTGGTCTTTAAGAAAATAGCTTTGTAAAAATAAACAGATGGCACCCGTAATTAGCCCTGTGTGTGCTGTGAGTTTGTTTATAGTTTCAACAACATTTTAAGACGTTTTGACATAATTTTAATGACAAATCATCACTGAAACAAGCATCTATTCTTTGAAGGATAAAAGTGACACTGAAATGGGAATCTGATTATGCAGTTTAAGGATGTACCTTTGGGATCCAATCTTGATTCTACCTAACACATGATATTCTCCAGGACGTCAACTTTAATAACAGTATTCAGAAAAATACGTGAAGCTACTCTGTATCTGCCCTGCAGTGTTAAATTGAAGCAATTCAATTTCTATTAAAACTTAAAAGTTTTAATAGAAAGTTACTTATCATACATCAATTACTTGGACAACCAAATTTACTCTCTTAGCTTGGTTTTTAAGTCTTAAAAAGTTACCTTCAAGTTTAGAACGTGTCTGTAATTTCAACATTAAGAATAACTAAATATATATATTTTTTTTACAAAAGCATTTGCATTATTTAGCTCTAGTGTCATTTTTCTTGGATTATATTTGGCATCTCAATTTCAATAGTTTCATTGTTGTTTTCAGCTTTATTGTTGATGATCAAAATAAGATGGAATGTTTCTGGAAAGAAAAATATTTTTGTTGTTTGGTTCTTATGACTCACAAACATTTATTTAATCCATTCTTCAATGCAGATCTTTGACTTGGTCAATATTTTCTTCTGCCTCTCCAAAATACTCCCTTTGTGTCTGCACACAAAACAGTATTCAGGAAATATGACAAGGAGCATTTTTTGAGGGTTTTCCAGGATGGGGAGAAGCTCTCTTGCTTTTTGAGGACTGTGCTTCAATTACTGCTCTTTAGACATAATGGAGACTTAATGTAATCATATCACTACTATTTCATTACAAAATGCCTGTAGAACGTGTTTTAGACCAGAGCACTAAAATGGGCTAGAAAACAGACTTTTAACTTTGAAATGCTAGTTGACCTATTATTGAATCTTTCAGTGACGTCTACAGCTCAATAAACTGCACTCGCTCTAGCAGTTGTAGTTTTGCAGGTGGCTAGGGGAAGGCAGGAGGGATTCAGTAATTTTAGTGTTGTACAAGATATGCTTCAGTATATAGTACAGGACATGAATAAAGCAATGAAGCTATATGCTGATTCAAACCACAATAAGCAACCTGCAATAAGGTTCTGGAGATGCAAAAATCTGCCCCAGGAAAGACGCATGCAGGACCCAAAGTTAAATCTTTGACAAAGGAAGCAAGCATGAGGGCAAAAGTAGAGAAATTAAAATTAGACCCCTCTGCTCTCAAAAGATAAAACACAGGCATTATCACTCCCTACTTGTGAAATCTCTAGTAGAACTGTGGTAGTTAACTAAAGTAACTCTTACAACATTTTAAGGACTTTTATAAATTAGGTTTTAATTTTATCCTTTTGCTTCTCAGACTTCTACTTTAGGGGTTATTCTTGGAATTTTTTTCTTTTATTTTGTTCTCTACCTCTTCTCTACCAATGGCCTTTATTTTCCATTTCATGGCTACTAAATCAAAGATATAACTTTTAAAGAGATGTACAAAATACACTTGCAAGTAGAGCTGCACCACTCAGGATGAACCACTCTTTTAGCTTTGGGGACATCTCAGATTTCAAAGTCACTTGATCCCAAGATCTTGCCAGCGAGGCCTCAGTCAAGAAGGTAGGAGTCAAAGGAAGGAAGTTAATATAATAGTGGATGAATTCACACGTTATCTCTGTCCTTAATATAAAGGCAAAACCAGACATGTTCGCAGTGAGCAATCTACAGGCCTTAGTTACAAGAGTGCAGCTGTCCCTGTTACCAGCAGGACAAGCTAAAATTGATCAGCAATAACTCTCAATGTAGTTAACTGCCCAAGATATCATCTTTACTACCACTTCGGTTACTTATGGCACATCTGGTCATAAATTATATATGGGAAGTTCCTATTCTACTGCATTTAAGTATGATAAAAGATTTATTTAAAAATGGAAACAATTTAAGTGTCATTCTTCAGCAAACTAGATTTGTGTAGACAATGGGAAGTGGGCAGTAAGAATTTAAGTTCCCAAGGCTACCACTGACGTGTTTAGTATTACTTAAATGGTAAAAGGAAAGTATTTCCTCTTCCTATAGGAGCTGCTCCTCTTCGGACACCTATTGCAATTCCTCTGAGTATTACAACAGCCTATTTCCCTAAATTTCTTCCAGTTTCTGTAGCACAGAATATTTGGCAGCAATAATGATCAGGTTTGCGAGAACACAGTGCCAGGCCCCAGCTTATAGATGATGAAGCAGCTACAACCAGGCTAAAGGAACCGGTTAAGCACAGCCCAGGCAGTATTACTTGCTGGCACAGTAGGGACAGTCTGCTACATTTCAGTCCTATTCTGCAACTGGCACCAGTCTTGGAGCCTTTCCTTATGGGGTTCATCCACAACTACAAGATGTCCTGAAACTTTTTTATAGAGTTTGAGCTTAGAGCTGAAGCTACATGGATGCTTCCCTTGCATGAAGGGGAAGAGTTTCAGGACATCATTTTTTTCATGACTAATGAGGTGCTCTGCCCAGAAGCAAACCCTTCTGGATATTCCCACAGATTGCACTTGCCCCTGAGCTCACGAGGCATCAAGTTTCTCTCACATCAGTTGGAGCATTCCAGCAGAGCACGGAGACCAAGGAAATCTAAATTTCAGAAGTTTTAAAACTACAGTCATATCATGACTGTAGTCATGACATCATTCCTGCTACTGGAAGTCCCTGGCTGATACCATTATACTCCTTTACATTCAAATAACCTCAAAACTTTCAACATGCACCACAGTTTCCAGGAAACAGGATTCATCTGGGATCCCACAGGCTCTTCCTCTAAAACCAAACTAATAACACTTGACCCAAGCCAACCAACTTACAGGTGTTCCTCAGCCTCATTTATTTCAGTAGACTTAATTTTTTATTTTGGAGGACTGAACAACAATGGAGGTCCCCACACATTCTGCTATTCAAGCATGCCAGGTGTTGAGTACCACTAGGAGAGCACTCCAGGGTCACTTTTTCCTGCAGTGTAATAGTTCACAATAGCCATTGGGTCACTTGGCTTTTATATATATATATATGTATATATGTATATGTGTGTGTATTTATGTATATATTTATATATATAAAATATATATATTTATACATATATATTTTATATATAAATATATATATTTATACATACTTTTTTTAAACACTTTTGAGAATATTTGATTGATATAAAGACTTTGTGGAAATCATACAGTAAAACGAATCAGAAAGTTTGCTTTCTGCATTGCCATTTTACATAGACATAGTATATAGCAGGAACTGATGATGATTTATCTGATTTATCAGTGTTTGATAAAGAAACTGCTAAAGTCATGTAATGCAAGGACAACTACAGAAATTTCCATCAACTGAGATGCTCAGGTAGACATCTAATTATTCTGTAAGTTGTTTCAGAAATAAATACTACAGTATAGGTGCTTGATACCAACTAATTTAAGACAGCAGATACTAACTTTGAAATATTTAATCCTCTTCCTCACAGGATGTTACATACAGGATGCATGTGGATTTAGTTTCACCAGTCTTCTTTGCAAAGATTTGTTTCTTTATTCTTTTGACATAGGTCAAAACTACAAAAAAACACACACAAGACTCACTTATGAATAAGAAATCTGTCTTTTCTGCAATTTAAACAAATTGAACACGCTTTACATCAACAGCTTATTTAGCTCATAACATCAAGATAACTTCTGCAGTCAAGATGCTACAGTTCAAAAAAACATTTCAATAAGTTTATACAATTTATTCTCCACAATATGTGGCACATATGAAAATATAGAAATTTATACCCAGCAAAGTTGTCTTACACCTCCTTAACTATGGATGCTATTTTTTTCCTGCTTTCATTATATTTAGCAATAGTATTAATGGCTTCTCAGGGTCCTTCATTCAAGATGGCCCTTGTCACACTGCAGCGTCTCTTGTACGCCCTTTACACTAAATTTGCCCAAGCAAAGGAACTAATGTGCCACTTGAAGAATGATCTTTTGTTGCTCTATTTATGAAAAATGGAGAGGAACCTCCTTTATCCCTACCTCTCAGCAGCTTTCCGAGATGCCTCTGTGGCAATGTTGTCTCTAAGATATCATTCCATGCCCTGGCAGCACTGTTAATGGCATCTTTCAGATTCAATGACTTATACAAACAATGTCGGTCTCTTCTGTCAACAACAATTAGCAATGCTTTTCTGTCGCCCTTTCGGAGCGCCTGAAAAGCAGACAACCAGTAGCTACATAATGGAAGTTGCATTAGGAGGCAAGAATGTGGCAAAAATCTGGTTAACTGTTGTCCGCTGACCCTCTTGTGTGAAGAAGTGTTGTTTGGCAGCAAAATCACCTTTTCTTTCGGTTCTAAAAATGGCCGTGAACAGCTGGTATAAACTGTGTGCAGAATGGATTCTGGTGGGCTTAGGAGATCCGTAATGGGATAAGGGACCTTTCACCTTTAGGTCAGCAGTTCAAATTCAGTCCAGGTTAGGAGCAATTGAAAGTCTTTACCGTCTGACACTGTTCGTTAGCCTGTTTAAAATGACTAAAGGCGAGTGTCACAGCAAAACAAGATTCCAGTATTAAGAAATATGAAGAAGTGTCTCGGCAACTGGCAGACCAAATCGCTTGAGGTTTTGCCTTTGAAACGCCCCCATTCAGGCCCGGGGGAAATCTGCTCCTCTAATTACTGAGCGCCCCTTTCACGGCTCCCGCTCCATGCCCTAGACGGGCGCGTGGAGGCCGCAAAACCATCTCCTGCCACGGACAGCAAAGTCAACACTTTCCGGCAGCTTTATCTGGTGCCTCAGAGCTCGTCACTTTGCCGCTCCTGTTTATGTAGCACAGCTGCAGTAGCCTCCAGCACTCTGACTTTCTCCGAGCAAACACACAGCAGGTGCCTCCTGTTGAGGTGCTGCCTACTGAGGCACCATGGAAGCGTTTGCAAACGGCACCGCTCCAAGCAGCAACCAGTAGGACTGGTGCCGACTCCCAGGCATCTCGCAGCCTGGCTTTTTCTTCTCCCGTGAACGGACACACAGATACAAAGGGAGCCATTCAGAGACAAAATTGTTGCATGGAAAAAAATCCTTCTCTCCATTTTACACTGGGCATTGCCCATTTTGTACAAAAGGCAGGCTTTGGAGCCCAGCACTGTCCAGGCACTGCTACAGTCTAATAAAAACACTAGCAAAGATCAATAGAAATCTTAACACTGGTAATGTTCAGGACTTTGTCATCAGTCTACTTAAAAGAGACTGAAAACACTTTTACATAAAACAGTTAAATTCTTTTATTGTAATAACTGCAAACCAGACACAAAGATATGCCATTTTCTTTCAATGAATAAACCTTTCACATGTCAACAAAATATTCCTTAAAACTCAACTTTTATTCTTTAAAAACATTTATGACAAAAAATATTCACACTGTTGCCTGAATAGAAAACAAACTGCTTTTCAAAAATTACCATGTTTTTCAACTCCACTGCACTGAATATAGTCTAAACAGTTGATCAGACATAAATTATATTTAAAGACATTAATTATATTTAGGGTAACTGCTCCCTTCATAGCACTAAAACATCTTTCTTCTCAAGCCAACCAGGGATGCTTCTGAATTCAAGGCACTACAAACAACTTATAAAACATTTGATACTTTCTCTTTGTTGTCACCAACGGATTCACACTTAAGCAGCTTAGACACACCGTACACGCTATGCAAATAGATATTCTTTACTTAAAGGCTATAGACTCTTAGTATAAAGTCAAAAGGGAACATTTCTGGTCTTCCAATGAAAAACAAAAGAGGCTTTTCTCCTGAAAGCCAGCATTTCTGACACTAGCCTAAGATTTCAACATAATGTACAAGCTAAAAAGATTATCATTCTACAGGCTTGGTAACTTTTATTTAGTTCAAAGTTCTTGTTTGGCTATTTTAGTTTGCGACCATCTTTTATTAAGCCAGTAAGGACCTGGTAGCACAAAGAAAATCACAATGTGGACAGCTATAAAACTTCAGATATTCAACATATGGTCAGCCTCAACAAGTCTAAGTGATAATTGCCTGAAAAACATTCAGAATGGGCAATAAATGACAGCACACAGGACATCCACTTGTAGGCAGTAGGGCAGACATTTTCTTGTGAAAACCCCAAGTAACTCATTTTGCTATCCAATTTTCTAATCTCACCTCACACTTAGCAGCTAACCTCTGAAAGATGGCAGGAAAGCAGATACAACAAAAGATATATTGCCAAAAGCAAAAAGATATTAATTCTAGATGAATCGCTTGGAGTGAAACATCTGTAACAGATGTGTAACATGCAAGTGACAAATCACCAACTTTAAAAACTTTCCAGCCTCATATACTGTGGCACTTACAAAGAAAACTAATATATTACCTTCTTGTAAGGGGCTATTTATGTTTGCTTTCAGGACTATGTGACCAATGATGTGTCTTCCCAAAGAGTCCATCGAAAAGAAAATCAAAAAATAATGCAATTCTCAATAGCTACAGAATAGTTGACAAGACATACTGAAAAAGATCCACAACAGATATATCTAAAGGAGGAAAGGGAGAAATCAGCAGACAAGGCAAAGTGATTTGATTTTATACAGGTTTATTCTGAAATTTGTATCAGACTCCAAAGTAAAAATACTGCAAAGATCCAATTAGTGATTTCATGAACATTTAAACAAAAACACAGGTAACTTTAGTTTAGCAGACCTGTCCTGGTGATACCGATATAAAACTGTGTTGCAATACAACTGACAGAACTTAGGGACACCTGCTATGGACAAGAGGCATCTCAGGAAAGTTCTTCCAACTGTTGAGTATTCTTCAAGAAGAGGGCAGGTGAGTGGATTAGCCATCAGTCACAGCTAGGACATGTGAGAGGAAAAGGCTGCAGCAAAACAGGGACATCTGGAGACTCCCGTGGTTCTACAGTTAAATTTGGACAAGCTTCATTAAAGTTTCTATGTTTGGCTCTTAATAGAAGGGAGCAAGAACTAGATGTTAGTTGCGTAACTGTTAACAGAAAATAAAGCTGGAGACCTGGGAAAAGTGACAGTTCAATTGAGTAAGCCTGGGGAAGAATTGGAGAAAATTACTACCCTCCAGCCTCAAACTGAAATGCTAATTAGAGGCAATACATAGTCAAGGGAGAGGAATTATAGAATATCTACACAAGTACTGTAATTTGAGATTAGTAAATTTCTTTAAGAGTTAGAAAGAATGGGTCTGCTATTAAAGGGGACTGTCAAGCTGCTATATTTCAAAAAGAGTCTTTAAAGTCCTTAAAAATTTGGATGGTGAAAGCTTTCTTTCTCCATATGTGGAGACCTCTATGATTAAGCAAGTTTGAGTTTTTGGACTTTAAACACTGAGGGAGGTGAAGAGACACCACAATACAGCAAAGATAACATTTCAGAAAACAACTCGCAAAGAGAATCAACTCTGAAGATACATGACTGCCAATTCCGTTTGTAAATCAGGTTAAATAGTTGATGGCCAATGAAGTAATGTATTAAGGAAATTAGTAAGGATATTGAAACTTCTGGTGCATTACAGAGAAATCCATAAAGTAAACTTCTACATAAACAGGAGCGTGGAAATTTTCTGGAAATTATCTCAAAAACTACCAGATTGGGAGAAACATATTCAAAGAGGCAAAATTTTTTCATAACATTTTCATAAGCCATACACAGCAAGTAGCCATTACCCTTTTTAACAAAGTCTAGACTGTAAACTATACTGTGCCTACAAATGCAGAATTGAGTTTGGAGGAGCCCAGCACTGCCCCCAATACTCCAGGTGCGGCCTTACCAGAGCTGGGCAGAGGGGAAGGATCCCCTCCCTCCTCCTGCTGGCAACGCTCCTCCTCATGCAAGCCATGATCCCACTGGCCTTCTAGGCCACAAGAGCACACTGAGAGCTCACAGTCAATTTGTCTACCAGGATCCATGGGTCCTTCTCAGCAGAACTGCTTTCCAGCAGGTGAGCCGCTAACCTGTACTCCCACATGGGGTTACATGCCCTCTGTGCTTGCTTTTGTTGAACTTCCTGAGGTTCCTCTCTGCTCACCTCAGCACCCTGTCCAGGTGCCTCTGAAAGGCAGCGCAGCCCTCGGGTGTATCAGCCACTCCTGCCAGCTGTGTATCACCATGAGCTTGCTGAGGATGCACTCAGTGCCTTCAACTGGGCCATCAATGAACACGTTGAACTAGACTAGACCCATCTGCGGCCCCTGGACTACTCTGCTAGTTACTGGTCTCCAAACTCATATGTAAGCCTCAGTACATTTAGAGGATGGGATGTGGAAGAGTATCAAGGAGACAGGCGATGGGGCCAGGTCAGACTGCTCTGGGGCATGCTGACCTTTACGAAGACGATTAAGGGACTAGAGCATCTGTCATATGGGGAAAGACTAAGCGACCTGGGCCTTTTTAGTCGGGAGAAAAGAAGGCTGAGAGGAGATTTGATCAACATGTTCAAGTACCTGAGGGGTGACTGTAGGGAGGATGGAGCCAGGCTCTTCTCCGTGGTGGCTGGTGACAGGACAAGGGGTAACGGGTGCAAGTTGAAACACAGAAGTTCCATCTCCATGTGAGGAAGAATTTCTTTATTGTGAGGGTGACAGAGCCCTGGAACAGGCTGCCCAGAGAGGCTGTGGAGTCTCCTTCTCTGGAAATCTCCCAAACCCACCTGGATGCCACCCCGTGCCACATGCCCTAGGTATCCCTGCTGGAGCAGGGGGCTTGGACTAAATGATCTCTAGAGGTCCCTTCCAACCTCAACCAGTCTGTGATTCTGTGACCTAACTGTACTGCTGTACTCCACACTCTGCTTATGGCCTGGCCACGGACTCCAGTCATTAGCATACACTGTACCACATGATGCTACATGTTGTTTACCTGCTGTTAGCCTCCAATCAAACTACGACACAGGACAATCACACGCTTGGTAGCTGTATAGGAGCATGGGTTCCTCTTCCTGTCCTGCTCCTCACCATGGACAGGTGCTTAGCGGTGCCTGGAATCTCCCCACCATTCTCTTCCTCCCAATAGGAAACTGGAGAGCCTCCATGCAAAAGCAGGGTAACAAAAACCTTAATTTGATCACTATGTGCCTCGTGTTTGTGCGTGCGCCTGCTCCCACTGGACACCTACACGACTGCGTCGTCACCCCCAGTCCTTACAGTCCACAAAATCAAAGATGTTGGGACTACAAGGAGACATTCATGCTTTCTCTATCACTGCCCACAAGCAGCAGACAAAAGACAATCCTAAAAAAAAAATATGCTGCTAAAACAGAATAAAGAGCTCATCATTCCTCTACCTGATTCCACATTCCAATCCTTCCGTTGCAATCTGAAGTCAGAGAAGAAGATTCTAGAAGGTTCTAGAGTATTACTTGATCGTAAGTTAGGCTTCCGGTCTTTGAGAATGACACCCAAACTTCAAGTTACGTGACCATTTTCTTAGATTTTGACCAGATATGCATTATAGTAGTGAAATAAGGCATAGAATATCCTACACCACGACAACACCCATGCTTGCAACTACATTAACATTTCTGATATACACGTACAGTTTTAATCCTCCTCCTAGAGGAACTCAGGAACCTATTACCAAAGCATAAGAAATAAAAAGTAGATTTATGAAAAGCATCAAAGCAGAGTGGTCAGCCACTTACTGTGAGCTCCCCGTGGCACTTAATGGTGACCTCTCGGCAAGGTCTTTAGGTCAAGTGCAACAAAGAGCCAAAGCTCCAAGGCTCACTGGAGTGCTGTGCTGGGCTCAGGGCTGCACAGTCCTGCGGACACAGGCTTACTGCAGCGAGTAGCCCTTCAAGCTGCAGTGGGAAGCACTTACATGCGTCTAGTTAGTCAAGCAGCCTTTGCAGCAGCAGTCCCTACGCATGGAAAGCAGTTATGCTTTGTTTTTTCAAATAACACTTCTCTGAACCTGAAGAGTTGTTTTTCTTACCTGAAGTCTAGTATTCATTTCCAAAAAGTAGAAATTCTTACTGGAGTCCACAAGGAATTCTACTGTTCCAGCAGAGGAATATTTTACTGCTTTGGCAAGAGCCACTGCTTGTTCTCCCATTGCTCTTCGAGTTTCAGGGTCTAGAAAAGTGCTGCAATACAGAAACAATGCCTTTCTTTAGTTTAAAAAAAAAAAAAAAAAAAAAAACACAATTAAATGATTGAATCTTCTACTTTAATACCAAAAGAACAGAACAACATTAAGTTATGAAGACATGTCAAGACTGTCAAGTATTTGCCATTGCATTTATATTGGCACAAAAATACTGCTAAGTCTTGTAACTTCTCATGCCTTAAGATTAGCCTTAGCTTAGAAGAAAAATATTATTTTATTTTAGGATCATTTGAAACCTAACACACTGCAATCTTTAGTCACAGCTAAAGTACAGAACACTAAAGATAAATAATAATATTCTTTAAAATAAATAAAAACAAAACCACTTTTTTTTACAGCACTGAAATCTATTAAAAGTTAAGTTAAATAAAAACAAGTATATACAAATCCATGACTCATTGGAAGGCATATCTGCTCTTCTTGATTGTAATTAAAGAGCCATGATGAAGCTGTAAAAAAAAAAAAAAGAAAAGAAAAAAGAAAAGAAACTACTAATTGATAACTGGAATGCCAAAACAGAACAGAGGAGTTCAGGGAGCAGGGAGAAGCAATTCTGACACTGAATTCAAACAGCAAAGCAGCACAGTCATTTCAGTGGTGCAGTCGGCAATAACATAATTCTGGAAGTTCACAAATAATTAATATGGTTTCTTACGTGGGTAATGAAAATAATGCAAAAAATCTGTATATTCATTAATATTTAACTAAAAACAACAGCACCATGGTTTCATGCCCAGTGTTTCCTCTCTCAGATTTACTTATAAATAAAAAACACTCAATTATCTGTTTGGAGTTGCAATCCTTTGCACGCCACACACCATGGATGTCACCCCATGGCCTCAGAGCTGAGGAGACACTGTGACCAGTGCCCATATGCCTGTTCCAGGAGAACGGTGCACCCTTCTATCAGTCTAGTGACCTGAAAGATGCAGGGAGGTACTGACTTTGCTCCTGCTTCTCTTCTGTCCTGCAAAATCAATTTTAATCAACCTATGCAGATTGTTAATTTAGAGCTGGGGAATTTCAGTGGTTTCCCACTGATGCTGTGGAACAGCTTTGCCTTCATCCTGATACACTGACTTACAAGAAAAAACATTTAGCAGTTTATCACATAGAAGTATATAAATGTTTATTACATTTCTGTGGCAACTTAACTGAGGAGCACAACTCAGCTACTAGGCTAAGAGGTACAAGAAGTACTTTTGTAAGGGAATCCCTTCTACCTTACCTCTAAGTTACTATTTAAAATGAAAAGACCACTATACCATTATTTTCTTTTTTGGTGTCTTCAGAAATGGGCCCTAATTTGCAGAAGATAAATCAGGAGCCTCCAGTTATTAGAAGTGGCAAACGAAGACCTGGGAAGCTCCACCTGAGCCCAAGAACCTACACCAAGAGCATTGCTGAGCCAGGACTTCACTTCCAGCTCTTCCTCTGAGATTTTTCACCAAGACAAAGTCTCTAGCTCAGGAAAGTTGGAGGCTTTGCCAGTCAAACAAGTCATATTTGACACCACACAAAAAGCACGGACGTATTCAGACAAGCTTAGAGATAGTGGAATCCTTTTCTTCAAAGCAAAAGTGCTACTTAGAGGCTCAGTCCTTCCAGCAGCAGTGCAGGAGGTTTCTGATGGACAGCAAAGTAGGCATTTCTAGAATTTTAGAAATATCTTCTTTCCTGGCAAAGAATAGGATCAATGTGAAAAGGAAATCAAGTCTCAAGACCTGAAGAAAGTTATCAGCAGATCCTACACCAGATCAAAGGGAAAAAAATGCTGTGCAAATCTGTATCATACCTATCACACCTGTCAAAAATAGGCTAAAAAATTCATACTTCTTATGTTAAGTCTTTATACAAAATTACCAGTTTAAAATTCAATTCAAGGTTTCTGCAGAGTTTTGGCCATGACAGCTCAATATGAGTGGCTTATGAAGAACAGAACCTTTTCAATACCAGCTTCATACTCTAAGAATAACCATTATTACTTCTCAGGCAGATGAAAGACAGTTACTCCCCTTTATTAGAGTGGCGTCTTCCTATGTTTGTTAAATGTAGGTCTGAGATGTCTCTGTTACCTCCTGCTGCAGACAGAGAATGGAACAGAGGTGTCACACTGCTAAACTTGATCTCGGCCATGTGGCTAAGCTTTATGTTCTAAAATGCCTGGATTATCCCTGCAATCAGCTAGGTTAATTAACTGAAGTTTTCCTATCCCCCTCTGCTGCTTTACCTTCCGTACACATTGTTTCTCCCTTCTTTAGCCACTCACTTTTTACAGCTGAAACAACTCTTCTCCAACCTAATTAGGCATCATTTGAAAACACAGCATTTTAAACCTGACTTCACCTCCTTTTTTCCCCATATATACCTGTTATTCTTTCGACCAAATAGTTCCTGCGGCAGCATGAAGGCTGCAAAATAAAAGGGATTCGCAAGATAAAAGCACCAGAAAGAAAAAATAAGATCAGATCTGGCACTTCATTTTTAAGACCTTCTTCAAGCTATTGTAAAGCTGATCAAAGACAATACAACTGGCTTGTTCTATTGTTTCTATATCCAGGGAGATGACCACATGGGCAAGACGTTACCTCTCTACTCCCAGTTTGTCAGAAAATATTTCCCAAAATACCTTCATCTTCACTCAGAGGTCAAGCTGAGTATTTTGAAAAGCACAGAGAGCTACACTGTCAGTGAAAATTTATTGCTCAACTTGTACAAAAAAAGAACGATAATTCACTGATAACACTTATCCTTCCTCTGAAGATACTACGATTTGGGTATACAATTTTCTTTTTTAAAAAACACTCATCTATAATAACTGCTCTTCTCGCAGACTGTCTACATGTACGGCAGGCATAAATATTTTAGAGTATTTCAGAACACACAGAGTTTTGCCCCAATGTATAAACTGTGCTCAGCTACAAATCATGCATGAAAAAACGGGTTCACTGTTTCTTTTAACCCAGAATCCTTCAAGGATTCCTGAAGAATACAATAGGAAATATAAGTTCTCGATACACATACACACAGCACAGCTCAGAGCCTGGAGAAATTAAAAATAGGTAAAAGTATAGTTCCAGTCTATGTAGCTTCCAGCGACAGAAACATTCCCAAAGAGCTGAAAATGGTGCATGCCAGGAAGTTCACAAAACTAGTTTAACCATTTAATGTACATTCTAGTGCGGTCACTTCCTGGTGAAAGAGTCTCCCTTTTGAATCTCCTAACTCTTAGATCTTTCTGTCACAGGCAGGAAGAAAAAAAATGTCCTTTGAACTGAAATTGAAAGGATATGTTTCAATTTAAAAAGACACTGCAAAACTAATGCCTAGAATAGATAAGACAGATCAACTAGAGAAAAAAATAGTAAGGAAAAAAGCTCACTAAGAAATGAGACTCCTGCTTCAGATGAAACTTAGCAAAACTTTGGAAAAAGGTTAAGAGAGCATGCCCTAACAATAATTGTGTTCAGAAAGAATGTGTGCCAAGGTTTTACTAAAACTATGTGGCATTACCTAAAACTTCTGGAAAGCAGGTAAAGATAAAGAGTAAGTAGGTAGCTACTAAATACTGATGCCTTGCTCACTGCGGATGAGCAAACATCCTGCATGCTGGTATAGAAGACAATGGCAGCTGCTCTTCCAACCCTACATGGAGAAGAATTCCTTATCAATCACCCTACAAGACAGAAATATTGGCATTGCAGTACTCAACATCTTCACTAACATCACAGCAGATACACCAACAGGTAGGAATACTAAAACCAATTCTGACTTAGGGCAAAGTTAAAGTTCTTCCTGTCCAATAAAAAAAAAAAATTCTTTTAGGTTAAGATCTGCACAAAGAATATTCACTCTGAAGCAAAAGCTATGCAAGGCATGGCATGCTGAATTTGACCTTCCAAATAAAGACACTGAACTATTATTATCACAGGATGAGTCTCAAGCCTCCCTTGTCTTTTTGGTACCAGAAGAAACTGCTTTCTCTTACAGTGTTTTCTCCTGACATAAAAAACCACTAAGTGGTTCCTCTGAGATCCACTGAAGAATTCAACTCTTGCCAAAGTTCACACTCTCTCTGAAAAGGAGTTGAGAAAAGTTTAGGTAGAGCAGAAAAAAAATGAATCAAGGAAGATCAATAAGCTATAAAATCCTGCTTGAGAGGATTGAAAAAAAATCAAAAGAGGATTGAAAAACCCTTGAGAGGGTCCAGGATAGAGCAACAAAGATGATTAACAGGCTGAAGCTTCTATCTTATGAGGAAATACTAAGTGAGGTTGGCCTGTTTAGTCTGGAGAAAATTGAGAGGGTATCTGATCGATATGTAAAAGTATCTGAGGGGAGAATATAGGGCGGATGGGGCCAGACTCTTCTTGGTGGAGGCCAGTGACAAGACAAGGGGTAACGTGTAAGTTGAAACATATGGGGTTTCATCTCCATAGGCGGAAGAACTTCCTCATGAGGAACAGGCTTCCCAGGGAGATTGTGCCACATTCTTTGCGTGACCCTGCATGTGCAGGGGGGTTGGACTAGATGATCTCTAGAGGTGCCTTCCAACCTCAACCATTCTGTGTGATTCTGTGAAGTTGCTACAGGCTCAACACAAATGCTAGCCAATTCCTGGCATGAATGCCAGAAACAGAGGTTTAAAGAGTGCTGCTCATCAAGTTTCAACCTAAGTGGTAAAGTGAAAGGCGAACAGCTTCTCCAAAAAAGGTACAAAAGGTACAAAGGTGAAGAAAAAAAGGCTAGAAGTTCTGCCTGCCTGCCAAAGCATGCCAAGAAGCCGAGGCCCAGCACCAACAGGAGCAGCGCTCACACAAACCCTCCTGCCTGCGTTTCCCACAGGAGATGGAGCAGGACAACTGCCTACAGTAACACGGAATAAGCAACATTAGCTGGTCTCTTGCTTGAAGCTCAGGGATCCACCCACCATGCAGCACCAGGACTCCCTTGAATACAGTATCCTCATCAAAGTGCTTAAGAGACCTCCCTTCAAAAGGGAGATTTTTCTTACAAAAGACAGAACTTCCTTAGGAAAACAAGGAACTCAAACACAAGAGGATCCTATTAAGATGAGTCCCAACAGCCAAACATGGCTTTAACAAAACTGCAAATATTATTCTCAAAGTCAAATGACCCTCAATGATGAGGCTTTTATAATCACTTCATACTTTGGAAAAAGACAAAAAAATATTATAAGGAAAAAGGTCTGGGGAGATGTCAGAGACAAAACTGTTAAATTATACAGAAAATGAATATGCATTTTTACCCACTGCATGCCTATTTCTTGCACTCCCTGCCAATAAACCAAGAAAAGAAAAAGACAAGAAAACAAAAAGACAAAACAAAAAGACAAAGACATCAACAGTACCAAACAAACACATCAACAGAGCTCTCAGTGGTAAAGGCCATTGCCAGGTAAGAACCAAGGGAAAACAAGGACAGCAGTACAAGAGCTGTTAATCAGTACTGCTAAGGGAAGACCTGTTAACAGGAAGCGCTAACTTCAGGCTTTTGGATCTTGATGTCTCGCAGAAGGAAAGGAGAGTCCTCCTTACCTGCAATACTCTGGAATATGCTTTATGAAGAAATAAGTAACATACAGACATGGTGCAGACTAACTCACCGAGTTCTGTTCTATAAAACCAAATGTCAAGTAAAGTAAAGCCATGCCAAGTTGTGAACATGTTAACCACAGGAAATCCTACAGCTAGTCACAAATCTAGGTCTGGTTTTCTGAATCATAATTTCCCCTGTCCTTTTTTTCTATGTGTATTTTCTGACAAAGTACATAAAATGGAAAATACAGCAAGACTGTATCTTACACAGTGTTGATGTATTTCATCTCTTTTCAAAATCTATGGATTACAATCATTTAATGCTTTGGAGTTATTAGGTACCTACATCCATAGGTCACTAACCTGGTCACCACTAAGAGGTGTAGAATAGTTAGTACTTTGCAATCCATTTAACTTGGATATAAATAGAGGATTTCTAGCCCCTAACAACTGCCATAACACAATCAAGTATCTTCAAGAATGGCAAACTGAATATTTATTCCATATTTTATTTCATTCTTAAATCCAAAAACTGAAGGCCAAAGAAAAGGAAAAATATCTTGGGCATGTTAGGCAAGTCAGCTCACACACTCCACATATTTGACTGATAAGACAGATATCTATTTTATAAAAGATCATGAAAAAAATAATAACTTAAAAACAGTTTTCTTTTTCCATAAACACCTCAAAGACCAAACTAACATCTTACGTGCATCATTAAAATCATCTTAGAGTCAAACAACAGTAACATACTATACTACTATTTTTATATATTTTAAATAGAATAAATGGTGTTTGCATTTGTACAATAATAAAATCAGTAGCTTTTAAAAAGTGCTTTCTCAACTCAGAGTTGAGGGCTTTCTCAACTCTTTCACAGAGCTCAGGATACCTACCTTGGTGCTTCTTCTACAACTTTTTGATTTCTTCGTTGAATGGAGCATTCTCTTTCATTTAACCACAAAGCATTGCCATGCTTATCTGCTAAAATCTGGAACAACACCACACTGCTATTAACATAACCAATGCATACATATTGACACTCCATAGCCCGCCAGCTATATGCTTTACACAGGTAATTAATTCAAAATAAATCATTTTCCCCTCCCTCCCCAATTTAAAAGTGAAGTCTGTAATTGCCATTCTGTAAAATTGGATATACTTGAAATTTTATTTGAATGCTTAAATACTTTGAATACTTCAAATTCTAAAGATGATTATTTTTAAAGCCTCCACAGATAGTCTACATTGAACATGGAAAAGGGAACACTTCAAAGTTTCTGAGAAAGTGAACGAAATTAGAAAGACTGAGGCATGATAAAAATTACATTTTCAAGCTTTAAAAATTGGACAGCAGAATAAAACACTCAGAAAAGTTTGTTAAGCAGCATCTTATCTCAACAAAGGACAGCAAATCTTGGATGTCAAATCTAGTTTCTTAACAACAGATAAAAGCTTTCAGAAACAATGGCTGGTAGAGCTCTCTTTGCTAACCACAACACCCTGTACTCAAACAAAAAGGCAAATTCTTCAGAAATTTTGTAATCTTTTGTCAAGGGAATAAAATTGGCCACTCCCCAAACACTTTCAGTGGATATTAAAGCAACAGTTTGAAGGACTTTCTTAATCAGGTGGCAGCAATGGTTCCTGGCTGCAACTTCAGTCTAAAGAATTAAATACAATCAAGCATCTAGATCTGGTTTCAATCACCTAAATTGGATGATTGGATGTTAGGAAAAAAAAAAAAAAAAAAAAAAACACACAGACAAAAAACACACACACACAAGTTCAGCACCTCAGAACTCTGAATTGCTCTGCTCTGAATTGTTGGCACTGCAACTTCAGAAAAGGAGCTTCACCACCTCATGCAATGCATCAGATGGCACAGCTGTGTCCAGCAGCAGGAGACTGGAATCTCTCAAATTTATAATCTTATGCTCTATACACGTGCTAATTCCTTGGAAAAAAAATCTTTCTTTGTGGACCATATCTGCTCCTTTCTTTCTTACAGTTTTTCTCCCACCATTTCCCTGCTCCAATCTGCAGGAGCCTGTGCCAATATTCATAACTTCATTCTTCAAAAGTACAGCTCTACACTGAAGATAACCTTCCACAACCTGTATGAACGAACTCAAGCATATGTGCCTACATTCATGACATAGAACTAAAAGTATTTATTTTTGCACCACAAAGTGAGTCTAACACTAAAAAAGTGAAGTCCTTACGTACAACACCTGTGGTTGATAATGTGTAAATAAATCTGTGTAGATATGACAAAGTGAGGCAGTGATCTCATGAAGATAACTCATATGAACTCTGCTATATTGGACACAAATTTTTCCTCAGAAATTCTTTGAGCTCCCATAAACCTACTGATCTTTCAAGAGGAAAAATCCCTTCCAAAGAGTTCTGCAAAAGGAACAATTTGAGGGGTTCAAAACTACACTTGCCCCAGAACCTTCTCCCTTACCCAGGTGGATGCTCAGTGACAGGAAGCACCAAAGAGCTCAGGTAAATCATATTAGTGCAACGCAAGAGGAACTCCAGAAGTGTCCAAAGCAACCTCCCACCCCTATTCATCCCATCCAGAACTAAAAGACACAGAGTTCTACAAAAATTTGTTTGGGGAAGACAGAAGGCTAATCTATTTAATATTGAACAGCAGTTCTATGGCATGCTACTCAGATGGAACGTCTGTTCTGAAAATAAAATGACTCCTGGAAGCCACTTCTGCTTCAAACCATCTCAAAAAAATCTACAACTTCTCCCCAAAGTCAGTCTCATTGAAACAAACTAGAAAAGTCCCAGAATATCTTGATAAAGATAAATTACTACTTTTCTCTCTTTTGTGTGTCTCTTGTCTATATACAAGCATTTTACTGAAGGGAATAATACATTATTTTCCAAGACAACTTATAGACAGTATTATTCATTTCAGGGATATTTCATGTATAACTCTTAATTTCTGAAATCTATATATTAAAAAAAAAAAATCCACTGTTAATTAATATGCCTTAAAGAGACACAAATGAATATCATGTCACACCTAGTGTCAGGCTTTAAACTCATCTCAGGTGTACTGCTTATGCTATTAGAAATTAAAGGGACTTATTTCTTAAAATAATTCTACAACAGCATGCATTTAAAGACTGTTGAAATCATGTTCTCTGATCACTTCTAGGATGAAATAAAATTCCTATGCACATCTCACTAAAATACACATCACAGACACAATATTTTTGTAAACATTTAAATGTCTTGTTTGTGGGCTGTAAGATGAGATGGTTATAATATCAGTATATACAGCCATACACTAAGTAAATCTAAGGTATCACATCCTCTCCTGATTCAGCTAAATGTTATTTCCACTTGTAGGATTCCTATTTAGCCGAGTAATATTTAGACATTCCTTTTACTTCTACTTTAAACTCAGATCCTTTATGTCAGATATTTCAGGAGAACAAGACTTCAAATCAGTTCAAGCATAAACTCTATTTGGACTCTTTTTTCCTGTTAATTGTTTTAGTCTTTTCTTATGTTCTACAAAGTGATTGTTTTATAGCTAGACACAGGAAACCCCTTATTTAACAATTTTAAGTACCAATCCTTTGGAGCTATATGAGAACATTAAAAAAGTTCTATTTAAAAGTTGCTGCTAAATTAATAAATATTTGGCATCTGGTCTCAAATTGTTTGTATATTTAATGGTTTGAAAATGAACCAAGGTCAACGTCCAAAAGTTGATTAGAACATGAAGTTAAAATTATATGTCACGATATTGTTAAAAAGTGCCAAAGTATTTGTGTGAGAAAAACAAGAAACACTGTATGCTTGTTATAAATAAAATCCTAAATTCTTAGTGACGAGGTTATATTATTTACACTAGGTGAAAATAATTGCTTTTTATTAAAGTAGTGTTTGATTTTTTGAGGTAACTTTTTTTTATTCTCAGTCTCCTAGAGCACACTCCTCTTCTGCTGCTGGTAGGAGCCCGAGTTTTATGTACATGACAGCGTTGTCAACCCAAATTTGCAAGCATTAGAAGGGAATACATCATGAAGATGTATAAAGCTATTAAAGAGAGAAAATAAACAAAAGATGCAGGTATCCCCAAAATTATTAGTCATGTAAGAAAAAAACGTAGGAACAAGCTTTAGCAAACTAAAGTCTTTTGTAATCTAAGACAACACTGAAATGAAGTGTTTACTATATATCTTTCCCCCGTTCTTCAAAGGTGAGAATAACTTGAAGTTTAAATTTCATTTTTACAGACTGCTTCTTTATTTCACATATGCTATAAGTTAATCTGTGAACAGGCTAGTGTTAAACGGCAATTTAAAATAAATAAAAAGTATATGAAGTTTGAGTGGCCACATATCTGGCAGAATAAAAAAGATTAAATATTTCTCTCCCAAAAATCATTCTACACTATCAAATTTTTTGCTGTTGTTGTTTCATTAAGTTATTGAGCTACTGTCAAACTACTTCAGGCTCCCACTGTAAAAGAAAACATACCACAAGTTAGAAAGAGTTTATATCTTAGACCAGAGAAATAAGTGAAATTTCTGTTGAGAAAACTGACATATTCCTTATGGATTTCTTGTCAGAAAAGATTAATTCAAGGCTATTGGCAGAGATTTCAGTAGCCCTATAAGATCAAATATATCTATTTTTTTCTGTCACAATTTTACTGAAAAAATTGTCTGAAAGCAGGTATAGCTTTAATGCTAGATACAGTAAAAGATATAAATGGTCAGACTATGCGTAATTGCTAATCATAAACTGCCCAAAATGGGATACAAAACCTCTAGTTCACAAGGTTCATTAGATGCTTTCAAAAAGAAACCAAAGTATCTATAAGCCAGCTAGTATTTGCCAGAAAAAATTACAAGAAAAAAAAAAAAAAATGAAGTGCAACAGGGCTTGAAATCCTATTTCCTCTGTGCTTATGGCACTGGAATCAGAGCTCCACGGAGTTTGGATCCACAGTTCAAAACGGAGCCCTCGGCACAGATGTCTACACAAGCACGGTCTTCAATGAACTGACCATGGTTCATTTTCTTCCTGTTAAAAAAAATTTAAAGGATTTGGGAATAAAAACAGGAAGGCTGTACTGTGTGTGATAGCAATGTAGTTTGAGCAATAGCCTAGCACACAGGAAAAAAAAAGTGATTCTAGGCCCTTTTTTAGCCTCCCGTTTGAAATGATATTCCCTACCATTTAACAAAACGCACAGAGTAAAGGGGTAAAGGTGGAAGGACCTCACCACAGTCTCCTAAACTGTACTTTGGTTACTCAGAAGTAGTTTTTTTGTTCTCTCCCAAAATAGAAAACAAAATAAACAAAAATTGAGGGGGATTAAAAAAAATACCAAACTTGTCTTCACAGAAAAAAATGTAAGGCCAATCAAAACTGCTCATGTATTATCTTTACAAATCACATCTCTAGTAAAAGACTTTTACTACTGTATTACAATGCATAGTATTAGAAATTTTGTTTTTACTTGTTGGTAACAAATGAACATAGGGTTGTGATGTCCTTAATCTTCGTCAAAAACCTAAGTGAAATTATGGAAAATTTAACAACTCCACTGGACAAAAATGCACTATTTTTTTTATATATATTTTTTTCCTTTTAATGTACCTGTATAACTGAACCAGAGATTTTGTTTTAAAATTTTATGTCTGATGGAAACTCTTACAAGAGGGCTCAGTAAAATTGCCTGAAATAGTGTTCACCAAAACACTTCTGTCACTTAGCCCAAAGATCAAGAAGAAAAAGATGGGATTCTTTCAAGATTCAGTAAAACAGAGAGACAACTTATCCTATCCTCTCAGAACAACAAGCAGAAGAGCTGTATTATAAGACGCCCCATTCGCACGTTCATATACATGAAAAAATATATACTAAAAAATATACTAAAAAATCCAAATAAACACAGGAGTTGTTACTGCATTGGCCAGCCTCCCTCAAGGTTTCCATGAAAACAGGTTTGACCGCACTCTAGAGGAGCTCTGCTAAAGGAGAATCTCCTTGGGATGCAATTCACAGGCAATTAGCAGCAACACTGAAGACCCACCATCTTCCCTACAGCTGGTCCGTCCACTTTTTTTTGAACTTCAGGAGTTTCATCAGTTCAAATTTTATCAGCTAAGTAATAATAATAACACAAACCTGGATTTCGATGTGACGAGGGTTATCAATGAATTTCTCTATGAGCAAGCGATCGTCACCAAAACTCGAAGCAGCTTCTTGAGATGAAAATCTAAAACCTTCCCTTAAATAATGAAAAAGGGAAAGAATTTTAAAACATATTTTAAAAGTTGATGATTAAATCAAGTTCTGAAGAACACAAGTAGGAGCTACTTATTCCAATCACCTACCAGGTTTTAAACATTTCCAAAACCAGAACTTTTACCACTTGTACTTGATTCTTCAACAAATGCACATTTTCCTTTCTTTTCTTACAAAGAAAAAAACAAAGTAAAATTATCTGCATTTTGTGAATATGTGTTTAAAGAGCTTGAGAATATAAGATGATTTCCATGAATTTTTCCATGAGCATTTTCTTCCACAAAGTAAAACGGAAATCAAAATGTAAAGAAACAAACTGTGAAACACTTACTATACAGAAAAAAAGATGAAGCTCGCCATTTTTAATGAATACACTCCTCAGCACATCAGAGGTTAATGTTAGTTACACATTAAGCGGGTGAAAGCACTGCAGATATAACGCTGTGTATATATTGTAAATTCAGTCATTGAATATGCAACCAGAAATGCATATCTGCTTAATATAATTTAGCTATACCACTATTTTTCCCCAAATTAGAATTGTAACTTACACTGTATGTTGCAAATACTTCCCTCTATTTTCTCTTTCAAATTCATAAATACTCAAACAAATGAAGGTTATAAAATACTACATTTGACTTTATTTTTCCTAGCAGAAAGGTTACTCCTACAGGACATAACTTCTGCTGACAACTTTACATAGACTTTACACAGGGTGAAGTTTCCTGTAGAGCAAGACTCAAAGGTTCCCCAGAAATTTTCTAGGGGTTCTTTCAACAGCACCTGAGCGCCATTACATCAATGAACGTGGAAGGCCTGGGGCAAATTTAGGTGGGATTAAGCACCTGAATACAGTAGCCTTGATATTTGTACACTGAAAAACAGTAACTACAGGACTGTGTTGAAGTTTCCATAGTCTTCTATCTCTGCAACCTTGTTTAACTTCACATGAAACCTGCACCGCTAAGACATATTTATAACAGACATAAGGTAAATCTGATGTTTAAAAAGTTATATAGAAACATGCAGGTTTAAAGTCATTTCTTCACCTTATTTTAAAATTGTCATTTTTTTTTGCTATAACTGAGAGGTGATTCTAAATGTGCAATTAGCTGTAATCGTTCACCAGTTCATATTTAACCTCAATATATTACTTTTCAGGATGAAGGACCTAAGCAGTTGTGATTCTGTATGCTAGCTGATCTGTTCAAAAAAAGAGGCAACAAATATCCACACACAGTATCCATACTTACCGAGGCAGATTTAGAGCCATTTTAACTTTTATATTAAGGAGATTTGCTTCACATTCTATCAGACAGTATTACAACCAGTTGACTATTTTTCTTTTGCTGAAGTACTAATTAGAAATCCAGAAGCTTTTCAAGAGCCTTTACACCTAATTATTTAATCCACATATCCATAAACCTTTTAAAGTTGTACATAACAGGTACATGAACACGGCTGCCTCAGCGAAGGATGGTTAAAGCACTGGTCAGGCTAGAGGAGCACTTGCATTGGCAGCAGCAGGCAGTTCCGCACACCGGGAACATGAGCGGCACCTACCAGAGGCCCAGGGCCACACGGAGAGGCCGTGTGCACGGTCATTGCCCAGAGGGGGAAACAGCATCTGGGGATGGGGAATCCTTGGGGGATTCGAACAAGCTGGGGAATCGTCCGCCCCCAAGGTTCACAAGATCTGACTGGCCAAAGCGCGAGCATGCAGGGCTGAATCCAGCGGGGAGCCATCTCTGGGCAGGGAGCTGCACAAGGCACTTTCCCGAGATCTTTGAGCATGAGCGATGCTGCAAGAGGCAGAACCTGATGGCTTTAAGAGTTCTCTCCCTCCACACAGCATATCCATTCACACAGAAGTGTATCAATACAGTATTAACTGATCATGTCATAACTTTACTTGCACTGGTGGTCTGAAGTGAGTTAGTCTCTGCCAGTTCCTTATCTCCACCTGGAAGCTCCACTTTGCTGCTTAATTAAAGCAATTACTTTCCTTGGAGGTGGGCAGACACTAATGAGAAACTGATTCCAATCAGAGAATAAGAATATAGCCTTTTTTTTTCTTTTTATCAGCACCAGAATTAGGAAGACCATCTAGTTAAAAGGCATTAGATAATCATTAGTGCAATGAAATTCCTTTAAAAATACAACCAATAGATACTCAAAATGTTATTTGATTTTACATAGAAAACCAATATCCCTTGCTTCAGCTTGACTACAAATTTAAACACAAAAACTAAAATGCCCTAGTAACAGCATTTTACATATATATTTATGTACATAGTTGTCACTGAACCCTGCACTCAGCATGTGCATGTATATGTGTATATGTACATACACGCAGAATTTTGTTTTGAATCACAGAAGTATCTGAAGAGTTTACATGTTTCTTTGGTAATACAGAATTTTATCAATGCAGTTAACTTTCTGCTGTCGATTAAGTGCTGATCTACTATATAGTTACAATTTCCCATATTTGAAGGATTTTGGTATAGGTTAAGAACACATCTCCACCAAGCATGGAGATAATCTCTTAGCAGTATTCATGTTATTTATTTTTGGCACAGTTACAAAACATAAAGAACGCAATAGGCAATAAGTGACGATCCATTAAAGGTTTCTATCTAAAATCAGGTCCCAGGCTAGTAGAACCATTGTCCTTCAGTCACTCGATTCACTTCTTCCCTTTACCTCAGTGTTTTTAGGGCACACACCTATGCTGGACAGACCTTGGAGGCCAAGCCCATGCACTCCCATTTTTGCACAGCAGTTTGGTAGGCTAAATAAACTGCTTTGGAAAGGTAATAAAGCTTAATATTGACAGAGGTCTGTAGTAGGGAATGTCTCCTCTCAGGAGACAAGGAGGGAATCAGAATGATGTTATGTATTATTCCACTTAAACTCTTCCAGTCCTACAGCTCATTCCTTCAAAAGATTAGAGACAAAACAGATGTTTCTGTGGGAAGGTGAGGGACTGTGGAATATGACTGCAAGCAGGACTTAAACAAAAAAATTGCTAGCAATTCCCTTATGCATCCAGTGGTACCCCCACAACCTGGAGCAGTGCAAGTGCGCACAGTAGGGCAGCGTAGGGCTGCGGAAAGGAACTGGCAGGGGCTACTGGGCATTTTGAAAGCACACATTGGATTTCTGAATTCATAAACTGGCATGGGCTCCAAAAAAGAGATTTTAAGTAACAGGACTATTTACTTTGCTATTAGTAATAGTAGGTAAAATAAAATAATAGTAGGTAAAATAAAAGCTCCAAATTTAGCAAGAATGAATTGCTAGAAGAATATTTAGCATGATGATATATATATATATATATATATATGATATCCTATCATTTTCAACTCAAACAGATTATGCTTGCAGCTGAAATTACTGAAAAACAGATTCATTATTTCCTGCACAGTGGTGACTTCCTATACTGAACCTGCAAACTAGGAAGGATCTTTAAGTGCAGAGATCCAGTCTCAAGTATTTTATTTTCCCGCAAGAAACCAAATCATCAGTTCTTTAGAGATGATCCCCGTGGTAATTCTCCTCCAAAGCTTGCAACAGATCACTGAAGCTTAACCATGAAGTTTAAGACTTAGTTACAGGTGCAAGTGTTATCTTGAAAGCAAGAGATCCTCCAAGTTTTCCATAATAAATGAAAAAGAGGATAGAGAAAACATACATATTCAGACTCCCAACCCTTTAGCTATGCTGAATTTAATGTTGTCATTTTTTGGAAAATGTTTTGGGACTGGTTTTCTCTGGGTTGCAAGCACAGACGGTGTCTGAATACCACCAGATCTGAGGTGACTAGAATCATAGAATCACAGAATGCCTAAGGTTGGAAGGGACCTCTAGAGGTCATCTAGTCCAACCCCCCTGCACACGCAGGGCCACCTAGAGCACGTGGCACAGGGCTGCATCCAAGCGGGTCTTGAAGATCTCCAGAGAAGGAGACTCCACAACCTCTCTGGGCAGCCTGTTCCAGGGCTCTGTCACCCTCACCATCAAGAAGTTCTTCCTTAAGTTCCCGTGGAACGTTTTATGCTTCAATTTGTGGCCATTTCCTCTGGTTCTGTCAGTGACTAATAATGACAGACAGGAGTACCCATCAGACACAAGCAGCAGCAGCACTCAGAATTTAAGAGTTCTAGCTTCTTAACAGACATCACAGTTTCTCAGGCTATTAAGAATCTAGATCCCTAAATTCAACATAAACTACTCTTCAGATATTCATTTTTCTTTTTCTAACTTCAAGTCTGTATCTGCTATGTGAAAAAAGCCTATCTTAAATTCAATATAACCAAACCAGGATAACTTACTAGGGATATATATCATAGTGAAGACAAAATTGTTTTAATTTCAGACCTGCGTTATCAGACCACAGTAAAATTCCACACTAGATCTTGACTCAAATTTGGGAGGGGGCGGGGAAGAATGTTCGGGATATTCAGACCTGAAGAGATACAACAGCAGCCATACCCAGATAGGGGGAGAGGGGAATGTGGCAACCTTCCACAATCTGACACACATGAACAATTTCCAAAATAAAAAAGCTACACCAGTGTAAAAGACTCATCTGACTACTCTAGTATTCCCAAACAGAAATACTAAATGGAACTGGCAGAAACCTTGAATTTATTTGGAATGATTTCACAATATATAGAGGGATCTAATGAAAGTTTTTTCACTTAGGATATTTAAGAGGTGTGAAGGATGAAGCACTAATAAGTTACCATAGTGAATAACTCAATAACAGCAGGAATTCAGTCATTCAGATAAATCTTTCCCATTTCCCATGTCTAGCGCCACATAACACCACATTATTTGCTGTGTAATACCATCATAAAGCTTTTTATTTTTTAATATTACACATAATTGGTTTTAAGGAAAGGGCAATTTTCCATGCTTTGACTATCCTGAAAATACCAAAGCATTTTCAACAAAATGACTTTATATCAAGCATTTTCTCAACAGCATTTGGAATTAATCCTAAATTCAGGGCAAAACCAAAACAAGNCTACGACATCTGCCAGCTCCCGCAGCACTCTCGGGTGCATGCCATCAGGGCCCATGGATTTGTGGGTATTGAGGTTCCTCAGGAAATCTCTTACTCAATCTTCCTCTACCCTGGGCAAGTTTTCCTCTCTCCCAGCTCCTTCTCTCGTCTCTAGGGCCAGGGACTCTAAAGGGCTGCCCTTGGTAAACACCGAAGCAAAGAAGGCGTTCAGCAACTCTGCTTTTTCTGTGTTGTTCGTAACTAGGGTGCCCATCCCGTTCACTAGGGGACCCACATTTCCCTTAGTCTTCCTTTTCCTGTTTATATATTTGAAAAAGTTTTTCTTGTTATTCTTAACATCCCTCGCCAGCTTACATTCCAAATGCGCCTTAGCTTTCCTCGTCATAACTCTGCATTCCCTGACTACGCTCCTGTATTTCTCCCAGGGGGCCTGTCCTTCTTTCCACATTCTGTATACCGCCTTCTTCTGCTTGAGCATTGCCACAAGCTCCTTGCTCATCCACGCAGGCCTCCTGCCCCCTCTGCCTGATTTTTTACGTATAGGGATGCATTGTTGCTGGACATTGAGGAAATGAATCATAAAGCTTTTTATTTTTTAATATTACACATAATTGGTTTTAAGGAAAGGGCAATTTTCCATGCTTTGACTATCCTGAAAATACCAAAGCGTTTTCAACAAAATGACTTTATATCAAGCATTTTCTCAACAGCATTTGGAATTAATCCTAAATTCAGGGCAAAACCAAAACAAGTTTGTAAATCAAAATTTTATCCATAGTTCTCAGAAACATCTTGCATGTATGACCTCAAAACTTCAGAGGGTCATTCAGATACCAGCTTCTCCACAGTTTCTGCCAACCGTTGAGTATTAGCTTATTTTTAGGCTTACATTGGACCTCAGTGCAATAAAAAAAGACTTGAGGCCAACCACGCTCTTCCTATCATATCAAAAATTATCAGATATATTGGTTTATCAATAACAAGTTGCCTTAAAATTATCAGTCAGAAGTTCTCTTTAGATACAAAAAAGAAAAACTGCATTCTATAAAAAAGTTAATGACATGAAAAAAATTTTGTTGAAGAAATGTGGATGAAAAATTTGTTATACAAGCAGCACCAAAATTATCTGTTCCATATTTAAATGGCAAGTAAATCCATCTTAATTTCACTTTATCTTCCTGCAACAAATATTTTGCCTACTAAATTTTGACTTCACTGATGCCTGCAAACTTTAAAATAAGCTTTTCTTAAAATAGGGTCAGTGACTTCTGTTGATCTGTGACTTCTTTCTCTTATCACTTCATAGATATTATTCTATAAAGTGACATTAGTCTGGTTTATACAGTAACTAAGAGGATTATTAAAATGCCGCCACCAGCAAATATCAAGAATTTGAGCATTTCAGGATGCTGAGTACCAAAATAACATACGCAGTTGGTTTCTGTTGACATCAGTAATTTCTATCAGGTGACTCTCTGGTCAAAACAGTAACCATATCTCCTTCAAAACAAATTTGCAATCGCCATTTCAGTTTCAGTTTCGATTTTTAGACAGTTACTTTAATCAAAGTTTCTGAGGAAAACAAAAAATGAGAACATTCCTTTCAAGTCCAAAAAATTTACAGTACTTGCTGAATGAATAAGATCAAGGGAGTAATTTTAGTTTCCAAAGCAGTGAGAACAACGCATCCTTGTAATAAAGTAGATTTTTCTAGATCCTCAATCTAATGTGCAATTTCCCTATTGAGATTTGAACATTAACAGTCTAGAGGTAGCAAGGTATACAAAAGGTATATTTTTTTTTATATACAAGGTATATATTTTTTCTATTAAAATTTAACTGCTAGTCATTCATTTTGTTCTTCCTTAAAGCTTTTAGGTTACGAGACTTAAAATAACTTTAATAGACAATACAAAAAACATGACAGGAAAAATTGTAGTCATGACTAACATTTAAGCATCTGAAAAGGAATTATACTTCAGAGTTTGCTCCCAACTTGTGTGCTCCCATATTCACATGGAAAGTAAGAATTTCTTAGAACTAAGTTACTTGATTTTAGATCTCAATAAATAGTCTTTGCTACAAACCACTGAAAAATCCTAAAATGCATTTTTCTGTAACATCACTGGCACAAAAGCTTGCAGCTAGACACCTCCCTGTCAGAATATCAGGATCCTAAAACAGCTCCAATCAACAAGTATCTGGCAGGATTTGAGATTCAGACACACCATTAAGGATGTGAAAAATGTGTGTTAAAACAAATACTCTTTCAAGCAAACAGGCAAATGCACAATAGCTTGCTGAGACAAGTATGTTAAACACTAAAATATGCAATTTATTCCAGCACATTCTGGAACCACTTTATAAGTGTTTCTACATATGAATAATCAGTCCTACCAACTTTAACAGAACAAGCTGTTCAAAAATTAGTATTTGTGAATCATACCCAAATTGTTTTTTTCCACTAAATGCACAGACAATTTATACATCAACATTCTGGAATTCAAACAATAAGATATTATTTACAGTATAACTTAAAACAGTCACAGGCAATTGTAAGGCTGTACCTGAAATAATATCAACTATGATGTTTTATAAGCTTCATGCAAAGCTTTATTTTATATATACACACATGCCAACAGAATTTTACTGCACACTATACCAAGAGGAAGAAAGCAGATACTACCCAATTTATGCTAAACATTTGATAGCTGCTCCACTGTCAGCTCACAGTGGCTTAATGGGACATTGGTAAGCGCAGCATTCATCAAGGCAAGCTTTCGGACAGCATCTCACCTGGTCTCTTCATCATCCCAAGCGATTCTCATGCCTTTCCCACCACCACCTGCTGAGGCCTTGATCATGACAGGGTAGCCTAACAGCGGGGAACAATTAGACAGAAGTTCAAACTTTGATCAGTTGGTCATAGGAACATGACAAGTGACCACATGTCCAATAATTCCAGGAGACGATAACTTGGTTTATTAAAATGCTACTTGTTTGGAAGTTTTTTTTTTTTTTTTTTTTTTTTTTCCTCCTCTCAACACTTAGCTGTCAGTACACTGATTTCTGGAGACAAGAAAAGGTTGTCTTTAATTCACTTATATAACAAAAATGCTGAGTTAATTATTCCCAAGTAACAAAATGATTTATGAATAAAAGCATTTGACCTTTAACTTCACTTTCTTTAAAAGCAAAAATCTGTTCCTTTTCTACTATTCAAACTATTGCTGTGATAAAATTAAAGAAAAACATTTTATGAACAAGAAGAAAGAGATCTTTATGAACCATTAGTAAGAGATTCTGTAAGCCTTATTCAGCATTTCCGGTCAATAGTGCAGCAGATTTGAAATAACAGGGCATCTCCAAAGCACTTTGCTGCTCAGATGCTAAGCAATGACAAGTAAGAATCAAAGCAAACAGATTATCACCACACACTGAAGACAAAACAAAGCATTTCTCCCAAACTGACAAGATGCAAGAAAAAAAAAAAACATTAAAAAGAACAACATAATCTGACAACACTGTATAAAAGTAGTAATATTTTACTTTCGGATCAAAATAGAATCAAGGCCTTCCATTTTCTAAAAGTGTGGTTAAAAAGCATGTGGTCTGAAAGTAGCTTTAATACGTGCATCTTAGTACAATAATGCAAAACAATTTCTTATTCTTATCAGTGCATTTCACTTTTCTCCCACATCAGTCTATAGAAATTTGGAAATTAAGGATCTGCTTAAGAAGTATTCGGCCTCTAGAGTAGCATAAAAAAAAACTGCATGTCTTTGGTCTCCATCACTTTTAATGGAAAACATATCGTTAAACCAAACATGAGATGAGCTGATGGTCTATGGCAAGAAAAGTCAGTCTATTGCAAAATGAAAACATCTTCCTATAAAAGGCTCTAAACTTGGGACAAAAAAGGGCTACCTAAATGTGGCTCATTATAAAAATGGTCAAGCCTGCATATATGCAGGCTTATATGCATAACCCAAGTTTACATTGTCTTTCTGCAACCTGAGTCATACTCGGCTGGCTAAAGTGATAACTCTCTTCCCCAATGGATTTGACTGAAAGGATGTTTAGGAGATGACGATTTAAAATAAAATAAAATAAAATAAAAATTAAAGTAGCAAGATCTGGAGAGTCTTCTGAAGACAACAAAATAGGTGTGATACAAGCATAGTAAATAGAGCAATGTTGATTGTAAGGCAGGAAAGCAGCAAAGCATGAGAAAACTTTGAATTAATAAAGAAACAACAGTAGTTTCCCCCTCAACATGCCGTAAGGGCGGACCCTCTGCTACAGCGTTCCTATAGCTAGACACCACAGAAAGGTAACAGATAGGCAAGAGGGGGAACACAAATCTCACACTTCTGTGGTAACAAAAAGAGGCTATAAAGCCTCATGCTGCAAAGTCTAATCTATAGTTCCTAGGTGTAACTATGGGTACAACCCAATACAGCTGGGCAAACAAGCTTACTAGACTATCTTATATTTTCCTGTGAAATCTCTCATGCTGCCCACTCAGGAGCATAGCATTGGTCATACATACAGAAGAGTTTGATCAAGAACCATAATAAGTATTTTCAAGGTCCCTTCAAATCCAGAGTTCAGCAGGCACATACAAAACTCGGATGTCACCCTTCACTGTAATCAAAGTCAACAGCATGTAATGCAGTATCTACACATAGACAATTCATCGGAGTCAGTGCCAGGGGTTTTCCACATCCTTGGCATCTGCCAGGCTCCATCACAAGTGGAGCTGGCTCTCCTGAAGTACAGCAAAAAAATACATCCCATATAACCTTAATGAAAAAAGTGAAGTCTGAAATAAGCATTGCTTTAAGCCTCCTTATGACAAACTCACTATGACAATTGCCACTAATCAGGTTTATTCAATATCACAAGAACTTGAAAATTTCCTACCAATAAAGCTAATAATTTCAAATATATTAGTCTCTGATTTTAATTCTGTAGGTAGAGTCATAACTTACTGTTCTTCATTTCAAAAATAAATTAAGAATATTATCAGTGAGTCTTAGTGAGTCTTTACACTTTACAGAATACAGAAAGCTCATATATCCCAGCTCACTTGGTTAAATTATGAGACTGGATATATGAGAGCTCAGTTACTGGTATTACCAAGTTTTTGAAGATTTTTTCCACAACTTTATGTATTTATGTATGATTTGTGTATGATTACCTGTTAGTCATACTAACAGGTGAGGCTCCACAGAGCTTCAGTACAGTTAAAAAAACAGGGGAAAAATACAACAGAAGGCCTACTTTGAAAAGAACCACGTAGCTTTTGGGATTAAGACTGAAAAAGATGTTATTAGGCTTTTACAATCTCGCATGCCAAAGAGCCAGCCTCCTGAAACTAAGGGGACTTTCATTTTTACCCAAACAGGACTTCGCACACCGAGCTCTGAGACAGTGGCCTCAGCTATACATAATGCTGCGGACAGCACTGGGGACTGCCCGCCGCTGCTGAGGAGGGCAGCCCATGAACTCTGCATATGCGCTGGACAGGACAGGAGCTGATGGGAGCAGGTATCAGCTGCCATCCGCCCGGCCGCTTTTGCCCTGGGCAGCAGCCATCAGAACTCCCAAAACACACTCACCTGCACTGGCCGGATTAGCAGCAGGAAGGGAAGGGCAGGGAAACATACAGCTTAAAAGCAACAGCATGACAGCTTGTCACTCCAGGATCTTCAAACATGGCAGGTGACAAACTTTTGCTGTTATATAAATGCTAATAAGTTAGACTGTTTGGACTTTAGGGTGGTTACTATTCTCAGAATGTGAACGGTAAGAGGAATAAACAGAGTTCTGGTATCCCACAGCTTCTAGTTCCCGCCCTTAACCATCGTGTTGTTTTCAGATGTTAAACCATTTTTACAAGTTGCAGGTAGTAGACTGCAGAGTGCATTGATCCAGCAATAGCAGATTCTTTTCAATATTCATTATTAAAAACACTAACACCAGCTAAGCCCAAAGGAAACATGACAAAAACATGTTTTTCACCTATTTAGTTTTGCACAGACATTCACTTAGTTTATAGTCCCTTCGCTTTACGCTTGCTCGATTCATTTAGACAGCCAACTGGAAAGCAAAACTTTCTGGGTCTCATCCATGCTTCTTAATATATAACTTACAAGTGGACTTAATAGTGACCTGGGCAAAAAGCTGATGTGATTAAACACTACAGAAGAGACAAGAGAAGAAGAGTTCACACAAATTAGAAGACAGGCTACAGAAAACAAGCCTATATGGCTATTTGTGCCTAAATTGCTTTCTAATTCCTGACTGACTTAGGCCACTATTGCTATAACATTTCCTCCTGCTTACTCGGGAGGGGGCACATCAAGCGAGAGATAGTTTGGAGGTGGGAGGGTTAGTTTTCCTTTGTTTGTTCTGCTTTTTAATTCTCATGCTTATAAAAAATATGTCTCTAGAGAGTCTTCATCGGAATAATCCTAGGCAGTGTCTCAATCTTGAAGCTCCACACTCCACTGCCACCAGATTTTTGGTCAGGGAAGAGCAGGAAAAACCCAGGCAGCGGAGGAACATTTTGTAATGCTTTACAATTCTAAACACTGAGTCACATTGATTTTTAATTTATTAAGTATTCTTGGAAAAGTAACACTCTAGATAAGTGAAATTAAAAGTAACCTGAAAGTATCCAATCACACAGTAAGTGTTTTTCTACATAAGAGGACAGAGGCATTATGCACATAAGAGACTTTAGCCTCAGCCTGTTTTAGGTCCTTTGAAATTACAGGTAAAGATTGGTATTGTGAACATGCTGTGCTCCCATTTAAACTTTGCTGCTGATTCGACAGAGACTTGATTGAACTGGTCAATTGGTCAAAACATAAGTACCTTTTTAAATATATAGCACCATACTGTAATATTTTTGTATAAAAATAGCTTACAAATTTCCCATCTCAAGAAATAAAACTCCCTCCAGCTGTCTGTAATTGGCTTTAATATCTGCAGATTTAAGACTGACTTTATATAATGACTTCCAAAGTGCCGCTGATATCAAAGACAGGAACTGGTCAACAGAACACCAGAAGAATTAAGAAAATTAAGCACAAGTGCATTTTAAAAGGTGTCTAGGAAGTCACTGAGTGCCTTCCTACTTCTGCTAATCAAAACAGTCAGCCTAAAAATACTTGCAGGAAATCTTTAAGAACTGACAGCAAGACAGACCACAGAAATGGAACCGTCGTGGACACTCAATGCCTTTCCTTAAGCACTAAAATCATTTTTAATTTGCCACTCCTCCTCAGGTTGTAATTTGACTGCTAACTTCTCCCTTTTCTTTCTGCTTGGGTAGCAGGGATTGCCCGATTCATCGGCGGGGACTCCAGGGCTGAGCCACAGGAATGTTGCCTTTGCCTCTGGCATCCTGAGGGCCAGCCAAGCCTGCACTAAACTCAAAGTGGAATAAAGTTATGTCAGCATAAAAAGTCACCTGGAACAGCGCATGTGTTGGTTTGTTTCACACAGAGCATGGCCATAGCTTTTGGCACAGGTGAGGTGTATTTGTAGTAGGGGCACTGAGCAGCTAGATATATAGGGGAGGTTCCAAATGCTGATAAATCCTTGGAATCATACACCTATGATTATCCTAAAGATCTTCATGGCTACTGTATCATAAACCAAAAAGGCAAAAACGTGGAAAATTCCTTGAATTAGATACATCTAGAAAGCATAGGATTAAATATTTCCCCTAATTTTAAGCCTTATTAGATAAAAGCAAAAGCTCATTAAACATATTTCACTCAAGCTTCATCAAAATAAGTCCCACAGAGTTTGCTGGTTGCTCTTTTCATCATCCTAAAGATACTCAGAAACTGAATAGTGACTTTATTCTAGAAAGCTTAAAACAGAACAAAAAAAAAAAAAAAGGGTTGGTGGCCTGGATGATATTCAAGCTAATTGCAGCCCACAGAGCCATGAAGAATGGAGACCACAACATCACTGGTGCCAGCACCTCCCACAAACAGGCATGCACCATGCCCAAATGCTGTAAAAAAGAATACCTTGTCCAGGTACAGGTATATTTTGAAAAAAATCTCCTCTAGATAGGCACCAATTACTGCATCTTGTATGCATTCTGCAAATCCTGGCTGCACTTGTTCTCTAAAGCCCAGCTTGCTGAGCTAAAACGTGATGATTTAAGAGACAGGGTGTTAATGCCTAGAATCTTCCAACCCTATAGGCAACGGGGAACTTTAAAACTATTAAAACATTATTTGTTCTATAGGGATTACTTATTACACATTCAATTTAGTCAACCATGTCTGCTGAGAGGCACACAAATCCCACCATAGCTAATTTAAGAACTTACCAATTTCCCTTGCAATTCTGACAGCTTCATCTGCATCCTGTAAAAGCAGGAAATGAGACCCAACGTTAATCCCATCAGCCATTGCACTGTGTCCTGAGGGCAGTCATATATTGCACTACTGTCTCCTCTGATTCATTTAATGTTTGATTTTACAACCTTCTGACCCTTTTCAGCCAGAGGAATGTAAAATTAATACCATAAGTGGAATGTAAATTCTACCTCATCATTATTATACTGAGAAACTCAAAGCAAGGAGGAATCAGCTGACAGGAAACACAGCCAGGATGGCAAAATGATTTTCTGCAGTCGTAGGAATTTAATGCTAGAATTTAGAAGTTTACAATCAATAATGGACCATAAATCAGATCGTTAAAGCTTGTCCACCACCAGCTTGTTTCCATCCGCTCAGGTATCGGCCGTGTTTTCCTGGCTGTTGTCAGCAGGGGGAGTTGATTCTCTATTGTTTGAATGATTATTCAGATTTCAGAAATCTTGCAGAACTTCTTTAAGGATGAAATCTTGCTTTCTACTCCAGAAAAAAAATATACAAAGATTTCATTTACCTTTTTTCTTTTTAAGCCTGAAGACAAAAAAAAAATCCAAAAAACATAAATGTATCATTTTAAACTCTTAAAGCTACCTAAAGTGAAAAGTTTCCACCAAAAGTTTCTAGATATTACTGCATGACAACTAGGAAAACACTGTCGCTGTTGACACCTATCACTTCAGCTGACTCACTTCACTACAACCATGGAACAGAAAACAATACAGAAAAAAAAGTTTCCAGGAATTGTGGAGATTAAAACACAAAGCTCTTGAACTTCATGTGTTTTAATAAGCAAACCTCTTCTCTTGCAGTGGTTAGTTCTGAAACACAATGCTCAAAAGTAAGAAGTTAAACAGTGGCATAGGTTAAGTTTGGAAATTCCATCCAAATTTGCTAATATTTACACTATTTCGTGACATACATTAAAAAATTTGTAGGGAAGGCAGTAATGTCTGGAAACCACCAGCTGCTAAGTGTGTCTGAAGCTAAGGGGGCTGACTTATGAACATTAAAATGAAACCTGATACTTTTAAAGCTTTCAAGGCAATCCGTTTTAAAAGCACCCAGGTCAGAACTTTAAAAAAAATACTTAAGAAATGTTCATACCTGGTTCATTTATGTCTGATAATAAAACAAAATCCTCTTTAAAAGTCTTCAGTACCTAGTAACAGCCCCATGAAGAATAAGGGGGCTGGCAGGGGAAGTTGTCAGAAAATTTAATTTCCTTTCATTAGCTAGTCTGCTCCACAAATCGGTGCTTGTTAAGTTCAAAGCAGTCCTGAAACCAACATCAGTTTTAAGTCTTTTTACTCCAGTCACATCTGTTAATGAGATTTTTCCAAGTAACAAGAAGACATAAGTCAGAGATAAATCTAGGAAAAAAAAAAAAAAAAAAAAAAACTCCCCCCTCCAAAATCAGGGTTTACTGTTTTATTACACCTTGCTGCTTTCCCTGACCCTGTACCCTCCAAATTTTAGCTTAAAGGGATAAAAATGCATGAAAAGGGTCATTTAAGAATGTTAGTGGTTTCCACACATTGAGTTTGAAGGTTCTTTGTTCCTGCCTGTGACAGTTATGCGAGAATACTTCCCCTTAATAGCCTCTCTGTCAGGAAGTGTTAAACCTGCCAAATGCAGACAATTAGAGCCTCTTGAACAAAATGCAGGAAGAGTGATGACTGATGAAGAGCCACGATTATAGGCGAGAAGGAAACTTTTACATTTCTTTTCTCTTGCAAATTCAGTCATATATTTGCAAAACAGAATTAAGGGGAGAGGGGGAGCAAAGGAGGCAACTTTTTTCACTTAGTTACCTGCAAACAAGTTGGGTAACTGATACCCTGCAAGCCCATGGGAAGATAAGCTACAAATCATTACAGGCTGCCTTTTCTCAGGCACAGGATTTATACCTGCACACAACTGCCCTCAGAAACAGCATCATATCAGAAGCAATCTCAACTCTAGCTTGAAGAAAAAATGGTAGCAGACTTCAGAGAGCTGCCCAGCACAGTCAGCATTGGTTTACACTATTTCAACATCTGCTACTTCTATAGTTCTCAAGTATTAGAGCTCAGAACATCAGCTACCTATGCTCAAACACTCTAGCCTTCAGAGACTATTTCTAAAATAGAAAAGAGAAAGATGTTGATATGCTGAAAGATGTAGTTTAAAGACAAAATAATTTTGGGAAAAAAAAAAAAAAAAAAGGTCTTACACAATTAGCACATTCAACTCTTGAGTAGGAATCTTTTGAGCTCTTTCCCCTAAACAGTAAGTTTAATACCAGGCATCTCACTTGTAGCCACACAAACATGCCAGCAGGCTGAGGGCTTGCAAAAACTGAAAGTTGTTTTAGATTTTGGTGCATATTTGCTCTAGGGGCCAAAAAACTAAATGTCATGATGCTGCCCAACACACAAGACCATACATGGAAAACGGTCAGAGAAAACAGGGGTAATAGGACTATTTTAAAAGTAACTTAATGGACCGCTCTTTTGCAAAGCTCTTACTGCTATATTACTGTTTCCAGTAAAAATTCATCAGTTACACCACCATTTACTCAAAATAAACTACAGATCGCAAAGAACTATCTATATAACTCTAGCACAGTTGTATTGTCCAAATGAAAACTGTTCACAATCTGCTATAAGTTTATAAAAGTTATAAAAGTTAAAAATAGCATTTTACTCTCCTTTTATGAATGGCTAACTATAAATGAAGACATAAAGCACTTTCTCATTTACAGTAATAATTTCTAAGCTGCAAATTTCACATCCATGTCTCTGCTGAGTACCAGCAGGTGGAGACAAAAAGAAGGCAAGACTGCACTTCTGGAGAGGATGCCATGATGAAGTTCAGCAATTTCAAGAGCTATAAAACACCATTAATTATGAACAGCTACATAATAGTTTTCACAGCTGAGGATGTTGAGTCTGGAGAATCTCCAAATAAAAACTCATGACTAAACTCCAACCACCTCTCCAGCACTACAGCGATCATTTTAATATCAGACCTCAATGCAAGAATGTCTGAAACAAATACCTAAAACTTAAGTAGGGTAAATCCAGAGCCTTGTTGAAAACCTTCAACATATCCACACACATCAGTGAAACTAAGAAGTCGCTCAGAGACAACTGGCCTTCAGGATCAATGTGCAGCTCTGTTACACCAACCATTAAAACAAACTGGCTGTACACGGGGAAATAAAACAAAACCTTTCTTCCCTTTCCATTCCTTTGCCAATTTTTCACTACCATATCTCCTCAAACTCATTACTTATTCTCTACTTTCTTCTTGTCACTTAGTCCTCTTTTAACTATTGAGAGGCTCTACATCTTTCAGCTCTCACTTTGCTACAGCCACTGCTCATGTGGATTAACACTAACCTTTCAGATAAGATTGTAATCACCACTTCTAATCAAGTTGTAGGAAACTAATTGCAGCTAGAAGCTTTGAACTGAACGCCCTTTCAACACTTTTGTTGGCTCAATTCCTTTATTCTAGTGAAAGTGAACTGGAAAAGAGAAGAAAATTACTCTTCAAACTACCTTCCTCTATGCTCATTTCATCTCTTGCCATTCAGTTTCACACTTATCTATATTCTCGGTCTAATATGAAAAGAGTTGGATGTGTCTTATGCCAACCATCCTCCTCTTCCTTCCAGGTTCTTTCCTGAAGTGCAGGCTTGACAGGATCACTTTCTATTGTAATTGCTACTGACTTGGAATTTCTCTGCACAAGGCTTCTCCAAGACTCTGAAAGAGCTTAGAAACTCTACTTGCTCATTACATCTAAATGCTAAGCAACATAAGGAGGAGGAAAAACTTGCCCTTTATTTGGGAGGGATCTGTGTATCTGCAGCACTATTTAAGTGCCCGATAAAGAGACAACTCTTGAATTAACAAAGTTTTTCAGTGCTGTCCTGAACCAAACAATGAAGCACTAGAAGTTGTTATCCTTTATGTTCCCTTTAACTATTCACTCACAAAGAATGGATGCACAATTGATCTTTCTTAACTTCTGTCACTGTCCTCACACAGGCATGAAAGCTATTTCTTTCCATGCTTTATTAGATTCCATTGGAAAGAGGGAGCCATCTCTAACCAATTCAAGTATCACACAGACACTTAACTCCTCCTTAAGATTTGAAACATTTCTGTTTCCCAAAAACAAGAGCCCTGGAGAAATCTGAGAGCTTCCTCATGGCAACTAAAACAGATCTCCCACAGAACAGCAGAAATACTATAGATTACCAGTTTCTCATGGATTGTTCTTATTGCATTTGATACTCCACTTTTCATATCTTGGTTTGAACTGGTAGAACAGTTCAACAAGATCTAATCAAAGATCAGCCATCCTCTATGGTCTCATTGCCCAGGTAGTCACGCTAGCCAGAGCCACGATCCCACAGAAAGGAGACTGAAGGACAAACACGTACATAGTTTAGATCCGTAGAAAGGAGGAGAATATGAAGCATCACAAGTCCTATTTCTGAGGACCTGTAGCCAAAGCACCACTTAACCATTTCATCCAGGAGATCCCTACAATCCGGCTGTGTCTTTGGGCTTTCTTTCTGATTTGACGGGCCCACCATAGCTTTTTAATAGAGCACAGTCTCAAGTCCATCAATAAACTCAAGTGTTTCCAATTATACCGAATGCCCTTTTTCATCATGTAAAAAAGATTTATGAAGATTAGAGGTCAATGGCAATGTCTTAAATTGAAACTTGAAGAGCTTTTCTCCAACTACATTAACATATGCTGTTGTTATAATAGATTTTTCACCTCTCCAGTGACTCAAAGTTTTCCTCAAATTTTATTTGAAAAAATCTAACTTGAAAATAAGTGATAAGCATAAAAGTTTCAGCCCAAAATCTCACAATCTCCAGGCATATATGCACTTAAGCCTTTAAAGAAAAGGATAGACTATACCTACATCAGCATTGATTACACCAGGACACACTGGAAAGAGTAAAAGAGCCAAATACATAATCACTATAGCAAAAGACAAAGACATACTTTATTTCATCATACAATATGCAAAGAAATAACCAAAGTATTTTAGAAAGCTGTTAGAAATCATACCTTCTAAACCCTCAAAAGAACATGAGCTGTAGATCTGGACAAAAACAACACTGCTTCCCCCACCTCCCAAACTTGAGCATTGCAGATTTGGACAACACCCATCACCACCAGCCTTTGCAACATGTGGAAATCTACACCACCACCACAGTCCATAAAATGGATACTCCATACCCTGTGGCAAACTTCATTGCTACTGAAAAATTTCACTAGCTATGTGTCGTGTTAACTTTGGCAGTACTTTATGCCAAGGTCTTGGCCAAGAGAAAGTGAAGAACTGAGAAATGTTAAACATACATGCAGACATACTTGTAAATGCAACACCTGATATATTAAACACGCTTACTTGCATGAATGTGAAGTTTTAAAACAAAATTTTAGAGGCTCCATAAACTTTACAAGCAGTCCTTAATCCCCTGTCTGTTATGAAGCACTCTTCCTAGAACCCTCCTCTTCCAAAGCCCTCTTGCTAGTAAAAATCTGTACCCTGCAATTTTTAATCGCTTATCTCATTAAACAGAAGCTGAACTTACGATTACCTTTTTCATCTTACTTTTGAAAAGTGTACTTCAATTTAGACACTGATTCTACAGTGGGCAGTAGTAGTTAAATGGTTTCTCACCTTGACTACCCCATCAAAGCCAGGAATTGTGTTGACCTTTGCATTCTTGGCTAACAATTTGCTTTCAATCTTGTCTCCCATAGCTTGAATGGCATGTGTGTCAGGTCCAATGAAGGTGACACCTTCGGATGCCTGCAGAGACAATGAAGGTTTAAGTTTAGGAAGCAAACTGAAAATCAACAACCCTAGGCAGGCATTGCCTGTAGGCTTGAAAAAGGAAAAACAAATTTATTAATGAAACAATGTTTAGAAAATACAATAATCTGCTTATGTAACTACCTAAGGAAATACAAGCAGCATTTCAGGCAGTTTATGTGTATGACCTTGTAAAACTACGTATGCACACAGATTCAAAGCCGCTATAATTAGCATTGGTATATATCAAAGTCAGCTCAAAGAAAAATAGCACATAGTCACAGTATACCAGTTTGAAAGATAGAAATATCCCTTGAGATAGCAGAGGCCAGCTAATTGAAATAGCCACAAGTGACTTACAAAGATATGCTAGCTAAAACTGAAATGCAGTTGAAAATTTCATTACGCTTTCTTTAAACCAGACCCTGATGAAACATCAGAATGAAAGTAATCTCTTACCCAGCATATTTAGAGACTTTGTTAATAAGTTAATAAAGGTAATAATGATTGTCTGAATTCTGCAGACAACTCTTTGCCAATACTCACACAGAAAAAAAGTTAGCATAAAATACTTTAATACATAGGTAAAACGCTGAATTTAGGGTTTTTCTTCTGTGCTAGCATAAGACTTGAAGTATACACACTTTTTTTTAAAAAAAATCTGAAGGGTCAATTTTGCAAAGCGCTAAAGGCAATTCCCTCAGAACTGTTTCCATGAAAGACCCTGGCATATCAGCAGTGCATGCACCTTTCAATAATGTATGTCTTTTCTACCACAGAAAGAAAAGCCCTAAAAATGATTTTAATATTTTATATAGTGATGATAGCACTGTAATTAAACTCTTAAAAGAATAGGCATGCTATCCTTGTGTGTTTTTTCAATCTATTTCATGGATTTCTGTCCAAATTCAGATGTCAATTGAACCACCAGCATAAAAACAAGCTATTCCCAGATGATGGGTACTTTACTCAATTCCAGTCCTAGTGCAATGGCAAACATTCAATACCCTACATCAGAATTTGCATCTTAATGTTTCACTTCCGAGATGTACGCTGCATGCAGTAAGATTGCCAGATAGTTTGCTCTTATAACAAGCTACTCACACAGCATTTTAAAACATAAGGAAAAAGATACTGGCCTCAGGCTGTGGAACAACATCTTATTCATGATCTTTTAAGAGTGGAGAGCTCCCAACGTGCTTCGGAGTCATTCTTTTCATAGTCAGTAGCTTATGAGACAGAGACAATATAACAGCAGAAGGTCTGCGCAGACAACTTCCTATCATCCCAGTTAATGGGGTTCTAGGATGCTTCAGGCAACAGTGAAAAGGCCAGGTAAGTATTACAGACACACTCGGAAGCTCAAAGCAAAGACATCCAAACTAAATGAAGAGGATCAGCTCAGCTACGTGAAAGGTCCTTTAGCTTCAATGCACTATGAACCCCAGCTGAGTTTTTATCTCAGCCCAGCTCTACTACAGTAGGTTTATTAGCTCAGCAACTTGGCACATATCAATTTGAGGAATAGGTGCCCTAAAAACACAAAGTTTGGGATACTGTATCAGGAGGAAGGAGGGAAGAGGAGGCAGACACAAGGATATAGATCTATTAATACCATAACGCAAAGATCTGTATAGTAAGGGAATTTTCATTTAAAAGGAAGAGGGAGCAAGATACTGACGCAGGCGCTGGAACTTCCCATTTCAGAAATAACAGCAGATTACAACCTGAAAATTGATACTTCACTCCCTCATGGCCAAGTTTTAAAGAGTGTGCCTGCATCTACTTCGAGGGACGGCAGCTATCTCTTCTGCCATTAGACTGTACTCCGATCTCAAAATCCCTCGTGGAAAAGGTTCCCCCTCATGACAGGGGCAGCCTGAACTTAACCATTTCCACACATTCTCCCACAGGCTGAAAATTCAGGCTTTGCCCTCTACTGTTTTCTTTTCCACCTACTGCTCTCCAAGCCTCTACTGTTTTCCTCTCCACATACTGCTCTCCAAACCTAACATAAACTACGGGATATGCTGAGGTCATGAAAACAGTGGATCCAAACTTCTTCCTGAATAGATCATCCAAGGCTTCTGGCTTCCACTACTCAGCTGCCATCTCTTACATCTCTTACTACTCAGCTGCCATCTCCTCCTTTTCAGTGTTTTCTGACAGGAGAAAGTCGGGCACCTTCATTCAGGCTGGCAGTCTCAGGAGAACATGGGAATCATGTTCAGGGCACCAGCTCTCCAGCAAAATGCAGCTAGGAGACACCTTGCCCAGCCTGCCTGGCTGCCTCCTTTCCTCACTTTGTGGCGAACACAAGGCCCAGCTCACTCCATGCTCCCTCCTAAGCAGGTAGTGAGGGAATAGCTCCAGCCAGGAGTGACACGTATGAACCACTGGAGGAACATTACAGGTCATTTCAGGAAATGAATCTGTTATAACCAGGGTATTTGTTAAATTAATCTTGTAGAGTTGTAATACCCCATGTGGACACAACCAATATTTCTTATTAAAAAGTGACTCTGTTGCACACCATCTTGTATTCATATCACTCTAATACAAATACCTCACCTGGTGCAATCTAGAACTCCCCCCCCCCCCAAACATGTACTCTCAAAATGTGAATTTACAAATTGCCGCTTGTCTAAGCACACACCTCAGCCTGGACTACTCTGAACCTTTGTACCTTGAATAAAACTGTTCTTTAACTCCGAACAAGAAGCAGTTTCGTACCAGCAGCTATTTGCCCACTTTGCTGCTTAGCTCCCATTTCCAATCCATCTACGCAGACAGCTTTGCCAAGGCAGAACAAGCACTAGGGGCCCTGCCATATATACAATAATTTACACATTTCACAGCATTTTTTTTCTACGTGTTCACACACACTGTATACTCCAACACTGAAGATAAGCCAGTGACCTGGCTACCAGGGAGCATGCCAAGTTTCCCCATAAACAAAAAATACACGCTCCTGCTGCATCTGCTTTAGAAATGTCTCAGCAATACCTTTTTTCTTCTATTTTGCATAGCCACAGGTAGACTAGCAATGAGGAGGCGCATTTCGCAAAAGAATGACATCTTAAAACCTTTATATGCATCAAATTATTCCTTCCTTTGACTAAAAATAGATATTGAAGAGATTTCCCCTTTACCCTTGTCTATTTTTTGAAGGTGGTAGCAGTTGTTTTAATAAAAGTCACAAGCAGTTTTCTTTTTTTTTTTCTTTAAGCCATAAAAAAGCCTCATTCTAACTCTGAGGGGGATGCAGGATAGTGAATATAGTAAAATAAAGAATGATGTCAAAGTAACAGCAAGATTTGGAAAATCTATTTGGGAAGCGTCTGGTTGAGCAGTGCAATGATCTTCAGTCTCACTGCTCTGGGAACAGAGTGGGTCAAATGGACCTATGACTACATAAATCTCCATCCCCATAATGTTTGGGAAGGACTTGTCAATCTGCTAAACTTCTATAGGTGTGAGGCAGCTAAAGTGACTAAACCTGAAAGAAGAAATTCATTTGTTTCCCTTACTTGAGTTTATCAATGCTGAGAATCCCAATTACTGTATTTTATACCAAGAAGTGGATTTTGATTTCATGTCAGCATAAGAAAAATTAAAGATAGGAAAACATGAACAAAAAAACAGGCAGTTTTTATATGCACATGAAAACAGTTAAATATGTAAACACTACTGATGTTTACATATTAGTGTGCTAAATAGTGTTTACACTGTTTAATAAGTGTATTATAATAATTACTAAAACTTTGTAACATGCATTTTTCCACGGGCTTACGACCATGTTACAAAAAAGAGCCAAATCACTGCTAGGTCTCTCAACACTTCAGGAAATGAACTGTTCCAACCTAGCTTTAGACAAAACAAGCAATACTTAAACTTCCAGCTACTTAACACATTCGTTAACAGACAACTAAATACATTTTTGGTAATCTCATCTGATCCATGATGTTTGAATCTGCACATAGCCGCAGCTTGACACAGGCAGCTCCAGCGAACAAGAAAATGTCCTCACTCAGTAAAGGGAAAAAACACCTACCTGCCAAGAACTTTGGGTCCTCTCTCAATTCTGGTGAGGAGATTCTTCCATGGATGCGGTAAGAACCACTTCCACATGCAAGAGCCCGTATTATTTTACTCATTACACAGAAGCAATGGCAATAGCATGGGCCTCACTTATTGCTGGTGCCTGAAACAGTCATGGGAAATATTCCCCATCTCTGAGGAAGCAAAGGCTGACAGGCTGGAAGGATCTCAGGAGTAACTGCAGTTCTACCTTATGAAAAACAAACTTTTCTATGTAAACACAGAGCTCATTTTATACACGCTCACGAAATTTACGGGAGAAGCCGAACAGTCTGTTGTATGCAGTCTTCAGCTGACAAACTCAGCTTTATGCCTGAAGCTTTCAGGATGCTGTTCAGGAGAAGGCCGGCAGCGATGGCCATCCCCACAACAGAAAGGCCCTTGGCAAGGCCCCTATCTCAGACAGACAAGCTCAGAGGCTGCAGAGCAGCCAGGGAAGCAAGGCAACAGCCTCACTGCTTTTTGCCCACTCTCCTTCCTTCCTCCTCTGCACACCCCTTCCCACAGCGCTCGCTCCTTCCCAGCTGGACCCTATTGCTGAGACTCCTGTTACCAAAGGCTTACAGAAAGCTGCATACAGAGGAGTGGTCGGAGACAGGCACAGATGTCAACCTGTAAATTTAGTGGGGACAAATGGAGAATTTCACACTCTGCAGGCTGATAAGCTAGAAAAGAATTAAAACAGCAACATGCCCAGGCCTTGTCATGTGTCACCAAGCCATTAACGCTCCAGCTGTTCGGCAAACAGGAGCTTATCCAGCCTTCTTGGAACAGGACTTTTGCAGTGCCGGCCATTTTGAGAACAGACACACAAAACACTCACAGAAACAGCAGCACCCTTCATCACAACAACTAGCAGGAAACAGAAGTGGAGACATGGGAGCCCTGCTAATGAAAAGCACACAGGTCCTCCTGGGCAGGCCAATGAGAGCAGTGTAGCACCTCTGAAATTAATACTGTATATTATATAGACAAACAGATCAATTATCTTGCTTCGGAAAAAAACTTCCCACTACTTGGCTACGAAACACTGCATTTTACAAGGCAGCCCCGCCACGCAAGCGGCACCACCACCCGTGATGCTGTACAATGACGTTTTCAGCATCAGCACCTTTCAATCCGCTCAGAGTCCGCGCTACGTACCTGTGTACGTACTGTCTGAGCGCACCTCCTCTAAGAAAGCAATATATTGAAGAGATGCTTCTTTAAAAAGGCAAGAGATAACGGAACAAAAAAGCTTTACCTGAAATTCAATATAGCTGCATTTAAGAAATTTCACAGTTCTTGAAGCTGACATTACAGCACATTAAAGCACTTTTAAAGCATTAACTTGGGTAAGAAAAAAAGATCATGGCAATGCAGCCATTCTGAGCACTGAAAACTAAAATCCACTAATTTACCTTCAAATAAACCAAAAGAGATGCCAATTTCCTTGTTTAACTCTTATCAGCCCATCATCCCACAGGCTAACAGACACCCTTTAAAACATCATTGCAGGAAAGAGAGTTGATTCATTGAGTCCTGGTGTGAATCTTAGCTCACAACGGTCTCCAAACACTAGCTTAATACACATAGCTATAAAAATAGCTTAACCAGTTACCACAAAATCTAAATTAATTTTAACTAATCTGGTGAACTTTTTTCTTACAATAAACAATCAGTAGAGTCGCTAATCCCATCACTAGGATGGAACAACCTTCTGAAGGATCAAGTGAAAATGGGACTTTTTCGGGCCCCCTTCAATTTGTGCCAAATGTGATCATTCTGCCTTTTTTGAAATCAACTGGAAAGAGAATGGGGCAAACAGCAATTTTTCCCTTCGTATATACATACTCAAGCAAGTAGAGGGTGGAAGGAAGGCAATCTGACAGCCATACTACTCTAAGGCTTGGCTTAAATATAGAACAGGTACTGGTTCTGAACCAGTATGACCCCAACTAAGCTTCGTTACCCCACTGTCCTTAAAGAGCACATGTGTTAGAAGAGATACAAGCATAAGCATCCTCCTGCATAAGCATCAGCAAGCAACCAGAGTAAATCTAGACGGACAACATCACCTTAATCAAAATTGAAGCAAAGAAAGCTGTTTTTAAATGCAATCTTATAAGCCATAGCTATCTCCTTTTTTACTGCAATGCAGTTTACAGGGTCAAAACTGTGCAAGAATCAGGCTAACCTGCACACATCTTCCACAACAAGAGAACACCTCAGTACCACCGAGTATGTGAACAAAGGATAAAGTGCTTACACTGTGATCCAGTTTATCTTTTCAAAACAAAAAAATAAGTTTCTTTACACATTTGAAAGTGTATATTATATTAAGGGAAAAACAAAACATTCAATTTCCAGGTCTCACCTAGGCAAATAGAGAAAAAAGGCACAGAAGCAGCTTTTCTCAAGTATTTGAAGCTACAAGACTTAGGGAGAACAAAAAGCATATCGGAGCTGCAGCTTTTCTCAAGTATTTGAAGCTACAAAAAGCATATCAGGGCTGTACACTTAAGTTTTCACTTTGGATCTAATCACAAGCTGAAGCCTTGCTTAATTCCATTCAGAAATGGTTACAGCTTTATAGCAGTCTGTATTTCATCCCTTTACCAAAAACCCAATGCAATACTGAATTATGGAAGTTTTAAGATGCGTTTCTCAAAAAATACTATAAAACTTAAGCAGAGTAATTTGTAAGGCATTTCACTGATCAGTTGATCTGTCGCCTACAAAATCCAGAGCCCCTTGTCCTTCTTGCCTAACACACAGGTACAGGAACTCAGTTCTGTTATGTTGCAAAACCTCCAAGTATTCAGCTTTATCATGAGTAACGAATGCCCCCCAAATTTAGAGAGAAACAAATGAAACATAAGAATTTTCCCTGGATGGCTTCCATATTGCTTTTCTTCACTTCATGGCATTGAAGCCAGCCTTGCTTTTTACATGATAAAGGAAATCTGTGGAACTAATCCTAGAAACCTCTTTCTGTTTCCTTGCTTAACACCTCCAGGCGACAGAAAAGACAAAATGCTTCATTTGCATCCTTAAACATTAGAAACTTCGAATGAGCCTTTTCAGCTGCAAATGTTATTGCATCTACATTTCCAGAAGAGAAAGAAGGTTAAACAGCCTACTCAGGTTTATGCTAACTTATCTCTTTTTAGCATCGTGAACGGTACAAAGAGCAGAGAATGAGGAAGCTTAACAGCCCAACCTCTTTCTTCATTACCTTCAATTTGACACTGGAAATGGATATAGCTTGCTGATTACCTGAAGATAAAGAAGCGAGAATCAGGTATGCACAAAGGAAATGGCAAACACTAAGTGCAATCCTAGTCTTCCCAATGCTCTAGCTTCCTGAGGACTATTTCATCTTTTATGCAACCCAAAAAATTTCTATTAATCTTCTCCATTTCAAGAGGTTGCCTCGTATGAAAGCAACATGTTTCATCATTCATACAAGCCCTTTTTGTTTCACAAAATCATCCTTATCACACTAGTAAGGTAGGAAAGACTTCTCGCCCAATCTGCCTTACAGAGTACTTTTTGTCTTCTTTTCCCAAAATTACTTGGAAGTACTGTACGAAGTCCAGTAGAGGAAGTTAGCAGTATTTTATTTTCTAAGCCATTTGGTTTTCAGTCTGGAAGAAATAACTTCACTTGGCAGCGAACACTTGGCGAGATTTTTAAAACAAAATATACTTTACACTAAATGAAAACCAGACCTTCATGGAGAAAAAGCACAACAGAATGATGAGGGGGGAACATAGGAGCATTTTTCTAATTAAACCAGTATTTCACATTACCGAGGACGCAGGTTTACTAGATATACGCATTTTTGTATATCACAATTAAAAATTCAGTATTGAAGACAAACAGCATAACTTAGGCAGCTTAGAAACCTGAAAGCAAGAACAGATTTAGTGAAACTACATGAGCATAAGATGCATCTATTCCTCACACAGCCATATTATTTATACTGTTCAACAGGTATACGTGAAGCTTTGCAAACACAGAATGCTAATCCACATTCAGACTCAGTACCAACTTTGCAATGACCTAATTTTATTTAAGCTGGGTACAAGATACAAGAGAATACATTTACCATTTAATAATGGAAAATTACGAATTTATTCTATTGAGATGCTGTAGGAAGCTTGCAGTCAAAAGATACTAATTGTACATCTACAAAAGAAAAAAATTCCTTTAGAATAAATAAAAGAGTGGAAGAGAAAAACTTCATGTTAGAAAAAGATACCCAGTATTTTCCTAGATAAAGGAGATGCTTTAAAAGTTAGGTAGTCATTTCATTTATACTGCACATTCAAAAACCAAATTAAAGCTTACACAACTTCCCAAAGTCACACCATAAATTTACTAAAGAGTTAAGCATTAAAATGGTATTTGCAAATTGTGAAGATAAACAACCCTTGAACAGTCTTCTTGATATTCACACTGCATATTAAGAAATTGTGCCTAGAAAGTATCATCTCCAATGTAGTAAGAGAGTCACTGCACAAATGATGCTTTTCATAAAAATAAAGCCCAGTATTCTGACCAGATACTAACATAGGGAACTGCATTTTGCTCAATTAAAAGCTCCCTTTCTCAGCTAACATAGTTCATTCCCTATCCCAATACAAAGGACATTAAAGTTATTTCCTATCAAAAAGCAGCTATCTCCAACATCAGGTAAGGTGACATTTCTTTGGTAGGTGTAATAATTTTTAAATGCGTTTGTTAAAGACTGTTTTGAAGATTAGCATAGAGTTCTAAAAAGACACCAGAAATTACATTACCAGATGTAGTGCAGATCAATGGATGCCAATCAATAAACGACCAAGTTTTACTTCAGAACAGGGAAAAATGCCTGCCTCTTGGTTAGGCAATTGGAATTATTTTTCAACAAGAGAGCCATTAAAAAGCACAAGATTTCATTTGTGACATTTAGAAAAAAAACAACATCATATGGTAAATAAGCACTATTTATTCAAAAATAAACATCAATCTGTCAATCACCTTAATGAGGAGTAAAGCAAGCTAAAATGAGAGCTAAACAAGCCAAAAATTAACTGCACCAACAAGGAAATAAGTGTGTGCATGCTCATAATTGCTCTGGTTGGTTTAGAGGTTGGGTTTGTTTTTTCCCAAACCAGGTTTAGTTCCCTGACCAGAGGACTGCAGGGTCACTATATGCTAGTTTTGGTAGAAAAAGTGTTACTAAAAACAATGCAAGGGAAGGAGGACTGGATTGGGGCAACACTTCCTCAAAAGGGATTAAAACCACTATAAAATCCCAGCTCAGGATGCATTCCACAGGTCACTACCAACCACCACAAACATTGCCAAGAGAGGCTGTGGAGTCTCCTTCTCTGGAGATCTTCAAAACCTGCTTGGATGCAACCCTGTGCCACATGCTCTAGGTGCCCCTGCGTGTGCAGGGGGGTTGGACTAGATGACCTCTAGAGGTCATCTCTATGATTCTAAAAAAAACAGGCCGAGCATCTTCACACCACCTCCCCAGCTCTCATTCCTTTTGCCTCCCGCCCCAGTCAATGCTTCCACAGCTGCACGGCCACCCCTGCTGGAACTAAGTTACCTAAAGGAAACAATGTCAGGAGGTAGGGAGAGGAGAAAGGAAAGGGCACTTTAGGGGACTGCCAAGGAACAGTCTGAAGAAGTAAAAGCTGCCAGAAACAACAGCTGCCAAGAAAGAGCCCATCAGATTCAAGTGGGTGCGTGGGAGCAAGAGGGTCCTATGGGAGATGGGAAGAGGGGATTAAAAGAGGCCCTGCAGTGCAGCCAAAAGAGGTGACTGACATTAGGCAACTGGGAGAAGATCCTCAGGGCCCACATGGCAACTTGCTGCAGCTGACCCTGCTGTGAGAAGGGAAGCTGGACTGGAAAAACTCCAGAAGTCCTTTCCAGCCTCGACTACTACAAGTGCCAGACATCTGGAGGACTGATAACACTGGCCAGGTAAGGAAGGGTACAACAACAAATGCTACTGACAACTCGGCACCATCATTCCTGTTAAGAATAAAAGACCATCTTAGATTGCTTGAGATTAAGATAGAACCTATTCCTGAATATCACATCAGTCATTTCAGTAAGAGTTAGTTTGTCCTTAGTTGTCTGTACAACTAAGGACAAATTAACAGACTAATCAGTGTGCCTGTACCCATATACAGCCAGTATATAGGATAAAGAGGAAGAACCAGAGCTCTGTGTGGTCTCAGGGGTATGATCCAATTGCAAGTACAGAGACATGGTGGGAGAGCTCTACAACTAGAGTGCTGCCATGGATGGCTACATGCTCCTTAGGAAGGAGTGGCTGGGAAGGCAAGGGAGAAAAATCACTCTGTGTGAGGAAGCAACTGGAATGGAGGGAGTTCTGCCTGGATTATGAGCCAGAAACATTAAAGGCCAGTGGCAGTGACAGTGTTTGCTACTGGCAATGTGATGAGTATGTAAATGACACCTTCAGTAGACAACTGGAAGTAGCTTCATGGTCACTGCCTTAGTTCTCATGAGGCACTTCAAGCACAGCAATACGGGCCTGTGGAACAACACAGTAAGGCCCACGCAACCCGGGAGGTCCCTGAAGAGTACTGAACTTCACCACAGGTGACAGGGAAGCCAAGATGATGTGCACTGGTGTAGCTGGTGCTAGCAAACAAGGGCAGCTGGGTGGAGAAAGAGCTGCAGAGAGGATTGCCAGAGTAAAGCTTCTATAATGCCCTCTCAGCACAGGTATAGTAACTATGTCAGCTAAGAGCCATGCTGAAAGATGCTATTATCTTTCCTCCTTCACTATTTAATTGTGAAAGGACATCTGCAGTAGCATTACTAATAAGAAAGCATTCTGTTTAATCTCAGACATAGCTCCTTGGAGAAAACTAGTAACTAATTATCCTTTAATGGAAAATAACTAGCTCTTAGAGCTGTCCACTGAGAAAAGTCCAATATACTGCATTTAAGTAGCTGAAAAATGTATTGATTTCTTTTTTTTCCCCCCTACAGTGAGAAAAATTCTAAGAATCATGAAGTTTTGTTAGTTCTGACAGTCAATTTATTTCTTTGGTACTTATATAATTTTCCCTCTGAATACCAGTTATGCTTAACTTGTGATAAAGTTTATAGCAGATATTATGGGCAGATGAGTGACTGCACTGTCCTCTCACATGGAAAGGTCCAACTATAATGAAGTTCAAGTAGTTTGGCTGCCAAATTTGAACAAAAATACCAGTTTTATCTTCGATGAAAAATGTATCTACAAATACAATTAACCATTCTCTTCCTCCATTTTCTGGAGCAAATCAAACAAGCAAATGGGGACTTTCATTTAAAAGTAAAAACAAAGAAAAACTTGTGATCATATTATTAGGTAATAGAGAAGTTCCCAGTTGCTGTTATACTATGTGTATATTATACTTGTTGGCTAGCATAAGTAACCGGGGGACTGTCTACTACAACCTGCGTAATGCAGCGTGATGAAGTAACAGTACTATATTACTCATAACTTTGCTTTACAATAATTGCTCAATTCCACTGATGTAAAAACAAATCAATAATAGGCATTGATATGTGGTACTAGAGAATTTATAGGCACTTACAATAAAACAATCCTCTTGTGGCTCTGTCCCCTCTAAACTGTAGTCATCTTGAACTTACAATATTAGTCTATGCAAAACTATATCTATCTCTATATATATATGTATATGGGGGGGTATCTATATATCTGAATACAACTGCCAAGGCCAAAAGATAAATTCGGTCAGGTAGAGAATGATGGAACTGCTTTTTGGAAAACTCAAGTTCCCTTTCCCCCAACCCCCCTTTAAAACAGATGGGCTTGAGTGCTGTATAGTCTGGCTTCTCTCACGTTATAAAGTAATTAGACAAACAAATCTGGATCCTGTAAATAAGCATGTGCTTGAAATTAAGTATGCCTAAACAGTTAGATAACAAGGGTCTAAATTTCCAAAATCTAGCCTGTGGAGGAAGAAATCAGTCTATTAAATGATGGGAATATTCTGAAAAGCTGATCTATCTTTTCAAATGTTCCCACAAAAAAAAAAGAGAAAAGACAGAGGAAGGTAAGAAAACCAGGGTTAACAGAAAGCAGACAGCTATCCACAAAAGTTTTAGACAGTTATTGCAGAAGTAATTGTAGATACAAAATACCTTTGAATAATTAAATGTTTTAGCTAAGGTTTATATAAATAGTGAAACAAATTCCCAAATGTAATTTATATGTTGGGCTACATTTACTTGGAAACACTCAGAAAAATGGATTTTAACTCATGGCCTGGGTGCTATAAAATTGAGTAAAATGATGTTTCTCATTAAAGAAAATCCTTAATCTTAAGGGCAGAATATATTCTTAGACATTAGAAAGCAACAACAGTCATATACAAAAACAAGGAAAGCTGACTTTCTGACCATCTGGAACATTAAAGTCATCAAAAAAAAATCTTCTTTAGACCTATCAGCAAAACATAGGATGTCTGGAATGGACACACAATGAACAGAGATATGGCCTTTCCTCCATTCCCAAAGATGCCTTTCAGAAGGTAAAAGTGACACTGGTAACAATTTTCTGAATTCAGAATTTTGTTTCCAAATGGAGAAAGGGCATGTTGGATGACAGCTGTAAAAAGTTTATTTGGATACAGCTTTTATACATAGTTTTTGAAACACTGAATACAGTCAGCGTAGGTTTTTGCAACCAAATTAAGCCACACAAAGAAAACATGCAAATTAATTAGCAGAAGCTTGACATTCAACAAAATCTATATTTGTTTTCAGTTAGGCAGGAAAGTCAAGTGAGTCCAACAGCATATCAGTGCCAGATTTGAAGCTCCTCCAAATTAGAGATAATGGGCTTCAGAGCTGTTGCTGTACAGCATTTTTGTATTGGCAGAGCTCTTTATCTAAAATTCATTCTCAGGACACAGCCTGGCAATCTTAATTGAAATTTGACATTAAAAAAAATCTCAAGTGGAAGTAAGGCAAGCATGACGTTTCAGTCTGAATTTGAAGGATTAGCTTGACAAAGTCCTAAAACAAATAATTCAAAAAAATCACTTCCAGTGGGAAATATTTGATTACTCTAAATATGGTGCCACTTTGGTGATCTCTGTTCATTATGCTAATAAAGGATTTCATTAAATACTCAGAAACAGATTAAATTTATTCCTTCCCTGTGCCAAAAATTTGAGTCTGTATATTTTTAAACACAGTAATCTGAAAATGCATTTACTAGCCTCCATGTATAAAATTTATCATCTCTCCAACAAATTAGAAAACACAAGTCAAATGTGCCAAGAGAGCTGGATACACAGCTACACAAACTGAACAAATCCAACAGAAGATATTCAACATTCTTGCATACAAAAAAAAGAGATCATGACTTAGAGCTGATACTGAAAAGGGGCATTTCTGGAAGAATGAACAAGATTCTGCTCCCAAGATATTCACAGAAATGTGGAAACAAAGAGCTTAACTCATGTCTGAATTAACTTTTTCACTCCAGATATAAGTACTGAATACAAAAAAATTCAAAAATATGTACAGAGAGGGAAAGTCACAAAAATAAAGAAACTAAGACTGAATACTGCTCCTCTTCTCCAGGCAACATCATCTGCTCAAAGGACTTTGGTGCTGATACCTGGTTCCTTAACCTGCAAAATACATGAGTTTGTACTGCTAAAGAGTTAAAGCTAAAAAAAAGTCACCTTAAGTAGTCTCTTAAGTTTATACTGGATTATAAAATATTAGCTATTCAAACAGAAAATTCCTGACCTTTGTTACTGACATTGAATAAGATTTCTACTGAAAATTTAAAAGGAGCACACAGCATTCTTCCCATTACCACAGGGAGAAGCAGCACTCCCTATTTTTGGGCACTATTTTGTCCAAATGGTATCAGTTTCTCACTTTTAAACACTGTGGTGGAAATGGGATTTTTTTTTTCCCCCCAAGTGCAGGCACATTTCTCAGTATAGAACCTTGGACTTTCTTCTACTATACATCCTGTTTATTATCTTAGCTTTCTTTCTTTTATTTCAGAAGCTAACAGAATAGAAAGAAAAGCCATAAGGCAGTTTTTCATTACACCTGTGGATATGACACATATCACAAAGGGGATTTCACAAGCATAATTAGGTTCTTTGCATTCAGCTGTAATACAGATAAAGTCAACAGACATTAGTGATATTGCAATGTGATTATATTTACTATATGCTAGTGTCTGTCATACTTAAAATGTAAATGTGTCATTTCACCTGCTAAACTACCACCAAAAGTGTGATTGATGTTAAAAATCTCATAATTTCTGTATCTTTGCTCTCTCCAGCAAGTTTTATTCAACTATAGATTTTTACCAATATTTACTCCTCAGCATTACACCAAAAACATGCATATCAACCTTTGTGTAAAATGTAAATCTTTTCACTGCAAATGTATGAACAGTTCTTACAAGAGTTCTTGCTGTTCATAAAAGCTAGAACAGCATTTAAACTACATCAAGTTCTTCCAACACATTTCACCTGAGAAAATTCTCACATAAAATTGTGTTAGATTTCAACTGTTTACACAAGGATATCTTCATGGGTATTTTACACTTTTGCCCTCTTACTGTAATTCTCACACCTTCTCAAAATCAAGCTCTGAACAAGCTGACTCACAGAGCTCCAGCTCAGGCTTGTGTGTACAACAAATCTCATGGATGTCACAAACATATGCAGTAGTATATGGATCTCTATATACTTAAGAGGTGATTTAATTTGTAAATATTGTATGGAGAAATAAGGCCTTCAGGATATCTAGGGAAAGGTATTCTCCAGCAAATTCTGAATTGGTACAGCTTCCTTGCTTTACTGTATAGTAACAGGGCAAGGTAAGTAATTTACATTATAAAGTCTTAGCACTGGAAAGTGTTTTTATAATTTGAAGTTGCATTTTCCTTCATTACTCTAAGGCTGCTGTTGCAATGACTACATTTTTAACACTGTGCATCAAGCCTCTAACATGCTATTTACACAACATTCAGGAAACTTGGCATTATAAGTATTTCATCTACAGAGCCCCACACACTGTGAGAAACCAGCCCTGTACTGAATGTTAATACAGACTCAGCGCAAGGTAGCTGGACTGGGAGCTAGCAGTCAGGAACAGGCTTCCTGCTCTTTCACATTTGGTCTTAGATTCTGTCCACAATTTCCCTCATCTTCAGCTCAAATGAAAAATTGATCATGGCTGTGTGTGTTTGCTAATCATACAGAAGTCAGAAACTGAAAAAGCAAAAAGGGAAAACAGATTTAAGGGAGAAGGGGAAGACAACTGGAATTGTTTTTAATTGCAAGAGATAAGAGTACACCTGGCGCTGAAGTCCCTGTGAACAGCACAGTGCTGCATGGTGGAAAGTGGTGTAGATTTTAGCTCACATATGAACATCCTACAGATACTTCACCCTTCCTAATTCAGTTCTATGCTATGATAAATCCCATCAATTTAAAGAAAAAACAGTTCTGTAGTTTTCTGACACGCACATCTAACAGTAGCCTGGACAACATTCAAAACAGTGAAGTATTTCAATGGATACAATGTCTGCACTTAATTCTTAAGGCTGTCCATTACAGTTTTGTGAGGTGTGCAACATCAGACATTTTTAATCAAAAGTATGTTTTAACACAATATTCAACATTAGAAGAATAGCTACTACTTAATATTTAAGTTACATTTTGAAGGGAAAAGCATTCATAAATCACTGGAAAAAGAGCAAAGCAGTCTTGGAAAACAAACAAATCTATTTAAAAGAATCTTTAGCTTCTTGCCTTAAGAGCTGTTTGAACCTCCCATCCCTTTAATTGCAGGGGCTACTTAAGAAATTCTGTGTCAGCAACATGGAAACAACTGTAGCAGTCCACTTTCAAAATTCTTGAAAACCCATTTAAGGATGTCAGTAGGGGGTAAATTAAAGCTGTATGCATTAAGCAGCTCATAATTTGAAAAATGTACAGGGGCAATGAACCCTGAAGTTATCAAGCATTGAAATGACTAGAAAAGTGATCTGTGTAGTTTAAAGTAACAAAGCACAACCAAAAATGTTGTAAATATACACAGTTCTAACCCAAACCACTACTATATGAAGTATAGCAAGGCCTTGTAGATAGAGCTACCATTATTACACACACTTTTTTTCGAACAGGTTTAGTCGAGAGGCAGAGCTAACCTATACTTTGAAAGGGTAACCTGAGCTCTTACTGTCTGCTCTTAAGGAAGACATTATAATTTATATGCTTTTGACAAATTCTAAATTTTTCAGCAGAAGTTCTCCACTTTCCACTAGAGTTTTAAGTACTACTTAGATGTGAATTTCTCAAGGCATCTGCAAAAAAAGTTAGAGGATTCAAAGAAAAACATTAAGAAAAAGCACAGCTGCAATAATTTAACATGAGGTTAAAAGGTATTTTATACAGAAGCTGGAGGGCTTTAACAAATACCTTTGAAATCAGAATAGAAAGCATACCTGTATCATAAATATGCTTCTGCTGTTCCTGTGAAGAGTTACTCATGCTCATTCAATTTGTAAACCTCAGTTTGTGCAGGCTTCTAGGAAATTTTACAATCAAGCTATCTTTACAACTCGAAAACGCTCCACTTAATGGATACAGGATCCCAGCAGGATCTGAAAATCTGAAATTGCTCATTGGTAGTTGGAATAACTGAAAGTAAGGACACTCATTTCCAAAACACTGGAGTCCTAGAGTTTCCCAGAAGAACAAGTCCATATATTACTGGATACAGAAAGACAGGAAAGGAGGACGACAACATGAGCTGAGCAAGAGGAATGTAAAGCAACGAGAGTGTAAATAAATATCTTAGCATTTGCAAAGTATTTAAATTAGAGATCAACAAGAGCTTCCATTAAAGAAGCATCAATGCAAGGCATGAATATTATCTAAAGCCAAGAATCTCTACTCTGAAGGATGAGCAGAGAGAAATACTGAGGCTCTACATAAGGCAAGAATTTCACAGAAATAATTACATAATGAAAAACCGGCAAAGGAGCCAAATCAATGTAACCTTAATTTGACTATTCATGTATTTTGTGTCCCCAATTTTACAACTTCTAAACTGTAACTTGAATTCAATACTATAAGGATAAACATAGGTAGCTAACAGGACATCTTGCCCAAAAATCTGTGCAGATATTTCCTTCGTTCCAAGTTCCAGCTCCAAATTATGCTGCACATGAACATGAGTTTATGAACATGAGCCAAGAGCAGACAAATACCTTTTCATGCAATTTCTACAAATACACATTACCTGTTAGCTTATAAACTATTAGCTGCCTCCTGTTCATATTGGCTGGATCAACTGAGTTCTGAATTATGACTTTAGACTGCTCCTATATCTAAAACAGTAGCAAAGACACTTTCCAAGCTATCAGTGAACTGCTTTGCAAATCCAGTGGGAATTCCAGTCTGACCAAGGCAGCTATGAAAATATTTCTAGCGTGTGAAAAATATTTAAATGATTCTTTCAGCCACGTTCTCATTGAAATATATTCACTTAATGTTCAGATTGGCTAATAAAAGGGTTCACAAATTCTTACACAATGAACTGGCAGGTTTTATTCACATGAACATTCTGGAATATCTTTTGCTGTTTTACTCCCATTCTAAATGCTTAATGCATTCGCCATCCCCAAACTGTATAATAAGGAGCTTGAATATAAACAGTGTTCACAATACCTTAGTGAAAGAGTGGGAAAGAGTGAGCACCAGCACTCTTTTGCTAGAGCTCTCAAGAACATGTCAGTAGGATCCTAGCAGGCATCTGGAATAAAAATGCCTAGCTGTCTGCGTGCATATGTAAATCTAGCAATATCTATCCTTTTGGATAGGAAATATATGCAGGGCACTACAAAAGAAAGTATAACTTCAGGGTCAGCTTCCATAATGTGTTCAATAAATAGTCAAAGCAGCTTTAAAAATAGGTAAAATACCACTCAACCAAGAATACATTTAGTTAATCATATGGTTCTACTACCAAACTCAACTTGCCACATGAAAGCACTTATTTTCCCAAGTAGCTAGCAAGCTTTGTGTCTTGCATCCCATTTCCCAGCCACACCGCTGCTGCATTCCACCACACATTTGCCCTTACAGCAAGGAGCAGCACACATTCAAGCCAAGTCAGCATCACATAGAGAAGAGAAGCGAAGTGGGATCCAACACTCATACAATACAATCATCCTAATCTGACAGCTGGAAACAACCTCTGGCATGATTTTATCATCTTGTGCTATCTCTGAATGATTACATATCCTAGTTGGGAGGTCTATCTAATGCACCAAGTTCTCATATTAAGGGAAGGTTTACAAAGAAAAAGTTGAGAGGAGTGACTATGTAAGGTAGTTTTAAGTGGGTTCAATAGTATAACCTACCTGTGGCTATTTCTCTAGAGATTAGCTTTGCATGTTCCTGCTGCTCCATGCATTGCTAATCAGTGACCCCCTGGAAGCTTCAGCACCCATTGAAAAGCCTGGCAGGGTATTTGGCTTTCAGTTCTTCTATTCTGTTTATGCCCAATACAAGTATATTCATCAGGCTTAGCAACAACTCTTGAACAAGGGCAGCCACTCAGCAATGAAATGTAAATTACTGACATGTGCTAAAACCTGGACTTGCCACCACTAATGAGCACATTAAAGGAAAAAAGCTTACTAGATACTGCCACAAGCTTTTCACTTAACCCTGTGTGTACTGAAAGCCATAATTTAGCACCAATTAAAGGACCTATCTCTAAACAGTGAGACATTAACCAGCAGGCTTATGCTTCCTACACAATTCTAATTTAAAAACTAAAAAGATTAAGCACTTCACACATTTGTCCAATCAGAAATGTGTATGTACCAATAGCAGCCCTGTTTTGAATCTGATTAAGTTTTGAGGAACTGCCCAAGAGATCAGCATAAAAGTCTATATACACACATATATACATACAAAGTTTTACCAAATTTCATGTTTTCAAAACATGGGTCACCAAGGAGAACATGACTAGCTCTCAGCAAGTACATAGATTCCAAGGTTAGAAAGTCGGTTTGAAGCTCAACCTTCCCCTGCCTGTTCACACCCAGGGGGTGGCACAGGGTCCAAAAAAAGTTCCAAACAGTAACAGCCTACAAGGTCACCGAAAACCCAAGTAGCACCTTTGCCTTTACAGCACCTGCACAAAAAAGGTCCTGCCAAAGTTCTTCCAAGTCTCAAAGCTTTTAACATTCAGATTAACAGTACTGCAAGAAACAACTGTAAATTTGCTTGTTGGACAAATGAGAGAAAAAAGGGCTTGGTAAGAGTTTCTTCTTGCTTTGCTTTTTTAATGCTTCTGTGACCAGTATTTGATAGTTTGTACACTGTAAACAAAAAACAAGGTACTGATTTTTTTAAACTTAGAGCCTAAAGCAGGCACCTAAATTATCCTCAATCAAATCTGATAGCTACTGCTCTAACTGCTCTAAACAGGTTTAAAGGTGATTTTCACTTTTTGTTTGTTTCCTTTTATTTCTTATAGCTCACGTCAAAGCTACCTGCTCTTCAGATGTGCCTGCCCTTGGGCACTTACTCCCTGACCTGGCTCTGCTAGAGCTGCTGGCATTGGCCTGAGCACTCTTAAGCAGCAGGGCTGGCCTGTTTTATCACAAGGATCATTCTAACAAGGATGGTTAGGTGGTGACAGCACAAGGTTATTCCAGCACATCTGAGGAGGGAGATAACCCCTCACTGGGCCAGGCAGCAACAAGCTGGAGGGAAGAGGAGAAAGCTTCCTGAGGAAGCCAAGGGGCTAGTACCTGAGCTGCCCCAGGGCTCAGCCCTGGCAGCCACAAACACGTGCTACGTTCCACAGTCAGACCACCTAACTTCAGAAAACCTACTTTAACATGCACTTAAAATATCCACAGGTATCTCATATCTGCAGAGTAAATCACTAAGCACCATTAGGTAGCTACAAGTCATTAGGCTCTTATCCTCTTACCTGCATGTCAGTCATCACTCCAGTTTTACTGGCTAAGGGTCTCCACTGACAAGAGATGACAGGTCTGATAGCAGTTCCTATTGAAGAGCTTTTCTTTTGGAAGACACATTTGTGTTTGAAATAAGATTGCATTTATTTACCCTTTCCCTTTGGCTGGATAGATTTCAATTAACTATGTTTACTGCCTAGCTTACATGCGCCAAGGCAGAGACCTCATCCCTCCAAATCTCACCACAATCACACAGAAGGAAAAACACAAGCAGGAAGATAATGTAACAAAGTAGGAGACACTCAGTGAAAGTCCAACAAGTCCTTAACTGTCAAACTTAAATCCTGTGAACCATTAACCCTGACACATCTGAATTTCTGTTGCTCTGACTGCTGACTTTATACAGCAGTAAAACATTTTTTTCCTCAACTTTTAATGCACTTTCAGTAACCTCAGTAACCTGCACTTTCAGGTTACTAAGGGAATTCTGATTCCCTCAACATGCAGAGGGGGCTAGAAGAGTTTTCTGTGGTCTCTCAGACCCACAAGTAAACCTGGAGGTATTCTGAATAAATTAATAGATGATTATAGATTTGCCAGTTAGTAGATTTCTATAGAAACAACTCTGAATATTTAGGGGAGTTTATTACAGCAGTAAAATAAGAGATATTGTATCAGTATTGAACAAATCATACAGTTTAGAAAAGTTTTAGTGAAGGTAAATATAACATCCTAAAAATCAAACAGCAGCATAAAATGAACCCAGATTTTATAAAACTTAAATCAAGGCTTAAAAAATCAAGATTACTATAAGAAACAAGTTCAAGAAAACACTTAATCTAATCAAAACATACTGTGAAAAAAAATCATTCCAATAAGACTAATCCAGGATAGTAGGCCACCTTTAAAAACACATTAGTCAGTCTTTCAGCTAACAACTTTTTCAACAGCTAATGTAGAAATCACTTAAATTTTAGAAAAAAAAAAATGCTGATCATGATCATGCACAAAGTTTCTTCCTAGTCTCAACAGATTTATTAGAAGCCATACAGGCTAAAAAGACTGCTAAATAACAGATTGTACTACTCTCTAGATGCTTGTTCTATTTGTTAGAGATTTAGGGATCTGTATCAGAAGAAAAGAATCAGTGGAGGAAAAAAGCTCCTCAATGGAAAAGCAAACAAGACTATCAATTATTGCACAAGTGTGCAAGCTACACATTTCTGTACAAAAAAAACAAACTTCCCCTTCTCAAAAATTAATCACCCCTCAGTTTAGGATGACAACCAGTACATTCACAAGCTTCCTTTATTATATTCATATCCTTCCTTCTCCTATAACACAGCAGAATTTGGAGAGAGAAAACAGTTCTATTTATAAAAAAAATCATTGCTTCAGTAAACTCTATAGTACAAAAAAGCTTGTCCCAGCACTAATTTACATTTCTTTTAAATCCAAGATTAATTTTCCCAATATGCACATTTTGGAAGAACATAAAAAAAAACATACATAAACATACATAAAAACCTTAACTCTGCTGTCTACATTTAACAACGTAAGACTACTGAACACAATTCACTGCAACACGTTCTTCCTTAAATGCAAGGAAAAAACAGGAGCCTGGATACTAATAAGGAAGCACTTCTTTTTTGAAGTCTAAACTGAAACTTCACTTATTTTGCCATAAAAATATAAAAATCTAAGGACAACAAAAGTTCATTTCAGAGCCTCTCTTAGGATATCTTACCTGCATCTTTTTAGATTTAGTTTTCAGACCTAATCCAGATATCAACAGGACATTTAAAACCAATTAAGGAAAAAGAGCTGGAACAGATTAACAGTTTCAAAGTTATATAATTGACAAGCTTTTATGGGAGACGAGAACAAATTAACAAATCACACTGGATCCGAATAGAGAGAAAAGCAGTTCACTATAGATCAGGCAAATGTCTACATCACTACCAATCAAGAACAAAATTAAAAGTCAGAAAGCAAAAAAAAAAAAAAAAAAGAAAAAAAGAAAACAGCATTGCCTATATAAAATGAGACTTAAAACACCTGCAAGCCTCTTATTGCAATGAGTAAGGACACACTGTAGACATCCAAGCCATACAAGAATATTATGCTGTAGTGCAATGAGTGGTAGAAGTGCAAGATTTTGTTCTCACAACCAGTCCTGATAACACTGAAAGGAAGAGCAAGGAATGCGAATGCCTCCATTTTAGAAGTAACATGGATTACTCTAACCCTGGAATTAAGTACTATTGCAGTGCCACAGCATGTCAAAGTATAATGATTTTACAAATCAGAACTCCACAAATACATTCATCTGCAATACAACAGACCTCATTAAGTGTGCCAGAGTACTGCTGTTGAAACGCATCTCATGGGAAAAATTAGATAATTCCAATTAGACAAAGCAATTTTGCCTCTCTGGACTATGATTTTCTTTAATTACATATAGAGGGTTAAATCATTTCAAACATTAGCCAAACCCACAGTTCATCTAGTAATAAACAGTAACATCTGGCAACTTTAAACTACATAAATCAAGATTTGTTCTTTAAACAGGAGTTGCACAGCTTAAACTATCTTTAGCTTTAAAAACATGTTTGTAATTTAAAATTACTAATACTTTGTAAGAAATACAAATACAAGCACATCAAGATTGCTGTGTCTTGTGATCATGTAAAAAGCAGTAAGATTATGGAGTTTAGGTAATAGAATCAGGAAGTAAGCATTTTCCCTGCAAATCACAGATCTTTGGCAAAATGCTACTTTGCATGTTTAAATACATATTAATAGATTCCATGAGACTTGTATAAACATATGCACTTGAAACTTGTTTTTTGGTCATGCAAGTTCATATTTGGAAAAGCTGCTCTAGCATACACAGAATTTGCCCAAAGATGAATATTTGGAAGTTACTATACAATTTAGCATTAATCTGTTCTCTAGTGCCAGCAATTTAAAAGCAGGACATTCTGATGCTGCAGCTTAAGTTATCATTTGTCTCTAGCAAAGGTCTATGAAGTTTGCTATAGCAAAGAAGAATAACATAACATTCCTCCTTTCACATTAAAAAGTTCCTAAGCAGATAGTTCAGATGAAGTTTCATTTTCTAACGTGCCCTGTGAGAGGAACAACGATGTCTGAAAAAATACTGCAAATTCAGTGCTTACTCTAATGCAGATTTTTATGAAAATGCAAGTTTGAAATTACAGAAACAAATACAAGTAACATTCAGAAACATTCTGCTTCAGTATACTAATCAGTAATCCATTAACAACATTACAAGATCACAGGCAGAACAGAAGGAAAAAGACCAAAGGTAATTAAGAACAGAAAACAAGTTTACTACAGTCTTTCTATGGAAAGTTGATATATTGCAAGGCTTTTCTTGTAAATACACACCTCACATCACCTCCACTTCACTTTCAAACCCTTTTCCAGAGAGCCGCTCATGGCCTGCCCCAGGCAATGACCCTGTGTGATCTTTGGTGGCAGAGGGCCCCATGCAGAGGCCATGGCAGGTAGCAAGGGCAGTGCTCCTCCTCCTCGGAAAGAGTCCACAGGCAAAACTCAGGCTGCCACTAGCTGCTTGGAAGATGCCATCTTGCACAAACACTGCAAGATATGGAGCCTCCAGAAGCTCAAGCTCATTCCAAACACCACCTTCTCATTCTGAGAGCACAGGTACTGAGCAGTTACTTGAAACACCAAGTAGAAAGTCAACATATGTAGGAACATCACCAGAATCATATCAAATGTTTTCCAGAAGGCACCATAAGGCAAGTGATGATAAAAAGAAATTTCACATTCTGCCTAAGCATAACACTATGCCATACACAGAATTTAGCAAGGGTGTTGCTGCCATAAGACTGAAGTTTAAGTGACAATCCTGCAGTTAGTTTCTGTGTAGAGTTATGGATCTATCAGGACAGAGTTCACTACAGGCTCAGGCATGAGTCCCCTTCTATGATGTTGTTTTACCTACTTTTCCCACCTCAAATTCATTTACAAACATGCTATTAAGCATTCCTCTATAGGTTGTGCATCCATTTGTTTAAAACAGCTGATTTTAACTCTACCAAGAATACTGATCTAGCTTCAAAGGTGAGGGAAACAGCACTGGCTGCTTTGCTCCTCCCTTAGCCAAGCAGCAGTTCCTAGAAGGGCACAAAAGACATGCTGAAAAATGTTTTATTATGAATTCCAAATGGAATCAGTCTGTCCTACCACTGACGAGGTGTATTTCCCCCCCCTCAAAACACTAGGTCAGAATAGCATTGGCAAGGCTGCATCCAAAAGAGAAAAAGCATTCAGATTTCATTTATATCCTTAGTTATGACCATGCAGGTAGCTCTTTTACACATAAATTAGAGGGGTTTTTTGAGCTTTTAGAATTTTTCTTTATATTCTCCATATATTGTGCAACTAAATCTGAGATCAAACACAAACTCTATGAACTGCTTTTCCTTTGCAAAGGAAGTGCATCCCAACAGTTTTCTGAGGAAAGAACTTTGTTTTGCTTTTAATTAAAAAAGGTCATCAAGTGACATCATCCTGAACAACTCCAACAGAGTCACCAGGCTTCGAGGTTGAAACTCTTAATCTTCATCATGAGGCAAAATGCACTGGCCCTGCTGCAGTAGGAGGCTACCAGCTGCTCCAACCACACAGCCCACAGAAAAAAGCACTGGCCCTGGAAAAACCACCACAGCAATTCAGTCTCACAGTTGCTTCCTCCCATAGTCCCTGCTTTCCTAGGTTAGGAGCAGAGAAAAGGCACCAGAACCACAGGCCAGTCAAATCAGGAGGAAGAGGCCTGGCTCAGCAACTCTGTGGTAAGGGCTGCTCTCTAGGTTTGCCAGCAAGGAAGAAAAAAATGGCCATTTCAGAATGACAGGCCAAAAGGCTCATGTTTAGTCTCAGGGCTCTGCCCTTCACAAATTTGAGGACTGGAGAGAGTAGAGGTGTTAGAGGTTCTCTGAAAGCAGCTGGATTAATTTTGTATAATGGGAAGCATTAAACCACCTAACAAATACTGGTGTCACTAGCAGATTCTTTATAAAGTGAAGGAACAAACTGTTCGTGGAGCTCTGCTCAGCATCTGGCAACACAGATAAACTTTTAATAAAAAGATGGAAGCTACATAGCCAGCTGCAGTTGTATACAACATTACCAACATTGAATATTATGCAACAGCCACAAAGGAAAAGCTTTACACGTAAATACATTTGCATGCATAAGCCACAAGCAATTTGTCCACTGAATTTTACAGCTTCAGTTTATACATTTTCTTCATAATAAACACTAGAGTTGCATAATAGATGGGTCAAATTTCATAAAATTAGAACATAGCATATGATTCTTAGAAACTATTTATTTATACAAAAATGTACATTATATATTGTACCTTAAATATCAGCATTCTTAAGCTTTTAGAAACATTAAGTACTAAAATAGCAATCTCCAAGATATTTGCCTTGGATTTCATGAAATCCATTACAGACTTACTTGAATGATGTACTACATTTGTAGATTATCAGTAAGGACTAGAGAAGATGCAGCTAAAAAGGTGATTGGATGCATCAACTTTTTACTGGACCACTATTAATAACCACTATTAACAGTATGCCAGATATTTACCTTCTGAAAGTATCTAGTTTTTTGAAAGCTTATTTGTAATGATACTGATTCATTCTTTGTAATGAATCAGTTACTTGAAGTCTCAGCCATATTTGTGTTCTTCCTTACTCTCAAAGAATGGAAATATATTAAAGTAACCAAAATTATTTTACAAGGACAGTCTGTAGCTGTGTGTTTACTTCATGAATCATTTAGGCAAAGTGAGGAATAAGACCAGCTTCTGTTTAAATCACATACAGTGGGATACTGTGGCCTGAGCCCTTGTTCTGTGGCAAAACCTTGAGCTCATGGTTGCTCCTGTAGACAGGACTGGGGAGTTTGAGACATTCAGGTTGTTTCTTTAGCTAGGCAGCCTTGTTGAAAGGTACAGATGTGCACTGAGAAACCCAAGTTTCCTCACTGCTTTGTGCACAAAAACAAGCAGAAAGTCTGTGCATGCACATGTCCCAAGGGTGAAGAGAAGACAGTCTTGGCTACTTCACAACAGTTCTGTAACATTTGTTAGAGATCAGAGAGAAAGGCAAACAGTAAGCATTTTCATCCTAAATTAGGTTCTCTGAGAAAATAAGCAGCCTGCAAGAACATAATCCATTTCACCAATGGTCTCTAAAGGTTTGACAGTCTAAAGTCATTGATATGAGGCACAATATCTTGCAACTTTTATTATATCTGAGAAAAAGCATAACCACCTTGCTTAATTTTTAGTGAAAATACAGTTTCTCAAGAAAACATGTTAACACAGCATTTTGACACAGCATTTCATCACAGAAGAAATCCAAGTTTTAATGTATTTCCAGACATAGTTAATTCATTATTTCAAGGATCCAGTGAACAGAGATAAAAATGAAAGGAATGTGGTTTTGCTTCATTTAGACTTAGTCCTACCAGAAAAGTGTTCAGTTGTTACCAATATAGTAACTCATATCCAGTAATGCCCAGATTATTAGGAAACATGCCCAGTTTGGAGTAATAGCTATCAAATTCAACATTTGGCAGGAGAGTATACAGCATAACAGCATGAGCAAGCACTTCTGTTTCTTTAATTATTTTTAAAGGAATTGCCAACTTAAGCCAGTTATCCTGCTGGTGCAATCCGGTGGGAACAGTTTGTTACAAATTAAAACAGGAATCTTCCCTTCAAAGTGAGACTCCAGCACTCAAAGAAGAATGAGAAATGAAAATTGCTAAAATGCATCAAAATAACATTAGAGAGGTTACTCCAGATTCGGTAAATCCTGGCAAACATTCCTTTTCAAATCACCACCATCCAGCAGCAAACAGGATGCATTTGGTTTCACACAGAATTAGTTTTAGTTTCTACTCTACTTTCCACTTAATGTGACTTACTATAAAAATTGGAACTTTCTTTCCCAAATAATAATTTCCCACATGAGGGGACTTCATTCCCTAACAGTAAATATCCACCTGAATAAGCGTAAGCTCTATACCACAAGTGGAACCCAATCCAAAATGGATATCATAAAGAGATACCAAAATGACAGCTATTCCACAAAGCCTGGAAAGGGGAAAAATAAGAGTTGCTGCATTTTTCATCAGTAACCAAACCAGATTTAAAGAATACTTACAAATAACCCCTTCTGCCTAAACACATTTGTCATCTATATGCTCCATCTTGCCATAGCAAAGATGGCAGCAATAGCTTTTTACTGAAAATTTCTATGCATCATGTGTTCAGCCTTAATCTCAGCAAAGCTATTAGAATCATAGAATGGTTAAGGTTGGAAGGGACCTCTAGAGGTCATCTAGTCCAACTCCCCTGCACGCACAGGGTCACCTAAAGCATGTGGCACAGGACTGCATCCAAGCGGGTCTTGAAGATCTCCAGAGAAAGAGACTCCACAATCTCTCTGGGCAGCCTGAGGCAATAGTGTGCAGTCCGCAGTGATTTTTACACACAATATCCATTCATGCACTTGCTCACTTATGCACATATATTTGAACTGCTCCAGGAAGTTACAAGCATCTGCACAAAGGGTTTTAAACAAGTCAGTAAAAAGCCTATATACTAGTTTTCGCAATATATAAAACACTGATGTAATGAGGTTGTGAAAAGAATTTTTATAAATTCAAACATCAAGTGGAAACAGCACCCTTTTAAAAGCCTCACTTTTTGGTCCACAGAGGCAGCAGCTCTACAATTCATGACTTCCAGCAGATAAGTCAGTTTTCAAAGTTCCACTGTCTGACTTCCTATTCCCATCCTGAATGTGTAGTTGAGCACCTTCTTAAGGCTGCCGATACAGCTGTTCACCAGCTGTGCCATGGATCATCCAGATAATCACTTAACAGGTATTTTTGATCTACCACATTTCAGCAACCTGCTTACAGGGCAACCCCACAAAAATTACTGGCACAAGTAAAAATGCTAAAAGGCTCCTACATCCTTGGTACAATTCTTAGTAGGTACCACTTCCCTTCCTCCAAAAGGAACCACCTGCAATTACACCCTCACAATGCAGAAATCCACATGCATAGAAGGAGTATGCAAGTCCCTTATTTTAAAATAAGAAGTCAGCCTTGAATAGGTATTTTGATTCCTTATGTCTTGGAGCAAATATACACCATCCTTCACAGGCAAGCAGGTTAAATCAACTTACCAAACATCTGGCAAATTCTTTATTTTCAGACAGAAATCCATACCCCGGGTGTACCTTCAAAAGCAGAACAAATTAAGCCAATTGAGCTATTTCAGATACAAGGAAAGGTAAAATACACCACCAAGCATTTGATCCACTTGAGTACCTTAAAGAGTCTTAAAACACCAACTTAGCTGTCTAGAGTCAAGCCATAAAAATCCACTGGAACTTTTTTCTGAAACAAAGGCTGATGAGAACTTAACTAAAGAGAAAGGTGTTGCTTACAGAGACTGACACTCATTTAAGTCATTTCTTTTCTGTCTTTTTCTTTTGTTAAAAGAACTCTCACCACATTTATCTCATTAGACTTCCATATATACACACCCCCATGTGTTTTCAAATTCTTAACCCCTATAGAGTACTCACCATTTCAAAGCATTTCTAGAACTAATGCTAAGGCTCACAATCACAAGCCTCTTAATTCTAGTAGTCCTTGTAGGAGGATACTTCACTGTCTCACAAGAGAGGCTTTATCTGCTGTTAACTTCCCAATATACAGCATGCATAATTACATCAGAGAGCTGTAGGAAAGCTTTTTTTTTTTTTTTCAATTCTCAAAACTCTTGATTTGAGCAATATATTTTGAGGCACAAGGCATATGCCTTTTCTTCCACCCTTACTCTAAGAACATGAGTATCTGGGTTCCTTGCTAAGAAACTCTTAAGGAAACAGTTGTTTTGCTTACAGGAAAATTTCTGGCCTCCGGAAGCACCACAGCAAAACATCTAGTTTGAAAGACATTACAGTGCTGACCAAAGACAACTCCAACATAATTAGCACTGCTCAAATACTTCCATCAATTTATTTGTAAAATGCTGCATATAGCAGCTCTGAGTAATACACAGTTAATTCATTGGCAGAATAAAGAACACCATGCATTTCAGCATGAGCACACAGTTCTTATAGGTGATACCTGTTAAACTTTGAATCCCTGGCCAGTTTGGATGAAGAAAGGCAGAACAGCCCATATTTATGCTTTGTAAGCTAATATTTTGTAAACCTTCTGAAAAGTGATTACAGGATTTACCACTTATCTTTTTTAAAGTATAATTAAGCCTACAGAATTTAAAAGATTAGAATTAGTTTAAACAAAAGCCTTTATTTGGACACACTTTGCAAAGCATTCTAAAAAGCCATTATGGCATAGAAAGGGTTAGTGCTCAAAACTAATTGGGATTTTTTTCTCCCCCCCCTAGCAAATTTGGAAATGAACTGAAGCTGCTCCCTGGTGTGAAAGCTGAATCCAGCAGCCACCTGCAGGATCAGCAACCAGCACTGCCAGATGCTACAAAGCCTTTGATTTCCAGTAGCGATTTCGGACACATTTAACTCATGTGACATGGATCAAGTGCAATAGCATATTCAATCACTTCCCCCCCACACCTTTAAAAAACACAAACTCTGGCTTTGCTGCTTTCTGTTCTATATGAAACAGCTGCAGCAGATAGACTCATTCAGACTCACAGCTTGGGCCCTGGTTTTCCTAATGACTTCCATGATGGCATCCATGTTGAGGTAGCTTTTGCTGGTGGGAGCTGGGCCAACACAGGCTGCTTCATCCGCCATTTTCACATGAACCTGGCAAGGCAAGAGGCTGCATTAACAGATGCTCCCAGCAAAAATAATTACCATCATCCTGAAAGATGCACACAAATCTGATTGATTGCTTTGAGGATAGTTCACACACCAGAACCACTCTAAAATGTGCACTGGCATTACAAACATTGACATACAACTCACACAACATTTCATTTGCTCCAAGCTTAAGTCACCATTGAAATGTTTTATTATGGTGCTGTATTAGCTCAAATTTGATTAAATAAAGTCATGACAAATATAATTTCTGCTTCCTATACTGATCATCTATATGTAAATTCAGACTAAAAACTACTTTGTCACATGTAACCAGGGTAGCCTAATATCTTAATACTTAATAACAAACATTCATGGCCAGTTCTAAGCAGGCTCCCCAGGAAGTTGGGGATAATTAGAGGGAATTGAATGAAGGGATGCAGTGAGTGTCCCTGCACAGCATCAGGTCAGCACCAGGCACAAATTAAAGCCTAGGACTAAAGAGTTCAATATCACTACACATGAACCAGAAAATCTTGAGAATTATTTAAGCAGGCTCATTTTGGATTTCTGATCCAGCATATCCTCATTTATATGCATTTGTCAAACATGGACAGTACAAAAGTAATGAGCTTTCCCAACATTTCACCACAGCTAAAATAGCCAGGGTCAAAGAAATTAAACCAATTTACTAGTCATACACAAAACACTTATCTTAGGGAAGAAAGAGTTTAAAAAGTTACAATGGTCTTCAACATGCTTTCAGAGTTCAAAAACCACTTTATCTTTAAACAAAATAACACAAGATAACAAATGCAGAACCAAGAACAAGCAAGTTTAATTCCCCTTTGTAAACTGCATTTCAGGATACATTAAATGAAAACATGCTTTTATTAAAACTTCTGTTAGCTATATGGTAGCAAAACCATGTTAATGCAGACTAACATCTCCAACTATTACCAGCTTTCTAACTATGCTGTTACTCTTACAAAATATTTCACATCATCTTTGGTACTCTAAACTTTGCAATTATTTTAGAGGATATTATAAAGCAAACATGAAAATAAGTAACAACTACATATTTGCAGTTTATGAATGTGGAGCTTTGCTCCTTGATAAAGGAACTTGATTTGAAGGTTATCAATATAATTTACTGAAGTTAAATATTGTTCTGTAGCCCGCATATACTATTAAACTTAAAAATAAGATCAGAGAGAAAACATACCTTTAAAAAGTGGCAAGTAAAAATGTTTGGAACAAAGAAAAACACTCAAGCATTAAAAAACACATATAACAAGATGAGTCCCATATAATGTGGGGCTTATGCAAGAAAGCATTTGACTTTCTTCATTTTGACATTTTCATTCACTTTTTCAAAAATTAATCCCAATGCCAGGAAAGACAAATTAAACTTGCCACCTAACTTCAAACTTCCTTCTGAGAGCTTAAAGAGATACCCAAGTACATGGTTAATTCAGAAGATGGGAATGCATATAACTCCAATCCCCACAGGTTTCACAAACTGTGAAAGTTTCTGCAAAATGACAGTAGTTTTATTTTATCACTACAGAATTAGTCTCACTAAAACCAAGAAAAACAAAAGCTCCCCAAAACCAGCAGGCAATTACATAGAAATATTTTAATGTTTTTAATATATCACTAAATTGGATCAAGTGCTATCCAAGTTAGCCCACCTGTTAACCTTCTTGGAATAAGCATAAGAAAAGGCACAGTTCTTATTCTCAGTTACATGGTCAATTTATATGCTCAAAGCTGTTCTTTTGATTTCTCCATTTACTTTGTCTAAGTTATGTGCTTACTTGCATTTAAGCTTGAATAGCACATTTTACAGGACAGAAACCTTCTTATAATAAAGGATACAGCTTATTACAGTTGAGTATTAAGAGATTAAATGCCACACATGCACATTTCTCACCCTGAAACACTAGTTTCATCAGTAGAAATAGACACAGATTATCATAACCTCAGTGTCTTACAGACGCTCAGAAGAAAGCACACACACTTCTCCTCACCATTTTCTTCCTTCCTCTTCTTAAATTGCTTTTTTTTGGTCACTCTAGGAGGGAAGGAAGACTCCAAAGAGCTATTTTCCCCTTGTAATCTGTTAAATCCCAGTCTCAGTTCTATTTAAGCTCTCTTCTCCAGTTCAATGTCTGCTTTAACACACCAGCTCTGCTAACAGTTCAGCCTTGCACACATCCTCCTCCACTACATTCACTTTACTTGATACACTTGTACAGAGCATGAGGTAATATTTTCTAGGGCAAGAGAGAGGTCTTCATTCTACCTACCAGCTCAAAAAGACCAGATTTTCCCACTCCAAATACCTTACATAACTTGCAGCAAGGTATATAGAAATTACTGCACTAGCAACCCAGAATTGCAGGTAAACAGTACCAAGGCTCTGGGGGGTGAGTCTACACAGCAGCCAAGTCTCTCAGCTTGCTCCAGAGTCACACAACTTATCACAACCCACTGAATTCTCCTCCACACAAACTACCACAGTTATGCAGCCCTGAAGCAACAGCTCCTTCCTAAATACTAGAACTGAGCACAACCTCAAGTAAACAGGCAACAGATAAACCTACAAGCACTGAAGGGTTTCTGCTGTAAATTCCAGCCACCTTAGACTACCTGTGCTTCAAAAGACATTCAAGTAGCTGCAAGGACTTGTTATATAAAGAAAAATCATGGAAAGGCATGCCTTGCTGACAAAGCTGCTCAGTTGTTGTATAACAACTATCTCACAATAATCACTGAATTAAGACAGAATTTACCAAAGCCTACTGCAGCATGATGTGATACCACCTCCAGCAAGCTCAAAGCTTACAGGCTAACTCCAGTCACCTAAATGTCTGCACAGGCTTGTGACACCTTTGGGAACTCCAACCCCATAACAAGCACCCAGCCACCCTGCTACCACATCCCTTGTACCTTTTCCAGCTCAGATCACTACCAAGTGCAGCTCCTGGCTGCCACCACCACCCTCAGGGTAGAGGGCGCAGAAAGGCTGCAGTAGCAGTGAGCTTTGGGGAAGTTTATATAGTCTGGGGATGATGCCTGCACAGGCACTGTAATCCACTTTGTAGGAGACAACCCAGTTCAGCAGGACTGCTCTGAGTGAGCTAATAAGTTGCCAAACTACCTGGATTGCATGGGCACCCCCTTAGCCCAGGCAGGCAACACACTGACACCAGCAGCAGGCTCTTTTGCTCTGCCATATATATCCACAAAGCCTGCCTCTAAATGATGATTTAGAGGTCAAAATTATAAGCCTAAAATATCCATACCACACTCCTAAATATTCTGTTTAACCTAGCCAATTAACACACCCTTCTCTAGAAGCCATTCTGCTACTGCAGATTGCTAGTTGAGAACTGAATCATATGCAAGTCCCATTTTAGATGCCTGCCTCCCAACATACCTAGCACACCTTTTTCAAGGGAGCAAGCCTAATTCCTTAGGAAGGGAACTTTCCTGTATGGAACAGAAGTACAAATAGGAAAGAATAAAACAACCTGAAGCAAAACACTAAAACTTTATTTCCAGTGCATGACATCTATGAAGTAACTGAAGACATTGCAAAAAATTGTGTATGGCAAATGTCTAATTAACACATACACACACCCCCATCCCTAAGGAGACGGATGAGATTCTGTATTGTCCCACCCCATGCAGACCCAGGTCTTCCTACAAGGAGATATTCATGCAGCACAGGCCTGTATAACCAAGCTGCAAAATATTTTCCCCTGCTCTTCTGTAGTCTTTCAGCACTTTTACATGGGGAAACTGTTATAACCTCTTATACAAGTCAGTGTTAATCAAACTTAAGCAGTAATTAAAACCAGTGACAAGACCACTTCTGTTTGGTGCACTAAGACCAAGCACTGTTTAGACAAAGAAACCTAATCAAACCATCATTCTCCTTTTATAGCTCAAATCAATATTACACATTGGAACAACATCCACTGGTGTAAGTAGATTCACTTAATTGACTCAAACTGCATAACACTGCTCAGCAAGACAAACTACAATTAGCTCAACCCATAAAATAGGGCTAATGAGTAAATCCTTTGTAAGGTAGCTGAAAAACACCTCAAATCTTGCCAGCACCAGTGCCAAAAACAGATAGAACAAAAACCTTACAGCATTGAAAAGTCTTAAATTCAAAATCAAATGGATGCAAAGAAGGTTCAAATACACTGCTTTGCCAAAAAATACACATTTGAGATCCAAGTAGTCTTTAACATCTTCATGCTAAAATGTGCATGCCAGCAATACAATAAAGCTGCACATAGAAAGTGTTCAAATATTCAGGGTTTGAAGCTCTATCTGCAAAGAGAAATACTGACATAATTATGGCATTTAACCTCCAAATGAAATATTGGAAACATTTACACACTGAAAAGCAGAACTGTGAAAGTAAAACATCAATATCACATTTCCACATTTATTTTTATTCAGTATTTCAAAAACTAAAAATTATGTAAATAAACAAGCCAACCTATGGCATCAGCATTAGGAAAATCTCACTTCAAGCTTGCTTTAAAAACCTATATTCCTTCACTAGGAGACCCAAACATGCAGTTGTACACAGGCCTATGGTGAGGCAATTCCATGCCCCTTCAAGCATTTGCTTTGGTGAGTAGCCGTTACTAGCAGTCCTACAAAAGGCACTTTGATGCATATATTTGTATTTGTTCATACTCTCACTTATTCTAAGGACAAATTGTTTTTATAAGTTGGTTTTTTTTGAGGTCCTAGAACTTCCCTGGGTGCTAAGGAAACCCTTCTATCAGGATAAGGCTCCCCACAGCAGCTAGAGGCTGGATCACCAGCACTGTGAGGAAAGGACCAACACCACCCCTGTCAGATAGGTAGGGGACAGCTAAGGAAGCACCCTGGAGCCCTACAGGCAGTGCAGGTAGGAATAGAGAGGAAATGAAGCCTTCCAGTAGAGTTTTAGCTTCTAGAGCCTTTTCTTAGAGCTGAGCAGATAATGCCCCAGCTTCCAGGAAACTGATGGCAGCAATGGCCCCCATAAGGGCTCACCCAGGACTGTAGTACAAACACACTGTGCTTTATCCTCCGAAGCAGCAAGGCCTGGCCAGACAGGGAAAAGTTGCAAGGAAATGCTTTCATATGCAACTATCTTCAAGAATCCTTCAGCTTTAACTTTTTGAGGTTTGGTATGTTTCCCAGCAAATTTACCTCTTGGAAGTCTAAGTAAATCCCTGGTAACACTGAGTACAAGGAAGGAAGCACCATGCAGGTTACATGTTAAGCTGTACCACTACAGTGCTTCAGCCAACAATTACCAACAGAAATTAACTAATTAGTGTGGGAGAAATGGTGTTAAATAAAAAAACAATATGCACTTGAGGTACACTAAGTTTAGCCAGACCCAGGAAGGTGAATATAATGGAAAGACCATATAACTAAGTTAAAGAAAGATTATTTTGCCAGATATCTAAGAAGCTATAGGTTTTAATTATTTAGCAGAAGTTGTTCCCTCACAGCTCCTTAACTCTAATGTTACTTTAAAGCTGTTCTAGGAAAGCTTGCACATTAGTTCTCAAAAAAATCCTCTTTTGCCTAGTCTATTTGCAGATAACCAATTTCAATAAAAAAATAACAAGCTGTTCACTTAAAGGAGAAGTCTTTTTGAGCAGGAAAGATTTAAAACTCTAAAGCTTTCACTCATGGTATTCATGCTTTGCACACTCAAACCTTCTAAGTATGTAAGTCTACAAGACTGCAAAACATTTTTCATTCTGTTTCTCACTACCATAAACAAGCTTATGGAATACATGTGAGGCCAGATTCTTTGTTCTGTTTTCTAAACCATGATGGTTTTGACAGTTTTAAAGGGGAGGAATATATAGCAGAAAAAAAATAGTAGTTAAGCAGGTCCGGAAAGTAGGATCTGGTGGTAAAGGTAGGGAGAAGTTACAAAGTCTTATCTAGCAGAGATTTAGCTCTTCATTAAGCTAGATATACTAGGAACACAGGATCCAGAAAAAAAGCAGCTTAAATTGAGTTACACTTCACAGCAATGTATCATATACATTGGTAGTATGCTCCAATCTAGCATTTTCACATTAGTTCAGAGACTTATGAACCACTTGATGCATCCAGGCAGGGGATATTCTTGTCAGCTCTCCACAGTCACCTGTTTGCATACAGACAGGCAGCAGACACTGCTTTCAGTTCCCAAAGAGACCAGGAATTGAGTCACAAATTCAAAACAAACTAATAAAACTTACAAAATACAATAAGCTATTTTTTATGAAGTAGTCCAAACTCTAGCCCAAAATGAATCATGTAATGAGACAGAAGTATCTCAATCAAGTTCACTTTATGCCATACAAATATCACTGTTCCAAGGAGGATCCCAGCCCAGTCTTCCACCACATTCCATCTCGGCCTCATGGTAATTACTGGAGCTAATGCACTGAACAGACCCACTGGAAGAATAACCCCAAGGGAGAGAAAATTAACCTTGGGTCCCATCAGCAAACTAATCATCTTACACCCGTATCATCACTGGATCCCACATAACAGATGAGCCAGAGGGGAGAGTAGAGCACAACTAGTCCTTTCTGAAATGTTTAGGACTTAAAGATTGGACATATGAAACTAGACCAAATAAAACAATTCTTAAAATAAAAACACACAAAAATTATGAGTGAATGCAGAGTACTTTAACACCAGGTTCTTGAACAAACTTCTTGTGACTATACATTTTACATGCATCCATAAATACTACAGACCTAAAGGCATTTGTGTGCATGTGCACAAGTCAATATGAATACACATACATGCACATGTGTGCATGCACATACACCTACATGCACAGGCACATATTCATGTGCATGCATGGCCATGTTTATACATACAGACATTTCACATTTGGACTCCCAGTACATGAATATGCTATAAAATAGTCCAAACAGAAAAGTAGATAAACAGAAGGATAACCCCAAACTGCAAAACAAGCAATATTTCATGATAGGAATCAGTAACCTGGAACAGGCTGCCCAGAGAGGCTGTGGAGTCTCCTTCTCTGGAGATTTTCTAAACCCGCCTGGATGCCACCCTGTGCCACATGCTCTAGGCGGACAACTACAAACTTTTTATTGGAGAAAGCCCTGGGCAAGCTTGCTCTGGGTAGTAGGAAGACAATAAGCTACAAATCCCCTGAAATCCACTTAAGTAGCTTTTCAGAATAGAGCTATCTTTTAAATAATGCAACTTTGGCAATAACTCACTCCCATGGCATAAGTGTAATCACATCTATATGACCTACTTGACAATCATTGGGACTGATGCAACAGACATTTTAAGGAAGCAGAGAGCAGGTTTTTGAACTATAAAGCTCCTAGCCCTGAACCACGTAAGTGCCTCTAACAGATCCTAACAGTGTTTATATCCCTGTATTTACAAAAGCTTAAGCAGATTTTGCACAGCACCACACTGACCACAGAAGACCAAATAAGCAAATGCATGAATTATGTATGGAAAAAGCCTCATGTGTAAAGGAGGACCAGATCAGACAGTAACAGGGACCCAAGACCTCTAAAAAATCCAGATCTGCAAAGCTAAATTATGGGATGACATTTTCCAGAGTTGGTTACCAGGCAAGGTGTGACACTATTTGGTGTACAGAAAGAATCCCAAACCAGGCAAAAAGAGGAAGGGAGAATAAGTAGTTCTTGTGCTGTTTCATTTTACTGTACTGCTTGGAAAGAAGTGTTTTACCACATTCATTAGTCCACTGTACTGGCCTCATTCCATCCTTAAGCAGGGTTTGTAGGTTCTTATTTCACAATCTATAAAGCAGTGCATATCTGGCATTACGCATTGCAGCTATATCCCTGCAATGCTGTACAGATGGATAGCCACATCTGTAAGGACCATGCAGCATCTACCATATGGGCAGGAAGGGGCAAGTGAATCTATACTGTAAACACCTGACTTGAAAAGACTTTGGTTGGTCTGGAAAAGATATGCAACAAGTTCATTCTTACAGCCAAAACTACTTCTCATCCTTCAGAGAGCTCTACAACAGCTACTTTGCTAGAAGTCTGCAATTTTAGGTGACCCCAGGAAAATCCATGCTCTGCTTTTTAGGTTCTAAGTAGTCTCCACTGCAACACTGCTATTTCTCAACCTATTCCACATTATACCTACTTTCTGGGGACATTAACTCAAGGATAGCAGTCTATCCACTGAATCCTTTTCACCTTAGGATACAAGGTGCAAACACCTTGGTACTACAGGTACTACAAACAGCAGAATTAATCCAAACCCAGTGCCATGTATAGAAGAAACAGTTTTCCCCATACATAAAAATTACAGCATTCTTAGACAGTTATAGGATTCTGCTGTCTACCCCCAAAAACATTTAAGCATAATTCTGTTTATTGAAACAAGGACTATGTCAAAAAAAGTCAGGTCTTCTCATATAAGAAGCTCTTCAGGATCTTTTTGAATATTGAAATAAATAAAATGCTCCTTTTTTCACACTTGAAGTATTAAAAACTTAAATACGGGAAGTACCACTACCAAAAAATGTTAATATATAACCTTATGGTTTAAATATATACACACATTATAACTACAAATTATAAGTATATTCAAGTCTTTACCAGGTACATTATATTTACAAAGTACATTTACATGGTAAGCCAGGTTATCTATTCCAATTTAATGACTATAAAAACTTTTACATTCTTCACTTAATGTAGACAATATTTACAAGTGCAACAGATTGGCTCAATTTTACAAGACACTGGAATAAACTTTTATCCATAATTTCATGTAAAATTGAATTTTGAGAAAATCTAAGGTGCCTGGAATCTACACAGCAGTGACACATGTATAACGATTCTGACTAAATCCTTTTTCCTTCCAGCATCTAGGTTTTTCCTACCTGCTAAATAAAGTCACATTCCCTGCTGACAGCAAATGATTGGTTTACCTAGAACTCCAGGGGGTTTCACCATCAGTCCTTTAAGCAGCTTTGACAGTTTAACCTGCTGAGCTCACAGCACCCAAGGGAGGGTCTTGCTTGCAGTTTTCCTTCTGATGCTGCTGACCACTAATACTGACTCCACAGATAATGGATTTCAATAACAACCTCCCACAGGTTAACACTTTGGGTACCAGCCAGGATGCTGCTTTAATTAACTTAATACATGAAGGTCACAGTTTGGCAGAAAGTTGCATTAAATTTGACAGTGCTCATGATAGAGGGAAAAGTGCACAGGCTCATCTGTCCAGTAGCTCTAAAATAAGTTTGCCTAGAGATAGCCAGTCATTTTGGGGATTTTCTGTAACATTTCAATTTCTTTTAATTAACTCAGTTATTAGCTCCAGTTCCTCTAAACATGGATTTTTCCAGCATAACTGATATTGCACTGTAGATATGAAATGGATGCCTCACTGCTGTGCCTAGGATAGATCTATCCACCACAGCTCAGGCTTGGAGTGTTCTGATGGTGGGGGAAGTGATTAGCACTTGTAATTTCCTGAAGCTGGTTAGCATTAACATTAATAGCTTGCCAAAATATAAAATTTGATCTTACTTTTAAAAAATCAGAGACATCTTTAGATAGATGTCTTTAAGGGAAAGCAGTCTATATTTACTGAAAGCATTTGATGAAATACAGTGCAAACTGAAGAGGCACATGTTTAATGCATATGTCAGACTGTCACTTACTCAACCTCTCAACCCAGCATGTAGAAGTACACATGCACTTCAAAAATGTGAGGTAGAGGCTGCCTGAGACACAGTAACTACTTTACCTGAAAACACCTATTAGGTTTTGGGTTTTTAAAAGCACACAGTACAACAGACACTCTACAGAGTAATAATGAAGCAGCATGGGAGCTATTTAATATTTTCCTTGATTAACTCATTGCCTGTCCAGTTCTCACATGTCATAATCGTCATAATTCCCATCAAACCCCCAGTTATCACAAGCTCCTCGATTAGTGCACAACTCCCAGACGAGTCATTGCTAATGCTAAGTGATTCCCTCCTGCCCCTGTACCACAGGCTCCCCAATTAAATCTGATGTCTCTGATGAGCCATATTAATATGGACAAATTCCTGTCAGGGATTCAAGCCCACTCACTTTCTAAGAGGGAGAAAAGGAAATCAAGCAGCTGATAAACATAGTAAAAACATACATATAAGAACACTAGCCTAATATAACAGTTTTTCTTCATGAGAATAATTATAAAAATTCATCACCTGTCATAGGCATATTTTTCTTGAAGGTATTTGGGAGACTTGGCACACTTAGGCCACATTTACTGATAAGTGAAGATGAGTAAATTAACATCCTAATAACTGAAAAGCAAACACATGAAAGCTTTTCTATCAGTTAATTACAAACAGTAATATCTGATCACATGGGATAAATAACCACCAACCTCCTCAGATCCCTAGCTGCTGGCCAGAGTACATATACAATAGGAGAGGAATTAACACTCAGTGCCCTCAGCATTTTTGGAACCAGTAACTGTATACATACACAAGTCTGGTTTTAGTTAAAAGTGTTCCAGTAGTGACCCATACATAGACTCTCTAAACTTTTGGAAGCAGCATTTTAGTTTATTACCACACTTGCTGCTGCATCACAAATCATACAGCAAAGGCCATATTCAAGTATCACATTTACAATGCCAAATTTTAAGTATATACAAGGACCTCGCAATAGATTAAACATTTAAAAAAAATTTCTAGCATTTTTTCCCATTAAGGAGGTAGGAGGAATCTCATCTTTTCAACAGGCACTTGAATTCTTTAACACTCTTTAGTTCCAACTTAGCACTGTTTGGGAGCCACTATTTAGATTGCATGAAAATTAGGATGTTCCTCCCTAGCCCTTTGAGTAGACATTGACATCCTACCCCCCTCCCTTTAGGAGGCACAGGGCTCGCAAAAACACTGCTGAAGCATCCATCCTATAGCAGTCAGAGATGCTTGCAAATGCACAAATAAATTGTAAAATATACAAGTAATCCCTATAGAATTTTGCTAAGCTCTTCCCCAAGATCTTCACACCTTCATTCTTATACCACCACATTTCATCTTCATCTACCTGCTCATGAACTCCCAAGTTGGTCAGCTGGAAATCAACACACACTAATTACTGACATCACCAAGTTCTAGGAGCCCTCCCCATGCAGCAGGGAGAAGCCACTGAGAGTAGGCAGGATAATATCCTGATAAATGGCGATTCCCAACCCCTCAACACTAGTGACCTCAAGTACTCACACAGGACATGTCTCCATCTCATTAGCAAACCCCAGGGCAAGGAACACAACACACCTCACGAGGCACCTTTCAAACAGCAGACCCTGAGGGGAAAATGCAGCTCATTTTCAGGAAATTTATTAGTGTTTTAACACAAAAAAATGCCAAGTATTCATATACTTGACCATGTGTATATATGCTGGCAGAAAAGGAAATGTTTAAAGCAAGATATGTCTTTATATGTCTTGAGAGGTCTACTGAGAAAAATCTGGAGGGGGAAGATCAGCAATCATTTATTTCGAAAGAAAATGATAATGATGTCTAAATTTGAGTTCAGCTTTATGACCTGAATATCCTTTACTGTAATAAGTGCATTTAGAGCTCTGAATGAAATATTAATTTTGAAACTCTTCATAGGCAGTTTGTTTTTCCTATGACAAGCATGCAAACAGGACTTCTACTTAGATAATTAGTCAGCCTGAAAAAAAAAGTTGCAAAGAAGCTCCCTTCAGAAAATAAGCATCAACCTTCCATTACTTTCAGTCCAGATAGAGGCATAAAGTAGCCTAGAATAGAGAAGTGATGTGGGCTCACTATTCTTCCTCCTTTAAAAATAAAAAATGCATAAAGAACAACATAAAGAACTTCCTAGATTCTGTACCATTTTCCTGACACTGGCACCCCACATACTTCAGCATCCAGGAACTGCCAGCCCACACCATGACTGAACCTGAACTTGGCAGCAGCCTCCCAGACACTTTCTCCTACCTCCACTGCCCTGGATTCTTTGAAACATGATTACAGGCTCCTGGCAGCTCTTCACCACCACCACAGGGAACCTCAAATGACACATTCTAAGCAGGTATGCAAACACAAACATGTCAGGAACACAAAATTCCCAGAAAAGTATAAATCATTTTGATACAACTGCATTGCATAGCTGCCATGTTTCAAAGTTCACCTTTCAGAGCAGCTGTGAAACTAAGTCCACAAACCAGGGTCCCTTCACAAACCTACCCTCAAAGAGGCACCCTAATGAAAGCTATTTGTCATCTACATAGAGAGGAACATTTCACCCTCAAGTCTGCAACCTATTCTATATGGCAAAACTGACATTAAAAGTATTATAAGACTCATGCTAGGTGTGATACATTACTAATGTACCACAATTTAACCCAGAAATGATAAAGAACATTTGTGCAATAAAACTCTTGGTGTTCAATAATGAGAAAGTTGGAAGATAAAACAACTTTTCCAGCAGACCAAGTAAGGCAAAATTAACAGTCAAAAGAATAAATGCTTTTTACAAGACAAACTTCTTTCCTGGATTTCAAGAAGGGCTGTTATAGAACAATAATAGTATGTTTTTCATTTATGGAAATGGAACACTTATAAACAAGTGAGAAACTCAGATGATCAAATATTGTTCCAAAAGTTTTAAAGTGCCAAATAACATTTTCGAAATTATGTAAATGAAACTTACGGGACTATCTTAGTTTTTATTTTATTTTAAAAAAATCAAAAAGTCTTTGCAGACTTACTGCAGCAGTAATTTCTTAAAGAACACATGATCTGACTTTTTTGCTTTAAGGACACTGGTTTAACTGCTTCAAATCATACAACTCAAATTTCTTTTGTGGAAAGAATATTGGTAGATGGAATAGACAAATGCCTGCCTGCAAAATGAGTTGAGAATGATAGTTGATATGGTAGCTTTACTTCCAGAAGTCTACTGAGGGTAAAACATGTAGTAGAGATTGGTATGCTTTAGTTCAGCAGCTGGAAATATACATGTCATTTCAGTATTTGAAGGCCTTTCCTAAAGGCCTATCTTCAATCAAACTCTACATTTCCCCTATGCTAGGGGACTATTATTGCTTGGCAAAAAAAAATCCTTAACACAGCAGCATCACTTCTTGAATCCCACTAGCCCAAACAAAAGTTTTGAGAACTCGCATAAAGCTATGCTTACTCTTGCTTGCCAAGTTGGCAAAGAAAATCCCCCGTAGAAAGACAAAATTGGCAAGGAAACAGTATTTCTCCTAACAGTAAAGCCTGAGTCAATACTTTAAAATAAGATCTTGTAAAAACTTCATCTTTATTGTTCAGAAATTCACTTGCAAAACTACCATATTTCTTCATAAGAAAGAATAAGAAATTTCTATGAATAATTATCAGCACTGCAATAAAACCTCAATGTCTAGTAATTTGTCAGTAGTCCAGAGCTCCACAGAATTAAGAAGCACAAAACCAACCTTGAGACATAATTTAACCCCTCTTCAGGACCAACTCTAAGAACTCATTTGAAGTGTTCAGCAAGTAGAAATGACAAATATTTCCACTGTAACTGCAGCATAAGAAAAAATGTGTTTACCTTTAAAGTTCAGCTTATCCTACAAAGGAATCAGAGCTGTAAGTCTTCCATGCATCATCCCCCTTTCATTTGAAGTGACACACTTAAAGTAACTATGGATCTTCTCCATCAAAATAAAAATACTAAAAGGACAATGAGAAAAAGCCTTAAAGTTACAACTAAGAAAAGCAGTACCTTGCTGAAAACCTAGGAGGGAAAAGGCAGAGCAGGGACAGTGGTTTCTCGGGTCACAGCAGCAAGTCACTAGCAGGCAGTGCCTGCCTTAACCTCCCAAGAGTTTAAGCTTTAGTCAGACAATACAGCCAACTTTTGCAGTGTTCAGAAAAGCTCCTTATAAAGTCTGAAAAAGGGAGTCAGCCTCCAACAGCTACCCCACACATCACATGTTGTTAGCTCTTTTCCAAGGTAACTTCTGCAAGCTCCCATTTAAAACAAAAATTCAGGTTAGCAATTTAATTCTTTCTGGGTTCAGCAGCATTTCTACTGAATTCACACTTCCAGTATCAGCAACCAGAAGAACAGCAGTTTAAGAGCAACAGCTGTTCCTAGTTGCACAACAGTGAAGCATAAAAGGTTTCAAACAGCTGAAGCAGCACATGTGAACTTGGAACACAGTTAAGCACATAAGCCATAAGGGTCTGCAAAATAACACAGGAATGTTTGTACCATAAGCAAAGAGCTACTACGTAACTTCCTCAACATTATCCTTCAAATTTTACATTCAGCTTCTAAAGTTAAGAAATAACTGGAAGCTTACATGTACTTTCCTTCTTAGTACTTTAATTCTCAGAATCACATCTGTATTTTGATTGTATTTGTATATGCCAAGAAAAATCCAAATTGAAGAACTATTTCCTCAATTCCGAGTCTGATGATTGTCATGAGTGACAGGTTATTTTAAAAAATTCTCTAAAGAACAGACCATATGCCCATTATTAGTATTCCATGTATCTGTGAAAAGGCATCCATCTTCCTGTCAAATATGAAGCCATAAGTGAAAGATGCTTCTCAATTTCAGCACTTGGAAGAGCCAAAGATTATGCCTTGCCCATTTTTTCCTGGAATTCAAGGTTTACCTCAGTCACTGCTGTCAGAAGTTATCAGGCTTCACAGGCCCAACTAGCTTTTCCTTCTCTAGCAGGTCAAGTACAGTAATGGCCCTAGTCAACCCAACCTGTCAAGAAATTACTCTCCACACATCTCCAAAGTCTGACTGCTGTCACCTTGTCCTTCCAATACCATAACAGTGAAAACCCCTTCCTACCATCATGAATCCCAGATTCTGCAATCTTAAGGTCTCTCCCAGTTTTCCAAAGGAAGCTTCATTTGCTTCTTGATTGGGTCTGTCCTCAGAGAGGCTGCAGGTGCCCACAGCTGCATTCCCACAGCTCAAGCAACAGGATTCCAACACCACAGCTCTGTCTCTGGGCTTCTAATTCTGGAGATGGCCCCCTGAGTCATGCCACTTTTAGGGAAGCACCAGAGCTGTCCGCATCATGCTTATCCCCATACTTTCTCACTGTCCATAAAGGATATCTCCCACTTCAGTGTCTGGACTGAACAAACACCTCCCACAAAACCTCCTCATCAGATTCAGAGTCATGTTGACAGATGCTCTCACCTCACTTCATGGGATCAAACTCATTCCTCATAGCACTGAGAGGATCCCCATGGTCACAGAAACCTAAAGCCCCAAGGCACCAACTAAGCAAAAATGAATTGACCCAAGTGACACCCATAAGCTCCTGCATCTTTTACCATTGCCCAGAGACCTCTATTTTTGTACTCTCAAGGTCACCCCACCAATAACACTAGTACCCACAATTCAAGGACCAGACAAGCCTTATCCGCCTCCGCACAGCATCCTGCATACAAGCCAATCTGCCACCTAGCCCTACAGGAGGGACCCTCCAATCTTATCTACCTTTTCCTGTCAGTGCCAACACAAGCAGAATCTGCTGAGACTGAACCTTCCTCAGAGAAAACCTGTTTCTTCTCAGACGAATAGAGAAGATGCTTACTCTATTCTGCAAACACACACCTGCATTTTCTCCCAGAGGCAGAGGTCAGAGCACTATCCCATCTCAGGGGTTTCACCATTTGACAGGATCTCAACTCCATGGATACTTTGCAAACAACTTGTCAATCTGCTGCCTAAGGAGTCCCCCTACCTTCTTCCTGGAGCTCCTTTGCCTGCAGCTCAGCACCCTGACCACACCACATATGAAGCCTCATCACACCCAATCCCAACTCCAGGGTGAAGAACCTGGCACTCACTACAGCCCAAGACATGGATGGCTGAATCCTCATTCTATCCACACACTATTAAATGTTAATCTTGCCAGCCATCACATGTTGATGATTAACACATGTTCATTCACTCAAACATTTCTTTCCTAGCTATAATATAGCATAGGGAAACATGAGGCCATTGAGCAATATTTGCAATGAAAATAAGTCCTCAACTTTTAACATTATTTCCAAAGTGCATTAGTTGGGAATACAGTGTTGATACCAACATGGAAAAAGCATCTACTAAAAGTTTTGTTCAGAGAAGCCACATAAACATATTTTAACCTCTTTGGACTTGGTGCTAAATGTGTAGAAGCCTACTTTGGTACAGTTTTGATGATCCTCCAAAGTTTCATCAGAGATAAGAAAAGTTCTCTTGTATTCTGATGCAATCCTGTGCCATGTGCTCTAGGTGACCCTGCATGTGCAGGGAGTTTGAACTAGATAATCTCTAAAGGTCCCTTCTACCTTAAGGGTTCTATGATTCACTCAACTCGCACCTTCATTGCGAACATACACCCAGAAACAGCACTGTTACCCACAGATGTTTAGACAAATGTCACTCGTGATAAAAACACAAGGAAAGAACTCCCTGCAGTGTTTGGCACTGTATCCCATAGAAGGCTAGCAAGAGCTTTGTTTCAACATTGTGATACTACTAGTGCATCACTCCCCTTGAGACATGTCTGTACTGTTCAAAGCTATTTAAGCATAAAACCAGTAACAAGATATGCAGATTTTCAGTCACCAGCCATGAACGATTAATGAATAAGGCTTAATATCCAAACTACAACTGCTTCCCAGGGCTTTTAAAAGCATCCCTCAATCTCCACAACTTAAAACCATAGTAAAGTATTCAGGAAAGAAATAGGTCAAATACCAAGCACTGTTTCACACATCTGTAAAACAGTGTGCTGTTTAAGACCACATGACACAAGTCACTCAACAGGAAAAAGCTAACTGCCTTTTCTAATTCTCAAGGGATAATCACTGCCAAGGTAAATAAAGAAATAGAACAATATGGGCACTACAACAGCTCACCTGATCCTTGAGGAAGGAATTGCTTCAAACTAAGATGACAGCCCATCATATAAAGTACTAGCCAACAGCCCCAGGAAGATCTTTGGATCACTCCTGGTTTTATGGCATGAAACCCAGTTACAATCATTGGCCAGGTGCCAATCTCTCATGCCTAGCTGGGATCTTATCTGTGTGAATTCAAGAGTTGCCTCAGCTGGCAGCTCCTTCCTGCAGGGAGTCCTTCTGAAACAGTTCTGTTATTGTGGGACCAAGCTCAGCATGTGCTCACTGCTCTGATGGCTGCACACACTTCAGGACAGCCATGCTCCCTGATTATAATCTAATATTACAAACAACATGCAAAGGGAAAGGGAAATGAAGCCTTCTTTTTATAAGATAAGCATCACAGACCAGGATTTGTATTATTTTTAAAGGGTTTAAGGGTCAAAGAAGGAAGCATACATGTCCACCTTAATCTGGCAGCTCCAACAGACTGTTCATGTTGAGTAAAGCACGGAGAGAACATTCTCCTCCTCCTCCCTTTCCCACACACCCCTTTCCAAAGGGGTCTCATTCGCTGCCCCCAATAGGTACCACGGGTGCCTGCTTTACAGATTCATCCTTAATACTTCAGAAAACTGCACATGGAAAAAGGCTGAGAACAAAACTATAAAAGATTCATCTGAGACGCTCCCTGGGAAGCGGTGCAGACAAGGGAGGCGGCCTCCTTTCACAAGGAGTGTACCATGGGTTTGTCTACAGCTAAGTCCACATTAAAGTGGAGCTCTAAACTGCCTACAAGAGTTTCTTGTCCTGCCTTCCAAAGAGACTATACTAAAGGTCCACAGGCAACCATCATACTAAATATTAGCCTACTAGAAGGTCAGAGTAATTCATAGGATAGCAAACATACAAGTAACTGTTAAGGACCATATCATCAGCATAGCAAGATGAAGACAAAGCTTTTCCTAAAGGACACACATTTCTAGCAATCCAGGACAAGTAGTTATTACTCTGTAGCAGCCACCAATACTACTGTTGCTCCCCAACTCTGAGTAAGCAAGAGGTATGCATTTTAAATCCATTGCTACTTTGTTAAATACTTCAGCATGAAACTTCATCCTGAAAAGTAACTGAGAGTCAGCTGTAAACTGACTCAGAAATCTGCTTTTTGGATGCAGTTTCAAGCTTTTAGAGTTAACACTAACATTTAGAAGAACTGCTATTGTAATTTGCAATGAGGATCTGATATCAGGCAGTCTCCTCTGAGCTAAAGCAAGTTTTGCAAACTGCAAGCTTGAATCTTTAGGCAGAAATTGAAAGACAAAGTAAAAATCAGATGCATCATGCTTATCACTTAAGTTGAATAAAAAGTTACCAGGGTAAAGCAAAAAATTTATAATATTTAATATTTTAAGGCCTCTAGAGTACAGGAAACAAGTTTAGATTAAATACTACTTCCGGATTTCTCACTGTCCTTGCTTATGCAGGCACACTCAGAACCCTTCCTGTCACCCCATAACCACAGAGCTAGAAATTTTAGTTTTGATCCTAGTAATATACTCCATTTTAGGACCAATTACAGTTATGAGCTTTGATCAGTCCAAGTTGACAGTATAATATCCATATTTATGAGGGCATACTACTTAACATCTTCCCCCCTTAATATAAAATTTCAAGGAAAATGAATAAGGAAATTTATCTAGGGCATCCTGTCGCTAAAAAAGAAAAAGTGAAAAATTTTTACATAAAACAGTCACTTAAACTGAAACTTGAGTAAATTTAGTTTCAGTTTTAAATTTTTCTTTTTATGGGTACTTGTTTCTAAGGTGATACTGGCCTACCACCTCAAAGCTTAATTTAAGGAGTCCACTCATTCTAAGGAATTTAATGTGACAAATTTTGCCACATTTATTTCACATTAAGAACTTTTTACAGAGGTAGAACATGATCTTTCCATGTTTTTTCCATCTGTACAAGACAAATTTGGAAGATACAGCAAAGTGTTTTCAAGATCATTATATAGAGAACTTATTATAGAATTTAACCATCAAAAGATCCTAATTATCCACTACACACAATTCATTGTTAACAAAACAGAAAAGTAGTGTCATTCATATTTTTTAAATAGTGCTATCTTGCTGCAAGCAAACAGATCAAAGGGGCCAGATATGTTTTGGGGCAGAAAACACATACCCAAAAAGCCAACATCCATAAGCATGAATATTTGCATCAGTATGTTTTAACAGTTGTTTCCACAGATTTTCCTTCCTTCTCCTTTCCTCTGCCCCTATCTCCAACCATGTGCCCTCAATACATCCCTTGCACTAGCTCTAGCATTCACGAAGTCACATAGCAGGGCATACCAGCTTATAGACCCATGCATTTTGTTCTTATAGTGTTTTCAGAAGCAGCAGTCTTGATAAATTACCACAAGGTTGCGCATATAGTGAAGCCAACTCAACAAGCCCTTAAGGATGAGCACAGCATGATGATTTTTAGCTAGTGTTTAATTCCATAAAAATCACTATGTAGTACCTACCAGCCCATCTCAAGCAAAAAGTTACCTACCAACACCTGAAGCTGTTTGAGACATTTGGCTTTGAGGCAACACCAAAAGTGGTTTGAGACATTTGTCTTTGAGACCGCTCACTAAAATTAAAAAGCAGGTTTGAGTCACTGTTAGCAGCAGCCACTGATGCAGAGCAACCCGTGGCAACTAAACTTGAAGCAGCATCCTCACTCTTAGTTTTAAAGAAAAGAACCATCTGCTCTCCCCTTGTCCCAATGGGAAAGGCAAGTCTGCCTAACAGAAGTCTAACAACTTGAGGCACCTTCAGTCTGTTGCCTGGGCTCCAACACTGAACAGAGGTGCCTGAATGCTGACATGCTCTGGGTACCATCTCAAAGCACTGTAGACTGCAAGGCAACAGAAGTTGGCTGTCCTACTCTCACTCATCCTCCCTCTGTAAGACACCACACAATTATTTTAGAATGCTAAATCAGAAGAACATTAACTCATCTGGAGTGTTAACACTGAAATATCTCAGTAAAAGGGCAGAGAAAGGGCCATACAAGTCAGTAGTTAGAGCAGTGAGTCTACATTAGCATTTAAGTTCACATAGGAATACCTGAAGTTGATCTCAGTCAGCCCCACTTGCAAAAACACTTTTGTACCACACATCCTAATGTTCAGCTGCCTCCTTCCAAAGCACATTTTCCAGTTTCAGGGAAACATCCTGAGGAGAGTTTGCAGTAAGATACTTAAACCAAGCTACATCCTTTTACTACTCAATGTTGAAACTTAAGTCAAACTCCAGCAAAAAGACAATTTTGTTATCCATCTCATAATACACAAAAGGACTATGGGTATCTGTGTGTATCAAAGGTCAAATATATTTCACATCATCAATCACTGAATAAAATGCACACCCAGTCTTTAGCAGGCAGTTGAAGTTTTAGGACTCTCAAGCCTTGATGAGCCCATCTTCTAAAACTGCATCTCATGCCTGCATTCTTCTTCACAGCCAATAAAGCTTGAATATTCACTCACTGCCAGGCTCTCCCACTCACCTACTCAACTCAGAACCAACAGTACAAGTTCAAGGGCAAAAGCAGACAGCTCTTGACAGGCTAGGCAATTTTAAACAGGATATTCCTTGCACAAAAGTGCTTGAGTCACAACATCAAGACCACTACCTACACTCCCATGGTTCTGAATACAATTCAGTAGTTTATTTAGGCAGTGGGACAGCATAGTAACAGTATCACTTCTGTCACTCCTCAGGAAAGGCACCATTTGTCTGCATTTGAAGCAAAACAAATGCCTTGGTTAGGACATGGTCCTAGCAGTAGTGCAGGAATGTTTTCAAAACCAAGGAAATAACCCGAGCACTGAAAGAAAAGCAGAACTGCAGTCCTTTCCCCAGTATTCTCCTGGCTTGCTTCAGCCCATCCCTATTTTGTACATCTTAGAGAGAACTTCTCCAGATATTGTATGCAGAGGCAAAGAACCTGTTCTATAGATCCTAGGTGACCATCTAAGAATCAGGCATTTAAACAATGCATTGAAGTAAAACCTCTCCTCAGGTTATTCAAACAAGCTTCTGGGAGTTGTCAGCAGGCAGCTAAGGCTAAACGCTCCAATTTCTAGTTTTATAGCAAATGAGATAAGAAAGTTTAAAACTTAAGACTTTAAAATCTTTAAAAAGAAAATACAGAGAAAAGACTGTCCAAACTCTTATTTGCTAAAGTTTCCATAATTATGAGCTAGTTACCAGCACAGGCAGCTGCTCAGTTTGGGTAAGCTTCCATTTTAAAAAAATAAAATAAGTTTGAGATCAATTTCCCCAATATTTATTTCTATGAATGAGATTTCTTAAGGACAAAAGAACCTAACAGCAACCCATCAAACTGAAGAAAAAACAAAACTAGAAGTTTCAGTCAAAAGCAAAAGTTGTTCATCCAGATTTATTCTGTTCAATGCAGTCTTGGTATAAAGGCTGACAAGTTTAAACAGCTCTGCAATTTTCCTTAAAAAGTCTTCTCCCTATTTTCTTTTGAAATATTGCCTTAGACTCCAGCCACATAAAAAAACAAGACTAGAGATCTTCTATTTCTAGGTCATTTAATGTATTCTGTTTTCCTTCATCTTATCAGAAAAGGGTTCTTGGAGAGCTGAATTTCATGCAATTAGTTTTACATTATCAAAAGCATTTGTATCACTTTCAGTACCATACTATCCAGCAGAACACAATAACTTTTTGCAAAAGTTAAAAACATTTGGATAGGTCTATGTTTAAGGTCTTTTAACACAGTACCTGAAATTGTAAGCAATTCATAGAAAAATATATATGTTAAAGAGGTATAGCCAGCTGTCCCATACTCCATAAAGTTTTAGTAGTTTACATTACTTTCCCATGGGATTTTTTCAGTCATTTATAGTTCATTACTTTGTATGGCTATAGAATCCCTGCTGTGTTAAAAAATGCCAAATAAAATTATATCTCATTCACTGCTTTATGCTATACCTTCTTTTGTTCAGATCCAATTAGTGAAAGGCTGTTCTTCATTTATCATACTTTTAGCTGATTACATTAGGCATTACAATAGTTCTCTAGCTTTCCTCGACAATGTTTGCACCAACAGTGTTATACTTCTGGTTGAGGAGGCTCTTTCATCTTAACCTTCTGTCCCAATCAGTTCAGGGGGAAAAAGTACATATGATTACTCTTTTTCAGTTGAAACTTTGCTTGTTTTCTCTGCCCCAAAACAATTCCACCAGATGTTTTAAAGCAATATTTCCAAATTCTGATGATTCTTCCCCACTTCACCTATCCAAGTCTGATTAATTACTCCTACATTTTGAACTCTAAATAAAAAGCAACATTTTGACTATTTTATAACAACTCTTTCCTGGGGCTCTCTGAAAAGACTGATTTAATAAAAGATACTAGTCATGAGTATAAATACTCTTAAAAAAAGCCATCCATTATGACCTACTTTTCTGAACTCATGACCAATTTTAATGACCAGGGCTTCACAGCAGCCATTTTGTCAAATTTCTCACTCACCCCACTGATCCTATTCCTGGACACTTGTTAAAGCAGGAGCTTTGCTTTCATTTTTCAGCCACTCAACCTTGCATTACTGCACAAACATCCCCAAATCCTTCAATTCACCTACCTTTAACTGGTAATGGTCCCTTCTCACTGTCTTAATTTTTGACAGAAATCTATCAGATCTTTAGCCATTTTAAAATGTGCACCAAGCAGTATTTTGCTGTTCTTATCTCCCCTTTTCAGGTAAGCTTTATTCAGTTCCCATCACAACATTGACAACTTTTTTCCATGCTCTCTATATATAAAAGCTCCTTCTGCTGCTTCCAGCTCATGACAGTTAAAATTATCATTTCTTGAAATAAAAATTGCTATATTTGTTACCTTCCATTTGTACACATAATATGGTAAAATAAGCATTGTTCTAACAGCATAATCAAGCCATCTGCCATTGCATTCCATAGAAAGGGAAAAAGGAGAAAAATAGTAATTTTACTAAATGTACTTCACTGCACATGTACTTCAGCTATTCTAAAACCTTCTACTCAGCACCAAACTCTAAAGGCTTCAAGACAAATAATACCTGTTTCCTAGTACTACATTGGTGTTAGGGATTTTTTTCCAACTTTTTAGAAACATTAACATTACAAAAAAGATAACAGCAATAGATAAAGAGCTTTTCTCAAAATCTCTAGGATAAGATTTACTAATGAGCTTTACATGTTTGTTCAAGCATGTTTATCCACTTGCTAGAACACAGGCTTTTTGTCTTCTCTAACTTGTGCAGGAAGTTTAGTGCACAAAAACAGAACACGACTGCTTCGGTGATCTGTTTCCACACTGGACTTTAGACTGGGATGCAAAATCTAACAGGTCAAGGTCCTACTTGGCTAGAGATTCTATACTGACTATAATTCAACACTTGGATTATAACTTGGATTCCAAATAATATCTTACACAAACCACAATTTGGGTATTTTAAGCTATTACCTGCATGGCCCTCTACATAAAAAAACAAAATATATTCAAGACTCAAGCACCAAAGTATTTAAGACACTATGTACACCACCACCCAAAAAACAGCAGTTATCCCAGCTGAGGTCATTTAGGCATATGTCAATGGATAGGAAAGATATTAGAGGCTACTATTGCTCAGTGAAAAAGTCATGGTAGACTTCTTAATTCACACTACTTGCTTTAGTAAAAATAGTACAGTTAGTGTTCCAACTAACGTGCAGCCTCTTATATCTTACTGTTAAGTCCCAAATGGAGACAAGCTATTTTATACCAAGTTTCTTAGCTATGCTCAGTATCAAATCCATTATTTAAGCAATTTTATCTTCATGCCAAAGGAAGTGTCTGAATTGCTAGACATTGCTGTTTATTTCCTCCTGTACCAGAAGCTTAAAAAACTCAGTTCAATTTCATTTGTTTTCAACTAGTAGGACAAAAGAAAGTCTTCTGGCTTGTAGAAATACCTTTTTAAATTATCTGCAAAAATCAGACATTATCAAGACCAGGCTATGCAATTTTCAGCAAGTAGTTACACAAGTAATACAGAGTTATTACACCTGAAGTCAGAATCTAAGTTCTGAATAGAAAGTTTAGCCTTTCCAAATAAACCTCTTGGTAAGTACCTGAATATAAAAGATGTTTTGTAAACTATCCCTACTCTTCTCACCACTTAAACCCAGGTCCCAACACTTTTAGTAAACACTCAACTTCTCTGGAGATCTCTAAAACCCACCTGGATGCAACCCTGTGCCACATGCTCTAGGTATCCCTGCTGGAGCAATGGGATTGACTAGATGATCTTTAGAGGCACCTTCCAACCTCAGACATTCTGTGATTCTGTGAACTAGCTTTGGGATAGACTACCATTCAAACACTGTACCTTGACATTTATTCCTGCCTTTGGTCCAATGACCAGCACCAGATTAGCCTCCCATGATGTTCCCTGCCTTTGCAATAAAAGTCTTGAAGGGAAGCCCTGCTTAATCCCATCACACTTGAAATCAAAGGAAACTCCCAACTTCTGAAGCAGTCCATTGCAAGTGAACAAGTCTCCTAAACTACATTTTTCCCTTGTGGAGGTATAGGGTCAGTTAGTAGATTGCATAAGCTCTCAACTTTGATTTCAAAAGATGTGACATCTTGCTACCACTGTTGTAACTAAAATTGTACCTACTGCAGCCTGAAAAGTACACGGGCAGAAGCATTTTTGTCAACATACTCAAAGAATTTGGCCTCTGAACTGATCTATCCAGATCATCTCTGCTGGCAGTCACAAGTATTACTCCAGAAATCAGGCTATTCACACAAAAAACGGCTGTAGATACTCAGTCATTCACTAAGACACTAATCAAGCTTTCCCAAAGCAAGCACCCAAGGAAGCAATTAAAGGATGTAGTAAGCACAAGCTAGATTTTTTGTCTAATCAAACAAATATTGCTATAGTACAACCACCATATTTTAAGTGCACAGAGCAGTGTTTTACATAACCTACTTTCATTTTCCCTTAAATACCTCAAATTCCTTCATGCACACAGCTAATTATTGGGTTGCACACCTAGATTTACTACTGCTCTTTAAGAAAGTGTCTAAAGAGTCAAGCAGGTACCTTCATACTATGTTGGAGCCTCATCTCCAGTCAAACGGAAATGCTATCATTTTAACACATCTATCAATTATCATTATGAACTGTCCTGAACACAGTAATGCACTTCTGAAATACCAGCTTGAATTTCTTATGAACTACCACATATTAAAGACTCTACATGGATGTTAAAGCTAAGGCAATGCCACAGATTGAAGCTCATTTTCATTTTTTATCATGTATTCCTTTCCTAAGATCAGGAGTTGAATTTTCTGCAATTCTTTCCCTATGTTCCTCATCTTGTCTTTTTTACTTCCTACTTCCAGATTTTCCGTATTCTCTAGTTCATAGGAGTATCCCTACAATAAATACAAAGCCATCTAGACCTACTGGAGAGATCATTCATTGAAGTTCATTATGAACTTTTTAACAGCATTTTGGTTTATTTTCAAAATGATTTCATGACAGTGAAGAGGGCTACATAGTGCTGCTAAACAACATACCCATTTATCCCAACAGATACCATACACACAAGGAATACAAATGCCCATTAACATGTTTCATAGTTTCACTAGAGGGATGACACATCATACAGAATAGTTTGTATTCACATCCACTTAACCCTTGGCTTCCAAGAGAACCGGAGTTTATCCCCATGTCCAACACCCATCTGCTAGGCACTCATTTCACAGTCCATTGAGCACTCACAAACCACTATTCTCTCCCACTTGGGACTACCAGTTGAAATCCAGACCAAGCACACCCTTCATTCATCTCAATGAATCATTTGGCAGAAAAATTTAGTAGAGCATTTGGCCCCTTTGTCTCAGAAGAAAAATTTCAATTCCTTGCTCTATCCTGTTTAAATGACTTGAGCAGGTCAGGTAAAAACTACAAAAGGACACATTATTATGTATTTGGCACTGCCAAAGTCCAAAACTCTACTTCCAAAGCTCTCAGCTACCATTTAACTCTAAAAACAGTTAGGTTTGCAAGCTTCCAGATTGCAGGAATCATGCTTTTCAGTTTTTCAAGTACCAAACACCTCAACATCTATATTTACAAATCCCACCATATATAAAATATACATTTTCCCCTCCTCAGCTTATCTGAGGGACTTCTTTCAGTAAAGAACACAGGTTTTCAACTGTCTTCCTCTCTTCCAAAAAATCATACAAGCTCTCAGCCTGCAGGGGTATCCCCAATCTTTTTCTTTGTAGCAACTGCTACATACAAGGAGTAAGATGTTCTCTAGTCATCAAGCATGTGTAAGTGTGACTGCACCTCCTATTATATTAGTCAAAGAAGGCATAAATTGCCTTCCTATCCTTGCTACAACAATTGATTTCAACTATTTTAAAAACACAAATTGGAGAGGAGACTTAATCTGAAAGTGATAGAGTAGGGCTGGGCCTGGGTTAAGGTACCTTGTCCAGAGAATCATTTTACCTCCTCCTCAAGCCATCCCAGTATCTTTGGCAAAGGGAATTCCAACAGGCCTGTGCAGCACACATGGTAGGATTACATGGTACAGGCACTGGAAGGACATCATCCAGCTTCTGCAGCTCCCAGAACTCATTCTTAGAACAAAAACCAAAGGAAGCTAAGAAATAGTATACTCCCAGCTATAACTGTTAACCAGTTTATAGTCCTGCAGACCCAGTAGGAAATCTACTTCTATTTTCTTCACATCTATACAAAAGATGTATGGAATGCTTTACTGCTTGTGCCAAAAATACAGGTTCACTGCCATTTATTTGGTGTTCAGAGCAATATATCTATCAATTATATCTCTATTGTCTGGTTTAATCCAGAGAAAGGAAACAAGACAATATTTTTCTATGGGCAAAATTCAGAAGTGTTCACACAAAACATGCTATATACATCACTAATAGTCCCTCTACAGCATCTCCTCTCCCTTCACAGGAAAGGAGATAAACAAAAACATTTCAAAATCATCATTAGGGTAAATAAATCTGCATAACAGTTAAGTCTTGTTGAATTACCAAGTCCCATCTATTATTTGCATTCAAATAAGCTAGCTGTACTTACAGCATTGGCATCAACATCACTGTGTATGGCAACTGTTTTAATCCCCATCTTCTTACATGTTTTGATGACCTGTCATATGAGAAGTGACAATTATCAATATTTAAGTTATCCATAGGATAAGAACAAAAAAAATCTCAGAAGATTATACTTACTCTGCATGCAATCTCCCCTCTGTTGGCAACAAGCAGCTTTTCAAAAGTCTGAAGGGAAAAGAACAGCAAGTACCTTGAAATATGAACAAATATTCTTTCCCTTCAAAAATAGGAGGCATTTTCACTAAAACATCAGTTGACTGAGATTACCCACTAAAAAGTCCTGCTGATTTAGTAGTGACAATAAACAAAGTATAAACAATATGCCATGGCAATCTCACAGCTACGTACCTAGGTTCAAAAACAAAGGTGTTGACTATTGACACCTGCATTCCCTGGATCTCCTTCCTGTGCTCAGTGCAGGTACTAGAACTCCGTAGAGGTTGAGAGAGTCAAGTTCAGGGAAGAGACATTCACAAGCACTGTCAAACACATAGCAACACCCTCAATACGCAGCTCATGACTCTTCTATTCCAGTGTCCCTAGGTGAACTCCCAAGCCTGCTTTGGGGAAAAGCCTATATAAACTAAAACTAGATTTTAGCTCTATTTGATGGCAGGTACCTGTGGGTCAAGCGGCTCCAGCCAACAGATCTAGACGACAGTATCAATCTCTCCGGGGATACTTAAATGACACTTAAATCACAGGTAGGAGACATTTCTCTCTGCCAAGGGCATGGGAGGGAAGATCTAAACTTCCACTCTCTAGAGATACACTTGCTGAACAGTACTGACCTCTTCATAGAGAAGCCTCACACAAGGAACCAGCAAACTGGCCCACATAGCTGTTACCCACTCAGCATGAAGTAGTAACTAGAGTGCAACCAGACAGCAAGTCAAACCTGGGTCATGATTAACTCCATTGTCTGCCAAACAGCCAGGCCCTTCTCTGTAGAGCTGCTCTCCAACAGGCCAGCCCTAGCCTGTCCTACAGCCTGGGGTGATTCCTTCCTGGATGCCAGCCCCTGCACTTAAACTTCATGAAGTTCATGAACTTCAGAGGCAGCCCAGAGATGAAGCAAATTAGGATTATCATATTATACCTTAAAACCTTAAAATATCTATTCTCCCTCCCCACATTGTGTGTTTTACATGAGTTTTTTTTTTTGGCAGGGGATCATTGGTATTTCAACAGCAGCTATAAAAACTGCTAGCCGATGGCCAAAAATACAGAGGAAGGAACTGTAAACACCATTAAAGCAATTATATAGGCAAACTAGGGCACTATATTGTGGCTTCCTCACAGATTCCAAGGGCATGCGCCCAAGGTGCCCTTAAACAAAAAGCATCTTACTACTTCAGTCAGGCCTGAGTTGAAGCACAACCCTGTGGTAACAGCACTCAGAAGTTACATAACAACTCCTCTAAGATTTATCATGTAATTTTTTTGCAATTTCTTATCATGTAATATCATGCAATTTATTGCTGTAGCAAGCCCTTGTGTAAGTTCACCCAGTTCTTCTCAGGAAGACACATCACAGCCTAGTGCACAAGCACACCCCCTCCAAAGCCCCTTCCAGATATCCTTGAGCAAGTTCAGTTACCTGAGGCACAGTTTGTTTGGAGAGTTTTCTTTGATGGGGACCTGGTCCAAAATATGCTCAAATAAATTTCAACACGCTCAAACCATTTCCAAGTATAAACTTCAGGATTCTAAGCACTTGGAAGCTTTTAAGCACAAAAAATTACCATAATACTTAGCATTTAAAAGTTTAACTCCTTAAATATTTAATCTACTTGGCTTCTTTGCTATGTAAGAATTTCAATGACCAAGCACAAATTGAAGAATAAGAGTTGGTATGAATATGTGATTCTAATTTTTAGATTCTATTTTTAGAATAATGAGATTCTAATTTTTAGTGTCTTGTTGCAGAATTGGAAAATAACAGAAAGACTGGACTTGTGCTCCTGCTCTTAAAGATGACAAGTCTGAAGTCTGGTAAGAAAAATATAATGTGCTCTTTTGAGCAATATGCAACACTTCAATATATCGTTTCCACTAATTAGTTCAAGAAGCTCTGTATGAAAATCTGATCATTACAGAAACAGTGGAGGGATAGCAAAGGAAGAAAGCAGAGAAGAGCTTGAACCATCCATTAGCCACAGCCCAGAAGGAAATTACTTTCAGCAAAGAGGTAAAAGACCCAATTCTATTGTCTAAAAATCATACCTTTAAGACAAGAATAGAGCCTACATCCCACAAAGATCTTAAACCAAAGGAAGCATTTAGAGAAGTCAAAAATTTCTCAGATTAAGCCACAGTTCTAGGTACATATTGCTCTTTCCCTCTGGTTTCTAATGTCATTTCACTCCTGGTTCATTTTCTTACACTGGCATATATGGGTGAGGATAATTGTCCTAAAGTGCCTTTTTTGTCCTTTTATACTAGGGTACCTCCAGCCACACTTTTTCCAAGAATATTACTTCAGAGGCAATGCCAAGACAATTTCAAACCAGAAAAGCTTTTCTTGGCTAGTAAGATGTAAGTTGAGATGGCTACTGCACAAGTCAGTGAGCCACATAAAGAACTCCAAGAAAACAGCAGACTCCAAGAAGAGGAGTGGCTATTCTCTCCGTAGACCCTAAAAGCCCCATCTTTATTCAAGCTCTGAACAAGCTCTCACCCTCACAAGAGGGTAAGTGAAATCAGATTTGGACAAGGCATATTACCTCACCTAACAATCCTGCTGCCACTACTGCATAATCAGTTTTAGGAAAGTCTTTGGCTAGTATAGCTTCCAGATGTTTTAACAAGCCTACAGTTCCTATACCATGCAAAAGATTAAGCACAGTTGTTTTAAAATTACAACTTGACACTAGCATGAAACTTTCTTAGAGTGACAATCATTTATAATTAAGATACACACTTAAAGCACTACCCAAACTTAGCAAACATACTGCAAGAGAAACATTTTTAGCTTTCAAAAACATCAGAAAGATATACCACTAAAACAGTGACTGTACAGTGATTATGCTAGGAAAACTGCTAGTGTCAGCAGCACAGTGAATGATGAAAATAGTTTTTGAAGTCAGAAGCCAATGGCACAATAACATGATAGAGAAACAATATGCACAATACCACTTACCTTTTCATTTGGATCATGCACAGCTGAATATAGCTGACGTGAAGTCACAAGGCACCGTCTTGAACAGAGCATTTCACACTACAGAAAAAAGAATATATGTTTTTACCCCTCTTCCTACAGTATTCTATTAAAACAAGCATTTCACATGCTAACACCTTTAGAAAATTCTTACATAACCCTCCTTGCCCATCTTTCCTTCTCCCCTCCATACACAAGATGGAAGGATCTGCGCCTATCCACTGAACAGTAACTTTAAACAATTTAGAAACCCCAGATAAGCAGCTAATTTAAAAATACTTTTTTTAAACAACGACCTCTTCTTTCCTTCCATTTAGTCCAAAGAAACACTTAATCACAGTTCTCTAAAGAGGACAGATGCCTGTATGCACACCAGGGAAAGGCCTTCACTGCTAGGGACAGAGCACACGATGCACTGCGCACAGCACAGAGCAAGAGCAGAACAGACCACACAGGCTAGTTTGGCACCACAACCCCACAATGACACTGATCTGAGGGAAAGATTTCACTTTAAAGCTACCTCTGTACAGATACATGGCTCAGGAGACTATTTGCTCTTCCAAGTGGAATGAAAAAAAGACTATAAAAATACTAAGTTCTGTTTTATCAAGTAGGAGGCACAAAACAGCAATGATGGGAGAGTATGCAAGCTCAGAAGTGATCAACTCCATCTGAAAACTACACAGGTTGCAGAGACATTAATGAAAAGCTTTGAATAAGTTAAGTTTTTCCTGGGAGAAAAGACCAAAAAAGAGATGGACTGTTACTCCACCAGAAACGAGACCAAGAATAGCTAAGGAAGTCTACAATTTATATAAATGGTTACAGAATTTGTGACTGTCTCAAGTCATGAGCATGCAAGGAGGGAGAGAGAAGTTAAGGACACACTTGTGCCAGGTGCAGTTACTGTGATGAGCTGGTCACTATCCCAAGCCTATGGCAGGACAGCTATTCCTTCAACCACCTCACGCAAACATAGAAGCAGTGACTATCTTGCTTCGGAGAGCAGGACATTAAGCAAAGCCCCTCTCCTCTCAGTCCCTGTTGGACCGTGAGTAGTCTGAAGCAGTTCACATGATAAGACAGAAGTCAACATTATCCTTTACAGAGTGTTGGAAGGTCAGTGAGGCTAACCTAGGTATTAGCAGTTAGACTGGAAAAAAAGAAAAAAGGGAAAGAGATGGCTCTAAATTTTTTTTAAAAAAAATGCCTTTTATGCAAAGCTATTTAGCTTTGAATGCACAGGAGAGGTTGGAAAAATTGTGTCACAGAGTTATAGTTAACATTAAATTTTAGATTCTTAGGTAGGTTCTTTCTTGAGAGAAAAACCTGTAAAAAACTATATGAAGAGCTGCCAAGCAAATAGAACTAGGAGAAGCATTAAACTGTACTTCACTGTTCTTACTCTGAAATTCAGATTTCATGTAAAAATGTTTTTGGAAAATAACCTAATCCAGTAAGCATCTGTATTAAACTTTACCTCTTCCTTCCCCAAGGTTAGAACCAGGATCAGAACACAGCTGGGGTAGCTTACTGAAGTTCTGTACATCTCAGATATGAAATTTCTATCTCTAATTCTCAATTATAGTAAGTTTTCCTTAAAAAAACTCTAACATACATTAAGGTTTAAGAGCTTAAGCTATAATCTGTCAAGAAAAGCCTCCTTACAAATCCATTACTAGCCACTATGGGTATTTGAATAGGTATTTAAAAACAAACTTAAGGAATGTACATTTAATGCCACAAAAGAATCCTGCAAAACTGACATGTAGAACTGCTGCTCAGCTACCACCTCCCTGGGTTCAAAAGCTCTGCCAGTAGCTGGATACATTAAAAAATACACCCAACTGCAGAAACAACTACCAAATCATGAACTCAACCAAGACAACCTAACATTCACTTTAGAATTTTCATTTGGCTATACAGCCTCAAGCTACACAATGCATTAGAGAACTCAAAACAGAGCCCAAATCAGGAATTACCAGTCATTTAATAATGCAACTGATATTTGCATAATTCCAAGATACCTTGTTAACTGATGAGTCACCTAATTGCATTATGTCCCTGGAAGGCAGGCTCTCTCCCAGGTTTATGTCAGAGATGTGAAGAATAAATCCCTCCACTCCTATAGATCTCAGCTGCTACTATGCAATAGGGCCAGATACTGCAGCTATCTACACTTTTTATTGGACTAGTAGTTCATCTTTCTGCCTTGTTTTGGAGACTTAAGTGGTATGTAAAATAGTACTCACACTCCAAACAAAACTGTGTAGGGTACAGAAGGGACGGAGACAGAATCTTTCCCCAAAGTCTACATTCAGAATTGCAGTGTGGTGCTTGCAATATTCTTCAGTGAAGAATTAGGTGGGTTTAATCTCTTTCAGAGGGTAAAAAAAGCTCAGGTCAGTTCCCCACATTGACAAGCACTCAGCCTTTAGGAAAAAAAGTCAGGCACAACTTAACTGCTGACATTTGTCACTTCACTTTTGCAAGCAGCTTCCCAGTAAATAGTGGGCAAACCCTTCAAGCCCATCCTCAAATAGAAGCAGCTGCAGATCACAGGAGCCTTAACCCAAGCTCACTTAACTTCCAAGATCTTCTCCTGGCAGAGACTGGAAAAATAGGAGAAATCTCTTCCAGTGGTTTAACACCATGCTACACAACAAGAAAATAAAAAAAGAATTAGCTCATGCTATTCACCAATGGCTCACCATATATAAAGTTTTGTCCCTCATGAAGGGTAGTTTTCCTGCTCTACAGTTACCTTGTAAATATCTTCCCTGGCAAGAAAAGCATCTGGGTTGGAATGCAGAGTACCAGATTTTAGGGAGGGAAAGCATCTGAAAACAATTACTTTAATAAGGTTAATACTAGAAGGAAGGTATATTCTAGCACATTTTTTCTTCTGCTACAGTTCCTACTGTAACTTCTGTCCCCATGCTTTCACATGTAACTCAATATTCAATAGCTCCTTTATATTTGCAGGATATTTCTCATTAACCAGAAACATCTGAGCAATTTTAAACACTACAAATCTTTAATAACTGCAATATTCTGATTATACAGCCACTCTTTTCAAAGCTTTTTCATTTCAACCTAACTTGATACCTTTGTTTCTAGGTATCTATAACTAGAGTACACACTCAACATATAAGGAAACAGACATTTCCAGATGCCCACAAGAAATTTAATCTAAAGCTGAAAGTGATAATCACTAACACAAGATGGCATAAATTCTGTGAACAGGAGACCAATCTTACATTTCTCTATTTTTCACTAATCAGTACTTCTCCCTCTTTCTGCACTCTTTCAGTGAGTTCTAGACAGTTAAAAATCAACTGCAGGCAAAATCATCTTAAAAACAGAGAAGTGGTAAAGTGTTTTGTAAGCTACACACACCACTCTTACCAGATCTAAGAATCACTGTCAATTCTAAAAAGAAACAAGATTTTCATGTTTGCCAACAGAGCTTGCACATAACATTCATCAACCTAAGGCTATATTTTTAAACCAAGTCATTCCAACTCCCACCGGTGCTCTTCCTTGCTGCAATACAGAAGTTTATACAACAGCCACATGGTGAACTAGACTAGGAAACACATCCAGCTGCAAAGACACCCACAAGAAGTAGGGAAGTTAAAATTTCAGCCAGCTTGGTTCTTCAGTCCTGTATTTAAAAAAAAGGAAAAAAGGGCCTGTGATTAAGAACCAGCATCTGCAGAAAGGTGGAACAAGTTCCCATAGCAGCAACTTGGACAGCTCCAGTAAGACTAGAGCCTGGAAAACAAGTCACAGCTTTACAGTAATGATACAAGAATTTACCAGGGCAAGTTTTGAACACAAAAAAAAAATAGCAAATAAAAATATACAAAATACTTCAAGAATTACCATTTCAGATTCTATGTAAACTTTAGTCAAGTTTCTCAGCTCTTCTCTAGAAGATTTCCCCACAATAGATAGTTTTGCTGGCAGAATCCAAGCAGCTACTCCTGGAAGCAAGGGAGCTCTAAAAGCACAAATCTGACTGATCTGTGTTAAGTATGATTATCAATGCTAATCTCCAGATTAAATATTAAAAACAATCCCTCAGCTCCATTAATGCATGGCTACATTTAATATCTGAATTGGTGACCATTCTAACTCCCTTCACAAATGGCCAGTGAATTCAACCTTGCTCTCTCCTCCAGCCTAATGGAAAGGCAAAAGCACCTCCCTAGAACTGCAATGCTAAAAATAATGCCACCCAGGAGAGAGCAAGGAGCTCACTCCACAGAACCCAAGCACATTAAGAGTTCAAAGAGTTAATAATATTGGCCTATGCTAGCAAGATATTTAAGCACCCTATGAAAGCCATTCCTATTCAAATTTAAATATTTTCTATAAAAACAGTGAATGAAGGTAAGGTTCATACACAGTGGCAGATATCACATTTAGATGATTTAATGGAAAAAGAAGCTGTCCTTACTCACATATAGGCATACATGGCTACCAACAGCACTGTGATGGTAGTTCCACCTCACTGCTCCAGTCATTCCCAAGTTTATTCTCCATCCAGGTGACCCACTGAGCAGCTCCCTGTCCCACATCCCTTTTACAGCATCCCAAAGACACCAAGTTTCTCCCAGTGCAGCTTAAGGGTTACAGTTAGACACGGAAACCTGCACTGTCCCAGGGTGCACAGAGCAAGCCACCCTTGCAGGCTGCTCTCCCTTCTCCACCAACACTCCTCACAAATGCTGCTTTCCAGGAATAGACCACAGGTTCTTCCCACTTTGTGAAGTGCTTGAATGCGTTCTGCACCTATTTCACATACAAACCAGTAGCTAACACTTGCAGGTCTCTTACACAATATTATGTGATAGTGTTCCTTATTCCTTCCCTAACCAGTCCTGCATTTAACACAGAGCAATCTGTAAGAAGAAAAATGCAGGTACCATACAAGCTTGAAGTAACCACCTCAGCAAGTTTATTTCCATTTTAAGAAATAAACTTCCTAGACCCTTGAAGCCCTTTTTCCCCCAAAAATAGTTTTGTAACAACCTTCTGCCCTTTTCATGAAATCCAACAAGAGCAATGTTCCACAAGTGGCAGCTGAAGCCCCTGCAGGTACAACCCATGCACGTTCATCCTAAGGCAACACCTGCAAACAGCAGTCACAGGAAGTAAGGGCAGAGGGAAGGAAAAGACAGCACACCTTCACAGAACAGGAGCTTTTCCCGGGAGCTAAGCTTTTCACTGGTGAAAGCAGTGCTGAACTACACTACTTCGGAGCATAAGGCACTATTTAAGTTATTCTCCACCCCACACATTTCAGTAAGGCACTGTGCTAAACAGGGGGCAGAGAAGGAGGATCAGGAACAGCCTATGACCCCAACAGCGCCAGACACAGATTTTAGACAAGTGAGGCCAAGCAAGGCCCCACAGGGACCCACACGGATGCCAGGCCCTATCCCAAACGGGCACCCGGGACACAGACACGGCCTCAGCCTCACACAGTGCACAGCAGCTCCAAGGCCACATCCCCCGGCACGGGAAGAACCTCTTGCAAAGGCCCCGAGCCCAAACGCTTACACAGGCCCAAACGCTTACACAGCGCCTGCCCCACAGCGCTGCACATGGCGATACTCTCCCCCCAACACTCCTTAAACGGGCTCCAACCCCGCGCGTTTGCACGGCAGGGACAACTCCACGGCGCCCCCTCCACCACCACCGGCCCCACACCTTTACGCGGCGCCCGCAGGCAGCGGCGGCCCCCGAGCGCAGCGAGGAGGGAGCAGCCCCAACGCGGCGCCCCGCGGCCACCCGTACCTGCAGCCGCACGAGCGGCGCCCGCGCCTCCCGCGC